>JARHVA010001254.1:0-600000 GCA_037957365.1 Torreya grandis | reverse complement strand
CCACTCAATTTGGAACCTTGAACACTGAACAATCAAGGGAAAAGGAAAACCTTAGACTTCAATCAATCGCTTATGCATAAATATTTCATGAATAGGTTTGATCAATGACTAAAACCTAAGGGAAAACGATAGAGAGAGGTCTGATAAAAGACACTTTGCGGCCACCTAACATCCACTTACAGCTTTAGCAAAAGACAATAAAGAACACTTTAACATACCCTGCATACGGACAATCTAGCAACTAGGTATGAATCAAAATTTGGGAAGGGAGAGAAATCTACCACTTGTGCAAATTGCTGAAGAAATATACGCTATGCCAGCACTTGAAATCTGAAAGTACAGTCCTTTTTATTGATTGAAGAGGTTACACAACTCACTAATGGCAGAGTCTGGTCTAACCAAGAGAGAGATTGGATGATTTTTTAATCAACGCTGAAAGCCATTTTATATAGATTTACAAAAGGCCAAAGATTGGCGTAGAAAACTTGAAGAGAAGGATTCACTTAAGTTAACTCAAGGCTTTACTTGGCCTTTCAATAAAATATGTTTTCTTTTATCTTTGCATGAAGCTTCTTGCACTTGAGGAAGTGAACTTGTCTTTGTTATGAACCGCCCACCTCTCTTTGCATGAAAATCCACACCAATGTTAATTTTAGAACTCTACGTGAGCTGCTTGATGCTGAATTGTAACGTTTGAAAGCTGAGTTAACCGTTTGGTAAGCTGAGTTCGACGAAGAGATCATTCTCCTTCGCATGGAAAGCTCCTAGTGAATGCGGCGTTTAACAATTAGTCAACTCTAAATCTCAAACAGTCAACTCGACATTCGAATTCAGAACTCCGATTGAAGCTGAGTTGGACCCTTGGATGCGTGAGATGATCTGGAGACGAGCGGGACTTCAATAACTAGTCAACCGAATCTTTGACCGGTATTCGAAAATAGCTCCCGCTTGCATGTATTTTGTCCTATTCTGGTCTGCCTATTCATGTCTATTTCTGGCGGGATTCTATATTTAGATGTGTTAGTCTATATTTCCTCCGGGATGCTCTTGGGTGTCTCGACTTGGCTGTATTTTCTTCGGGTTTATTTCCGCAGAATTCCTTCGGACTTATCTCTCTTTGGATACCTTCCTTTACTCTTATTTGTTCGGGCTCCTTTTCATAGTCGGGCTTCTCCTTTGGTCATTTCCCCGAATTTCTTCAGATTTTGTCCCTTTGCCTTTGCTCTGTCGACCTTTTGTATTGAACGCTGTCATATTCCCGCAGAAAAATGTCCGCAAGAATTATCTCGGTCTCTTCGGGTTAGTTTTATCGGGCTTATTTTGCGCGGCCTTTCTCCGAATTTCTTCGGACTTTTTGTCCGAAGGAATTCCTTCGGACAAAAGTCCGAAGGTTTTCTTTGGTCTTCGCTCCTTACTCTGCTTGTTTTTCCTTGCTTTTCTTTGGACCTTCTTGCTTCATGGCCTTCCTAATTTCTTTGGACTTTTTGTCCGAAGGAATTCCTTCGGACAAAAGTCCGAAAGAATTCATTATCTGCCTTCGCCTTTTAACTTTTCTGAATTTCTTCAAAATTTCTCATCGGCTCTTTGTCTTTGTTATCGACTTTTGGTCCTCCATGTGTCTTCCGAATTCATTCGGACTTTTTGTCCGAAGGATTTCTTCCCTTGCCTCTTTCTCCGAATGTGCCCTTCGGCTTTTGAAATGTGCCCTTCGCAAAATATGCCATGGTCCCTTCCGCCGACCAAGTGCCCTCCGCAAGGGCTAGTAACTGTCCCTTTTTGCCCTTCGGAAAAATTGGACACCCGAGTTATTTGCCAAGGTTCCAAATCTGCTCCTGTGCCTTCCTGAAGGGTACGTGCCCTTCGGGATTGTTGCAAATGACCCTTCCGAAGGGTACCCAGCCCTTTGGGATTCTTGTAATGGACTCTTCCGAATTAATCCTTAGTTTTTCCTTGCCTTTTGTTATTTCCTTCGGACTTTGTCCGAAGGACCTCTCCGAAGACCTATCTTTAGCGAAACCTTTTTGATGAACCATACCCTCGGAATTTCCCTGTTGTAGCAAGGGCCCCTTACCAAGGAAAACAATGTATTCTTCCTCCCTTGGCTAGAGACGTGAACTTTCTAAATGGCAAAAGACAATCTGACTTGTGGAAGAATTGTCAACACTTATTCCCACCATCTACTTTATTAAAGCCATCGGATTTTTCAAACAATCCCATTTAGCATGCAAACCGGGTCCTTGAAGAGTCATTACTTCTTTTGAAAAACAAGTTAAACATATTTAAAAATCCACAGGGCAAAGGGAAAGGGTTCGGATTTTTAATAAGTCATTTCTTCATCTCCAAAATCAGTCAAGTCTTTCAAAATTCCCACAGCCCACTTAAAAGACCAAATCGGAATTTCTTAGCCTCATTACTCGCTTTATTGAAACAAGTCGAGCCTACCCAAAAGTCCACCATATAAAGGCTTAGTGTAAAGTGGAGTTCCTAGGAGTCATTACTTATTTTCATTAAGTGAGCTCAAAAAGTCCTCAACACAAAGGAAAGCTCAACGGGAACTTTAAGTCATTACTTATTTCTCTTTTATAAAGTAAGTAATGCACCCTCAAAAGTCCTCAATACAAAGAGAAAGCTTAAACGTAATTTTTATGACTCAAAAATGAGTAAGGCAGCCCTCCAAATCCACCATGCAAAGGCAAGTAGACCAAAGAAACTATTTGTTCTCTCCCAGTTGAGCCCACTTCTCATTATGTGCACTGAAAGTTTACCTAAAATTTCATAATAGGAATCGACTCAAAAATGAGTAAGGCAGCCCTCCAAATCCACCATGCAAAGGCAAGTAGACCAAAGCAACTCTTTGTTCTCTCCCAGTTGAGCCCACTTCTCATTATGTGCACTGAAAGTTTACCTAAAATTTCATAATAGCCTGATTCCTGGAAAACAAAAATTGATCATATGCATGAACTTGACAAATGTTGAGTTACACGTTTGTTCAAATTTTGTACAGGGACATTTTAAGTTTTGCACATATTTATGAAAGGGAAGCTGTGGCAAATGTCTCACATACAAGAGATATCTTTAGAGACTGAAGAGGCGGGAAGGTCAAGGGAAATAATTTTCACACAAGATCCCAGTCTTGCAACTGCAAAAGCTTAAAGAAAGAGAAGAAAATAAAAGTCTTAGGCAAAAGCACATCCAGGTAGTATGAGATATGAGTACTAGGGCTATCTAGTGGAATCATGTATAGTGTCTAAACTTGCTGAAATAAGTGATACTGATATGTGACATGTGTCTGTAAGTGAACTAATTGACAAATCCAAGGCAACCCGCAAAACACCCCTTATGCAAGCTGTGGTTCACAGTGGGATCATTCAAGCTGCAGTGTTTCCAAGAACTGCCCAATTGCCAGAGTTTGTTTTAGAGTGTGCCAAATTTTACAATCCTCTAACTAAAACAGTCAAGGACACAACAAGCAATACAATGATAAGGTTGGACACACAATTCTTCAACTACTATCTTAAAATTCCAACAAAATCCAAAGTACTTGATGTCAACATGCAAAGGGCCATTGATAGATGGGAAAACAGCATAGTTGGTGGTATAAGTATCATGAATAAAAGTTATCTGAAGAAATTTAAGCAGCCATCTAGATTCCCGAAGACCATTCAAAAATCATATCTTGTGCAAGAAGTTGATGACATCAGCCAGTTGTGCAGAATAAATGGAGAAAGAAATGCAAAATTCTTCTACTCATGGATGTATTACTTCATTAGAACAATTGAAGTCAATAGAGCCAATGCAATGATCAATTGTGCTGAAATAATAAATAATAACATTGGTGAACAGCTCAAGAAGGTTAGACAGACACTTGATTTCAAAATGACTTCATATCTAGTATATGTTGCAGCCTCAGAAGGAATATTCTCCAAACTAGACAAGAGGGATGTTAGCAACAGATCCTATCTACGAGTATTACCCACAGTTGGTATTGCCTGAATACTTCAAGAAATACAAGATGGTAACTGATGGCTTCTTTTATGAAATCATTTGTAAGCTAAACAATGATCTGAAAACAAGAAGAGTAAGCAAGGAGGTATGGGAGGTTGTCTCTCAATTTGGCTGCATCTTCATTCAATTTGTTGATTTCACTTACCTCAGGATTAGTGGTTTCTCAGGATCACCACTTAAGCTACCAAGATACACCAATGACAAATGGGTAATAATGGAATTATGCAGACAATTAGTAGAATTACATGACTTGCAAGCAAAGCAACACAAGGCAGTAGTTAACTTCCTGTCACAATCGGTAATTATAATTGTTAGAGTATCCAAAAGGCCAAGAATGTCCAAACAGACATGTTTCTTCATCATGAGCAAGAATAATTTCAAGCTAGGATGAACTTTGATCCTAAAGAGATTGCAAAAAAGACGGTCTCTATAGAATATATGCACATCCCCGCATTGGAGGACTTTTGAATGAACTGCAGGAATGAATTTGAAGTTAGAAAAAGGGACTTCAGCAGATTAACAGTGGAACAAATTGTTAATTTTGGTTTGGCAAGGATACCTGAAAATCGTCTTGATGATCCCCGCATTGGAGGACTTTTGGATGAACTGCAAGAATGAATTTGAAGTTAGAAAAAGGGACTTCCGCAGATTAATAGTAGAACAAATTGTTAATTTTGGTTTGGCAAGGATACCTGAAGATGGTCTTGATGATGGCCATGGTATACTTGATGCATATAGTCAAATGGAAGGAGACAAGGCCTCTCTACCAACCATTAAAGTTAGTTCCAAAACAATTGAAGAGAGAAGTTCAATTGTCCTCATTAATACTTCAAATTAGTTGCAAGAAAAGGGACATTGTTTGGATGAGGCAATAATGCAGCAAATAAGGCAAGGTAGTTTCAGAAAGAGGAAACATGAGGGTGAGAGCCGCCATAGACCAGAATAGTTAAAAGTGCATAAAAAATCTCAAACAAGCGAGCGAGAATCTTCATCTACTTCACAAGCACTTCCTGTTGACAAAATTCCTTCTGTATCAATTCATAGCACTTCAACATCCCCAGTAAACCCCACCTCAGAAGCTTCACGAAAGATCACAATTATTCCACTTTTAAATCAAGCATCTTTCACTCTCCCTTTAGTAAAAGAAATAGATCGATTGCCTCGCCCTCCTCCTTTCTCACCACCCAGATACTTACCTCCTTCAGATACCATTTCTTCATCTTTGGGGGATTCTCATGCCCATAAAGAAGCATTGGCGGAAAACGCAACTGAAGTAGAAAGCAATAGCAGGACTACTACAGATAAAGAGTTGAGGACGCAATTGATGGTGGAGAAAATGACAGAGTTTGAAAGAGTACTTTCTCTAGATGGTGCAGAAGGAGAAGGCCATGATATAGTGTTAACTTCTGATGCAACAGGGTCCAATCAAGAGATGGTGGTACATGCTGACACTTCTCATCCCCCAAATAGTGACTTCTCATATTGGTTGGCTTCACAAGTAGTTCCAATGGCTAGGGAAGTAATAAACTTAGAAGAGGAGGATCTACAGCTCCTCAAGAGCCTTGGAGGAAGAGGTAGAAGGTCAAAAGCTACCAAAGTGACTTCAAAGTTAGTCATTGAACCTTCTGGTCAAAAGTTTGCTCAAATGTCAACTCCAACAGAGGGAAAACAAAAGGGAGAATTGACTGCAGCAAACATAACAGTAACTAGAGTCCCTCTGGGAAAAGTTACTACTGAAGGACTGAAACAGGTTACCCAGACTCTAACTGATGCACTCTTCTCCAAGCTGGATAAGGAAAAAGCTGAAAAAGCTAAATTGAATGAGCAAATCTCCAAGCTATGTGAGATCATTGCAAAGGTTGCACAATATTCATCTCAGCCCGTGCTAGTAGAAGAGCAACTCAACAAGTACGTCATCAGAGAATTTGAAGACATAGGAGACAAAGCCAGGGTTGTTGATGAGTGGATAGAGCAGATCATTCAAAAAGTAACAGATAAATACAAAGAAATCCTAGATAGCTTGGGTGATCTGCAAAGTAAGTTTAATCATTTGAGGGAGTTGACGGAGGAGATAGACAATAAAAATAGAATTGTTGAATGCCAGTTGGAGACCCTAGTTGAAATAAATTCATTGCTTGAGAAAGTATTGATTGAAGAACAGATTGTACCAGATAAATCAATACAAAGGGGTAAGCAACTGGAAATAATCATGTCTTTCTTCACAAAAACTCTAAAAAGCATTCTAGGTGAAATGTAGCTACTAAAAGAAGAGGTTGATAAAGTGATGGAGCAGCTGGATAAGATTATCTATTATGTTTCAAGTTATACACTTGACAAGCCTTCAATATCCCTTGAAGACTTCCTTCTGCTTCTCTAGAAAAAGATAGATGAAGTTGTCACTCATTTTACTTGCAATTCAATTGAAAAGCTGATTAAACTTCACGGTGATGTCAAGGAATTAGAACCCAGCTTGACAAAGGTAAACACATTTGGCAAGATCCTAGAAACAGAGTCCCTTAGGTTCAAAATAGAGACTGAAGCTATTGCAAAGTTGATGGAGGAGCGGTGCAATACATATTTGATAGGTACATCCAATACCGAAATAAGAACAAGATTGAAGCCATGCAGCGGGATTAACTTTCTCTTTCTTTTTTTTTTTCCTTCTCTCCGACAAAGTAATTGAGTAATTAAGTTGAGTTGTAAAAACTTAAGTAATTGGTTTAAAAGACATTACTTCAAGCTGTTTGAAAAAGTCAATTATTTGAAAATAGGTGGCAGACATGCAAAATGGGAGATTCTATTTTAAGTTGAAAATCATCCGTGTCATACAATGAGGTAATTAGGAGAGAGACACTCAACTATCTCTAGTTTTGTAGCTTGCACATACGGTAAAAGTAATTAATGTTTCCTATTTGTATTTGTCTTCCGAACACTATAAATATAGGAAGAAGCCTACGGACTAAATAGGGGAACATTTTGGCAAAAGCTATTGTAACTGGTGCATTTTTAAATATCAAACTTTGTGTTGAAACTCTTGGATGTGATTTTGTGAACTAGTCTGGATTGAATAAAGGGAAGTAGATTTCTGTCGAACTTTGTATCTACGGAATTTTGCTGAACATTTTATTAAGATCTCAGGATGAACTTTGTGTTATTTTGGATATGAGGTAGAATTTATTCCTTCTCTTGTTGAATGTGTGATTTTCTTGTTTATTTATGATTGTTTGGATGCAGTAAACTCTGAAATCTATTTATTACTATGCACGTTTCCTCTTTTTGTAACCATTGCTATATATTCCCTTTTTCTGCAATATTCCTGTTGACCATTTTGGTCCTGCAGGCCAAAATCGGTCTCCTTTCCCTGTTGTTCTGAGCCAGTTCAAATTTGGTTGCACAAGTCTTTCGACAGATGATGAACCAGTTCAAAGAATGCAATGTTTCTTACAAAGCTTCTTCAAACCATTGAACCAATGAACCATTGAACCATTCAATCGGTTGGTTCAATGTTTTGGTTCAATCAGTCAGTTCAAGTGATTGGTTCAGTCGGTTTGGTTCAACGAGTTGGTTCAACATTTGGTTCAATGAGTTGGTTCAACGTTTGGTTCAAAGGGATGGTTCAAGAAATGGTTCAATCGAAAATTTCAAAGAAGTCTTCCAAAAGCCCGAAGGACAAGTGCCCTTGTGGAGGGCAGTCAGACACAAACTGGACCATTCCAGCAGGCTGCGGAGGGCACTTAGGCGACAAAAGGACCTTTGTAACTTTTCTGAAAAGCAAGTTTGGAGATCAAAGTGCCCTTGCGGAGGGCAGGTGATGAGCAAAATGGATCATTGCAAAAGTCCGAAGGGTAGCTTTGGGCTTAAAGTACCCTTGCGGAGGGCAAGAAAGCACTTAAAGGGAAGAAAGACCAAGGCAAAGAATTCCTTCAGACTTTCTGTCCGAAGGAAATTTCCGCAAGGCAAAGATAGAAGGAAAAGCAAAGGCAGAATTTCTTCGGACAAAATGTCCAAAGGAATTCCTTCGGAAGAAAATCCCGCAGCAATAAAAAGATAAGGCAAAATCTTCGGACAAAAAGCCGAAGGAATTCCTTCGGACTTTTTGTCCGAATAAATTCGCCCGACAGAAAGCCGAAGATAGAAAGTCCAAAGGGAGAAACCCGAAGGAATTCACTTGGGGAAAAGCCTGACAGAAAAAAGGTAAGCGAAAAAGGCATAAAGGAAACATATCCTTCGGACAAAATGTCCGAAGGATGTGACTACCAAAAGGAGCCCGAAGGACCCCGAAGGGTAGGTACCCTTGCGGGGGACTCTCGGCCAAAAATGAAGGGACACTTCTCCAAAGCCGAAGGGACACATCCCCTTTGGGAAGGATCAAACAAGAAAGCCGAAGGAATTGCCAAGGAGGGTGACGGACCCGAAGACGTCAAGATTAAGCATCGCAAACTAGCCGTTGGGATCCAGACGTCCGATGACGTCCCCGCAGACGTCAATTTCAGGGCAATGGAATAGCCGTTGGCTTTCATATAATGACGGGTGCGTGAACGTCAACTTTACGGCAATGAAATAGCCGTTGATCTTTAAAGGCTTAAGCGCGGACCCGAATGCATTCAAAGGCCTTAAGGCCAAAAGGAAGAACCGCTGAGAGAAGAGCACAAGGAGCCAGCAAAGCTGGGAAGATAGCCCCGAAGGCTCAAATTCCAGGAAAAGACAAAACCAGGGAGAGACAAAGCTAGGAAAGGACAAAAGTCAAGAGTGAACTCAGAGACCCGCTAAAAAGGGAGCCCAAAGAGCCAAGAGCAGAAACAGACAAAACAGCCCAGGTGGCAAAAGGGAAGCGAGTTATTCCTGCAGTTGGAACAGTCTCCGCCAAGTGGTCATCAAGGAGCACAAACAGTAAATGGCGCGACCTATTTTTTCTCCACTTTGCATTAATGAGCAGACAAACCACGTGAATATCTTGAAGGAGCAGTCTTGTTTGCAGAAAAAGAGGCGCAGCCCATGCTTTCACATTAATGTTTGAATGCCAAAGTCAAGACCGGCAATTACACAGCATGGTTCTAGCAGGCCTTTTCTAGAAGGATGATATCAGCAAACAGCGACTTCCTCTTCCCAATGCTCTCAACACACGTGGGCCACTTGTAAAAAGGCGCCAAAGTCTTTTCCAAAGGGGCGCCTTTACTTCCTCTTTCTCTATATATATTGTAATTTCTCATTTGAGAAGAAATCTCTTGGCTTGTAAGGCAGAGCTCTGCCGGATTTTACCTTGAATCAAGACAGCATTTTTACCTCCATTTGAGCTTACACTTTTGCATGTCTATGGCTTTGTTTTGTGTTAAGTCATTTTTCTTTTATGCTTTCACAGAACGATTCCAGCATGTCTAGTGTATTGTGAAGTTTCTTCTTTTGCAGGTCTGCCAGAAATGTCTACAACAGAGTATAGGCGCATGTGAACAGACTGCCATAGTGTGTCTTAGAACACCTCTGGTAGTTCTTCCTCCCTGTATCTCAAGAGGACCCCTAGCTCACTGATGTAGAAGAGTTTCTCATATCAAATGAAGTGTATGCCAGCGTGTTCTTGGTGGAAAGTGTAAGTTCAACCTAAGTAGATCAAACTTTTTGGTGTATCACCGTTTAGTTTAGGTTCTGTTTTCAGCATCTTTCTCCCTTTTCACCCCCACTTTGTTAGCAGTAGGAAATCCAGGACCACAAAGATACATCAAAGGGAGCTAGCCCTTATCTAGAGACTCTCCCCCCAGTTTTGCCAAACCCACAGGCAAGAGGGGAGTTTCCATTGTGATGCGTGGAAGACAGGAGCTCAGCCTCCTGTCAAGGGTGCAATCCACTGCGTCAACAATTCCCAAACACAGTTGCTTACTGCTTACAGCCAAATTACCTAGTTGTGGTTCACGAGCTGAGGCGATTAAAGTAATAACCCTGAAATTAGTTATTAGTATTCACAACTTTGATGGATAAACATCTTACACAAGAGCTTTACCGTTAAATGAAGGAGATTTATCTCATGACTGCCTAGGTTTTAAGCTGTGCATAAAATCTAGCCAACAATATGGTATAAAGAAGGTCCTAGCACATCATGGAATACACACTATGGGAGCACACCTCCTCTCGGAGAAATTGGAGGACACTTCAGGATGAAATGAATTCAGACAAAAAGTCAGTGAAAACTGTCCCGAAGACACAAAGGCCCGCAACAATTTGCATAAAGGAACCTTATGAAGGAATTAAAGCAAGGTTAAAAGACGAACAAGTCTTAAAGGATTGGCGTTGCAAGGAACGTTACAAGAATGCCGAAGAAAATAAGATCACTCCAACATGCCGAAGTTTAACGCTCAATACAAAGGGTAAAGATCGAGCATATCGATGATAATCAAAAGGAGCGAAAGCAAACCCATGATATAGAAATCAGCGAGATGCAAAAAAGGAAGAAAAAAAGCTCGATGGTTAATGGCAAAGCAAGTATTAAAACTAATGCTGTTTTAAAAAATCAACGGCTCATATCTGATCGGTGCATTAGATCCAATGGTGCAAAGCAAACTCAGATGATCCTTCGAGTGCACGCGCATTTGACAAGTGTCAAAAGGTCATAAGGAAAGATCCAACAAAGAAAAGAACGTGAACTTGGCATGACGAAAGAATTAAAAACCCCGCAATCAATGTCTTCTAACTTTCTATAAAGGAACAACTAGAACTGGTGATGAACTCGATATATCTTCACGGAGCTCAAGACAATTCAATCGAAGTGATCGAGGAAGTGGCGCAGTTAAGTGCAGTAGAAGTGCAGATGCCAAAGATAGTAAAGGCATTTGAACGTTGTTGTTTGAAGAATGAATCGAGACAAAAAGTCAGAGTAATATTGAATGCAGATCAAAAGTGATCGAGGAAGCAGTGCAGTTAAGTGCAGTAGAAGTGCAGATATCAAAGATAGTAAAGGCATTTGAACGTTTCCATTTGAAGCATGAATCGAGAAACGAAGTCAAAGTAACATTGAATCCAGATCATAAGTGATCGAGGAAGCGACGCAGTTAAGTGCAGTAGAAGTGCAGATGCCAAAGATAGTAAAGATATTTGAACGTTGCCGAGTGAAGCATGAATAAAGACACAAAGTCAAAGTCACATTAAATGCAGATCAAAAGCTTGAACCGGTTAAGTATAGTTGAAGTGTGAACACTTTACAGATAGAAAACCCTAAGATGCATATGTCTATTCTAATATGCTACGAACAAATCATTAAAAAGTTGTCTTTTACTATTGTTGCGATAATAATTAGAGTGTTAACTCAAAATTGTCGAGTGAGGACATATGCAGACAGCGTAAAAAGGGCAAAGAATATAAGGTGTGTCAAAGTAGAAGATATCCAGACACAAAGAGATAAACGCAGATAAGCCAAGAAGGCACACAGCAAAGGTGCAGTTACAGACTAGACTTGTAACAAAAAAGTGAACAAGATTCATTCCGTATCTCTTCTATATTTTGGAGTTGCAGCTTCATTTCTCTGATAGGTTGGTGCCATCAAAAAAACTGAGTTGGTGCTCAGTTAGGAAGTTGACGCTTCCTTAGAGTAGGTGCTCTTGAATGTAACCAGTGAGGTATGTCTATGAGACTTTTTTCTGTGAGGCTGGATTAGAACAGTAGCTTGTAGCAGTTTTTCTCACCGTGGTTTTTTCCTTTGGGTTTTCACATAAAAACCTAGTGTTGAGCATTCTTATGTGTGTGTCTGATCTCTGTTACATTCTTTACTTTGCATATACTTTAAATATCTTGTTTAAAAGTTTTAAGAACCAAGTTTTAGCTCATGTACTGATTCACCCCCCTCTCAGTAGATAGTGTGTTCAACAATTGGTATCAGAGCGCAGGTTCCTTAGGAGAAGCTTAATCGGCTCAAGTAGATCGTGGTTGGTGAACACAATGGCCTGCCAAGAAGTATCTTCATCAAACAAGGCTCCTATGTTCGATGGGTCTCACTATGTTTTTTGGAGCATAAGAATGGAAGCATATTTGTCTTCCCTAGGGTTTGATGTATGGATGTCAGTGGTAAATGGTTACATAGCTCCCGTTGTAACTCTTGTTGATCAGGTAGCCAAAAAGGCTTATAAAAACAATGCCAAAGCTAAGAATGATATTCTTTCTGGATTGTCAAACTCTGAGTTTGTCAAAGTTATGCACTGCCAGAGTGCAAAAGACATCTAGAATAAGTTAAAAAGTATCTATGAAAGAGATGTTAAAGTGAAACAGGCCAAGCTGCAAATGCACAAAGGACAGTTTGAAAAACTGAAAATGAATGAAGAGAAGATAGTTGACTACCTCCTCAGGGTAGATGAGATAGTCAATGCCATAATAGGACTTGGAGAAACAATAGAAGAATCGACTATTGTCAAGAAGGTTCTGAGATACCTGTTGACAATTCTTCCACAAGTCAGATTGTCTCTTGCCATTCAAAAAGTTCACGTCTCTAGCCAAGGAAGAAATAATACATTGGGTAAGAGGTAGACCAATTGAAATAACTCATTTGCAAAATCCTTGGCTACAATAGGATTTCCTTCAGGCAAAGAAGGCTTGATTTCACATAGCTTCGAAAAAGTTCAAAGGACATAAGTCCGCAGAAAATAATCCAAGAGTAAGGAGAAGACAACAGATATCCTTCGGGAAAAATCTCGAAGGAATTCCTTCGGACTTTTTGTCCGAAGGAATACTTCGGAGGAAGGAATACTTCGGAGGATTTGTAAATAAATAACCCGCAGCCTCCCAAAAGGTCCGCCAAAGAATAAAGTGCCCGAGGAATAATTCCTCCAAACAAAAGTCCAAAGAAATCCGAGAGAGCAGAAGTCAGAAAATCCAAAAAAATTCAAAGGAATAAGGACCCCTGCAAAAAACCAGAGTGTCCTAAAAAAACCCGGGTGCCCTACAAAAAGCCCAGGTGCCCTACAGTTTTTTCGAAAAGCCACAAATGAAAGACACAAGCCCTTGCGGAAGGCACTTGGTCGGTGATAGGACCATTCCAACTTTCCCGAAGGGCACAGAGGAAGGACACAAGCCCTTGCGGAGGGCACCTAGTCGGTGGCAATACCTTTGCAATTTTTTCGAAGGCCTTTCTGCCGGTGGCCTAAAAAGACAGAAAATACCTTCGGACTTTTTGTCCGAAGGAATTCCTTCAGAGAAAAAGTTTGAAAAAATTCGGAGAGTTCAAAAGACAAAAAGCCCAACAAAATAAAGTCCGAAGCCAACAAAGCAAATGAAATTACAAAGATATCCTTCGGAAAAAAGTCTGAAGGAATACTTCGGACAATAAACATAGAAATAAAGCCAAAGGAAAAGAAAAGGCCAAGGATAAAGTCTCAGAGTTTTTGTTCGAAGAGCGAAGTCCGAAGGCAGAGAAGGACGAACTGTCCGCGGGAAAGTGGGACTAACAAAAGATCCAAAGAAATATCCAAGACCAAAGACAAGTCCACGGTAATAAACCCAAGAGCAACGCATGCACAAAAACAGAAACTTGCTTTTCAGAATAGTTACAAAGGTCCTTTTGTCGCCTAAGTGCCCTCCGCAGCCTGTTGGAATGGTCCAGTTTGTGCCTGACTGCCCTCCGAAAGGGCACTTGTCCTTCGGGCTTTTAGAAGACTCCTTTGAACTTTCCGATTGAACCATTTCTTGAACCATCCCTTTGAACCAAACATTGAACCAACTGAGTGAACCAACCGATTGAACCAACTAAGTGAATGGTTCAATGGTTCATCGGTTCAATGGTCTGAAGAAGCTTTGTAAGAAACATTGCATTCTTTGAACTGGTTCATCATCTGCCGAAAAACTTGTGCAACCACATTTGAACTAGATCAGAACAGCAGGGAAAGGAGACCGATTTTGGCCTGCAGGACCAAAATGGTCAACAAGTTGTGGTACCCAACTAGCGAGGATCTTCCTTTGGTTGCATATACTGATGCTGATTGGGCAGAAAATGTGGATGACAGAAAAAGCACAAGTGGTGATGCATTCTTTTTGGGTAACAAACTTGTGTCTTGGCTAAGCAAGAAGCAAGAATCGATTACACTCTCTACAGTTGAAGCAGAGTATGTCACAGCAACTGCTTGTTGCACTCAATTCTTATGGATGAAGCAAACTCTCAAGGACATAAAGGTAAAATATCAAGCACCTATCTCTATTTATTGTGATAATTCAAGTGCCATAAATCTACTCAAGAATCCAGTGATGCATTCCAGAACCAAGCATATCTCCAAAAAATATCATTTTTCGAGAGAAAAGGTAACAAGTCAGGAGGTCACGATAGAATATGTGCCAACCAAGGATCAGATTGCAGATATCTTTACCAAGCCTCTTCCCAAGGAGCAGTTTGAGTATTTGAGAGAGAAGTTGGGAGTTGTAGCTCCTACCTCATATCACTAGCCTCTTGTGATAGGTTAAAAGTCTAGGGGGAGCATTGCAGGTATTTTATTAAGTTTCTGGATTAAGAGTGAAGACAATTTGCTATGTACCTTACACATCGTTTGTCATCTGATGTTAAGGAGCAGACTAAGGTATGTTGGATCTAGATTTCTATGCTCATCTGTGTAAAAGATATCTATTGTTGATTGGTCTTTCAGACCAATGCTATATCCAGGATTGGTTGAAGCATATGAAAGCCCGAAGAATCATAGGAACAGTTCAGGTCGGTGGGCATTATCCAAGGGGAAGTCTTTCTTCAAAATGCTCTATCCAAACAAGTCTAAGGATCAAAACAACTCAGTACCAATGCGTCTTATTGGTTTAGCAAACACTCTTTGTCATTAATGTCAAAGGGGGAGAAATCAAAATAAAGCAAGCAAGCAGAATGAGAAGGGACTTTTGAGGATGTTTTTGCTCATTGAGGATGTTTTGTCATCAATGACAAAGCGGGAGATTGTTGGAAATTTGAGCAACGAGACAGTTGACAGTTTTGATATCATGATACAGAAAGCAGTTTGAAGACTGAACAGTTATCATTTCCATCTAGGGCAGCATGGAATTGTCATTGATGTTAAAGGTTAATGTCCTTGATGTCATTAAGATTGAAACGGATCATGCATTAATGCCAAAGATTGAGTTAAGCAAACTTGTGGAGTGAATCGCGTTTGTGAAGTGCTCTTACTTAGAAGAGGCAATCGGAATAAGTCAAGAAAAATGGAAAACCCGAAATAGTCTTGAAAAATTCCTTCAGAGAAATTCTTTCGGAAAGAATGGCAAGGACAACTCTTTTGAACATTCCAACGGGCAAGTGGACCTTTGCAAAAAGTCCGAAGGGTATCTTTTGAACGTTGCAAAAGGCATGTGAACACTTGCAAAAAAGCCGAAGGGCAGATTGCAAAAAGTCCGAAGGGTATCTTTTGAACGTTGCAAAGGGCATGTGGACACTTGCAGAAAAGCCAACGGGTAGATTGCGAAAACTCTGAAGGGTATCTTTTGAACGTTGCAAAGGGCATGTGAATACTTACAGAAAAGTTGAAGGGTAGACTGCAAAAAGTCCGAAGGGTATCTTTTGAACATTGCAAAGGGCATGTAGACACTTGCAGAAAAGCCAAAGAAATGACACGGACAAAAAGTCTGAAGAAATGTCTCACGGACAGAAAGTCCGAAGAAATGCCTAGCAGACAAAAATTCCAAAGAAATGACGTGGACAAAAAGTCCGAAGAAATGTCTCGCAGACAAAAAGTCCGAAGAAATGCCTCGCGGACAAAAAGTCCGAAGAAATGACGCAGACAAAAAGTCCGAAGAAATAATGTGGACAAAAATTCTGAAGAAAATATTTCTGAAGGACATCTCCTATTAGAAGCAAATGACGAATTCTTTCGGAGAAATTGGAGGGTAATTCAAGATGAAATGAACTCGGACAAAAAGTCCGCAAAAATTGTCTCGAAGACACAAAGGCCCGCAACAATTCGCATAAAGGAACCTTACGAAGGAATTAAAGCAAGGTTAAAAGACGAGCAAGTCTTCAAAGATCAACGTTGCAAGGAACGTTACAAGAATGCCGAAGAAAATAAGATCACACCAACATGTCGAAGTTTAACGCTCAATACAAAGGGTAAAGATCGAGCATATCGATGATAATCGAAAGGAGCGAAAGCAAACCCATGATATAGAAAGCAATGAGATGCAAAAAGGGAAGAAAAGAAGCTCGATGGTTAATGGCAAAGCAAGTATTAAAACTAATGCTGCTTTAAAAGATCAACGGCTCATGTCTGATCGGTGCATTAGATCCAATGGTGCAAAGCAAACTCAGAGGATCCTCCAAGTGCACGCGCATTTGACAAGTGTCAAAAGGTCATAAGGAAAGATCCAACAAAGAAAAGAACGTGAACTGGCGCGACGAAAGAATTAAAAAACCCGCAATCAATGTCTTCTAACTGTCTATAAAGGAACAACTAGAACTGGTGATGAACTCAATATATCTTCACGGAGCTCAAGACAATTCAATCGAAGTAATCAAGGAAGTGGCACAGTTAAGTGCAGTAGAAGTGCAGATGCCAAAGATAGTAAAGGCATTTGAACGTTGCCATTTGAAGCATGAATCGAGACACGAAGTCAGAGTAACATTGAATGTAGATCAGAAGTGATCGAGGAAGCGGTGTAGTTAAGTGCAGTAGAAGTGCAGATGCCAAAGATAGTAAAGGCATTTGAACGTTGCCATTTGAAGCATGAATCGAGAAACGAAGTCAAAGTAACATTGAATCCAGATTATAAGTGATCGAGGAAGTGACGCAGTTAAGTGCAGTAGAAGTGCAGATGCCAAAGATAGTAAATAAATTTGAACGTTGCCGAGTGAAGCATGAATCGAGACACAAAGTCAAAGTCACATTGAATGCAGATCAAAAGCTTGAACTGGTTAAGTATAGTTGAAGTGTGAACACTTTACAGATAGAAAACCCTAAGATGCATCTGTCTATATATGCTACGAACAAATCATTTGAAAGTTGTCTTTTACTATTGCTGCGATAATAATTAGAGTGTTAACTCAAAATTGTCGAGTGAGGACATATGCAGACAGCATAAAAAGGGCAAAGAAAATAAGGTGTGTCAAAGTAGAAGATATTCAGACACAGAGATAAAGGCAAATAAGTCGAGAAGGCACACAACGAAGGTGTAGTTACAGACTAGACTTGTAACAGAAAAGTGAACAAGATTCATTCTGAATTTCTTCTGTATTTTGAAGTTGCAGCTTCATTTCTCTGATAGGTTAGTGCCATCAAAAAAAATGAGTTGGTGCTCAGTTAGGAAGTTGATGCTTCCTTAGAGTGGGTGCTCTTGAATGTAGCCAGTGAGGTTTGTCTGTGAGACTTCTTTTCTGTGAGGTTGGATTAGAACAGTAGCTTCTAGCAGCTTTTCTTGCCGTACTTTTTTCCTTTGGGTTTCCACGTAAAAATCTAGTGTTGAGCATTCTTGTGTATGTGTGATCTCTGTCATGTTCTTTACTTTGCATATACTTTAAGTATCTTGTTTAAAAATTTTAAGAACCAGGGTTTAGCTCATCTACTAATTCACCCCCCCTCTCAATAGATAGTGTGTTCAACATATGCAAATCAATGACATAAATACACTATACTAGCACTTTGGAGTCTGAAAATTATTTTTCTATTAATCTAAAAAGGTTACACAGCACAAATTTTGGTAGAATATGGTCTTGCCAAAAAGAGGATACAATTCAAGGCTGAAAAGCCAACTTATATAAAAAAGTATACAACAGAGAAGAGGTTGGCACTGAAAATAGAAGAGGAGATCAACTCCCACTTCAGCCCAAGTCCAATTTCAGCTACGCTAAGAGAACAAAGCCTTCTAAATATATTTTCTTGTCTTTTGTCCTGCATGAAAAGCTCTTTGGCGTTGAAACTAGACGGTGGGCCTATCTTGAGTTCTTTTTCATGAATGAAATCTACACCAACTTTGGATGTCTTGACTTAAGTTTGAGTCGACTTGAAGCTGAGTTGGAACAAGAGAAGTCCTCCTTTGCGTGGAAAGCATAAGTGGATGTGGCACTTGATAACTAGTAAACTCTAAATTAAGAACAGTCAACTCCCAAAATAAGAATAGTCAACTCCACCATAAGAAAAAGCTCTTTGAAGATTGAGGAGCATGCATGAAGTCCCATGTCAAGTCCTTGAAATTTATTGGCCTCTTGTTCTCGGCTCTTTGTTTCTACATGTTTTGCTTCGAGCTTGGGGCACTTGAATGTAGACTGTTTGCTTTTGTCCCTATTTATTTCCACAGAGTTTTTCTTTCTTTCGAACTTTCTGGCATATTTGTTTCAGCTTTTCCTTCCCGCAGATTATCTCTTTCTTTTGTTCATTTCCTGCTTGGTTCCTTTCCCCCTTTGCCCTGGACAATTCCTCTTTGCCTTGGATTTCCTCCTTGGGCTTTTGTTCGATCGTTCCCCTTGGTAAACCTTCCGAAGGAATTCTTTCAGACAATTTGTCCGAAGGAATTCCTTCGGACTTTTTGTCCGTGTATATTTTCCCACAGGCCTCTTTATCTTGATCTCTTTGTCTTGGACTTTTGTCTTGAACAATTCCTTTCAAAAGAATTCCTTCAGAGAATTTGTCCAAAGGAATTCTTTTGGACTCTTCTTTTTGTTCATTTCTTTCAGACTCGTCTTCCGAAGGAATTGTTTCGGCTTCCCATCTTTTCCTTCTTCTGAAGGTATTCCTTCGTACAATTTGTCCAAAGGAATTCTTTCAAACTTGTAAACTGCCGCCTTCTTCTTTGAATTTTCTCGATGGGGACATACCCTTCGGAAGAAATGAAAGACACCCCATGGATTTTTGCAAATGGTCTTTTGGCCGATTAAAATGACCCTTCAGAATCGTTCAGTGACCCTTTGGAATTGTTCAGTGACCCTTCGAAATTTTGAAATTGACCTTCAAGAAAGTCGAAAAGCACTTCGAAATTCTTTGAAACAGACTTTCCTGAAGGAAAAGAGCCCTTCGGACTTTGTGAATGCGCCCTTTCGGAAAAGTTGTCTTGGTCCACTTGCAAAATTCTTCGGAAAAACTGCCAAGCCCTTCCGAAATGTCCCCTCGGCAAAATGAAAAGGTCCACTTTATCTCTGAAAATGCCCTTTTCCAAAGGGAAGGAACCCTTCGGAATTCTGCAAATGGACCTTTCGGCCGGAAGAAAATCCCTCGTAATTTTGTCAATTGCCCTTCGGGTTTTTTGTGAAGAACCTTCCCAAAGGGAAAGAACCCTTTGGGAAACCTGTAAAGGACCCTTCGGCATTGATGAAATGGACTTTCCCGAACCTTTGAAACTGATTTTTCTGAAGTAAAAGAAACCTTCGGAAAACTTGAAATGATCCCTCGGGACTTTAAGATAAACTTTCCTGAAAGAATAAGAGCCCTTCGGAAATTTTGAACAAGCCCAATTCCTAACATTTGGACAAAGAAGCATGCTTATGCAAAGTTTATAATGATAAGGGTGACAATTTGCCCTATGGGGTCAAAATTGTCAACAGGTCATAATCAAACTCAAGAACTACATGAACAAATCATCATATTGATTTTCATTGAGAGCATCCAAATCAACAATTGGTTCATTAGAACCAAAAGCAATAGGACTAAAAGCAGTTTAGCTAGTTGTGTTTTTTATATTGTTTATTGTGTATTTTTATTTAATTTATCTTTGTTTTTGTATTTATTATCTCTGCCATACCCAGACCAGCACTGTTTTTTAATTATGACAGTCAGATACCCAAGATAAAAGAACCCCCTGAGAGGTACTTGGACTAGTAATAGTAATAGTACCAGAACCATGCCACTATGGGTATGGGGGCCTCCAAGGCAGTACCCGGTTATGTAGCTTCTACCTATATGATAGTTAATCAGCCCATGGAGAATGGCCTGCTTCGGATGTTATTATAAGAATGTTTTCTGATGTTGAAAAATGGGCATGTTTGCTTTTGATGGTATTATAAGAATGTCTACTGATTTTGGGTAATTTTCATCAATTAATCATATAATCCATAGAAGCATGCACTGTGGAATGAAGCGAAACAAAATGTTGCATGTTTTACTGGGTATTTAATGGCACATGTTGGCCGTATGAATTTTCCCCTTGGATAGGGAGTGTAAGGCCATGTGTACCAATAGCACGGAGTCTGAATGCTTCATAAACAATAGTTTTGTGACTAAATTACTCAAGGGTTTGGCATGGGCATTCTACATTCATGCATGTTATACATTGGTCCTTATACAACCACATACCCATAGTTTATCATTGCGCATGTCAAGGAAGATGAAAAGAGTTGCATGACTAACAAGAAAATCTAGCTTGGTATGAGAGACACAAACATGGGTTTGGCGTGAGCCCTGCTATATCTTCTTGCCATTGGGAAGGGGCTCCATAGATGCTAAGGTGAATACCAAGTGCCCATTGACAGATAACATAGGTGCAGAGATGTCAGCAAGTCACTGTTATCTAAAGCTTAGAGAGGACTGCTAGTGGCATTGATCAGAATATAGACAATTTTTTACAGTGATCATTATTATACTAATGGTGTGATGTAGTAGGTGGTTTCATAGTGCATAGCTTCAATGTCACTGGGTAATACTGCTTGAGTATGGTTTCATTCGTGAAAAAGGGTGTGTGAGAAGGCCACGTGTCTTCATCTTTTCCTCTCATTGTAATCAGTGTTCTTAGACACTTCCTACTAGCAGCAGACTTACTTTCTGCTTATTTCATAATTCTTTCAATATTAATATAACCTTTTTTCGTTTGCCTGTCAAAAAAAGTATGGTTGGATCGCAAGCCACCATTATCCTGGTCTCTCTTGTCTTGATGTGCTTCAACCTTCAAGGAGGAGAAGCTATCTTTAACACCAATTGTCAAGATGATAAACTTGTTTGATAAATTTGACTTCGACTCAACTTGAAAGCCACAAAAACAAGGGATCTTTTACCCCAACGGAATTTTTGCATGTTAACCATCTTGACAACTGTGATAGAAAAAATAAGAAAAGCAAAAGCAATTAGGCCTATGGATTGCTTGTTATCATTGAGCACTAAAATTGAAATCATTACATTCCTTTACCTTGATCTTGGACTCGACTAAAGGGCATTGTTCAAAGGCTACACTGTTGCAATTTACTATTCCCCCTTTCTTCCTTCACATCCATACTATAGAAAAAACAAATCTTAGTCTTTTATTTATTGCATTTAGAAGTAAGATAGCCAAGAAATATTCCAGACAAGGAATCCATATTATGCATAGAAATGGAAGGAATGTATGTTTATACCTCATTAAAAGCATGTCCAACAGCATCCAGTTCAGCAAGCACCTCCTTTGCTTTTTCAAAATGCCCACTTTTAGCATATACCTTCATCAATGAATTGAATACCACCTATAACACAACATAGCAGTAAAAAATCTAAATATTACAAATAATATCTTCATTTCTGAGAAATATCACCTAAATGTCGATCTAAGATCATCTTATCAACATAAACACAACTCAGAAACAGCTCTGTCCCAACACGTATATCATACCTGATATAGTTTCCCTTTGCGTAATAACATATGGCTTAAAAATAACAAAGAAAAAGTAAAAAAACCTTCATACAGTACAGAATAATAAAGCATTTTCAGCCTGTCTATCTAAAACAGAGCTTAAATAGCCTATGCCACAAAAGGATTACAATACAAAAGCCGCAATCAGCAAAAATAGAAACCCAATCCACAAACACATCCCAATGGGACTCAACAGGCACATGCAAATGGCAGGAAAAAGAAAGTCCATAGCAAGTGTCATGTACTCAAGTCCATGATGATGCAAACACTGCAACCTGCACCAAAATCTGGGCTCGAAATTGGTGATATTTTTGTGCCAAAAACCTCAAAACACCTTATGCCTTATAAGAGACCTATAAAATTTTATGAAAAAAACTTCCAAATGGCCTAAGTACCCTTTTTCATGACCCAAGCAGAAATGGGAGCTTTCTGTGCACCTTGCAACTTTGTGAAGTTGCAAAGTGCACCTAAACCTTTGCTTTCCCACCTATCGAGTCCCAAGCAGAAACTGGGTTTCGCATTACACCTTGCAACTTTGCAAAGTTGTGAAATGTGATGTGAACTCCGCTTCATGCTTTTTAATAAGACCTAAGCGGAAATCAGAATTCCCACTACACTTTGCAAGGTTGCAAAGTGTAATACGAATTCCGCTCCCCACTTCCTAAAGCATCTTCACCTCCAAAACCCCTCAACAACAAGCGGAAAGCAAAGAATGAAAAGCATATCACAAATTTACAAATATGCGGAGGTTTCCCAGATTTTCGACTACCAAAGCAAGCGGAAAACGAAAAGTTTCAAAACATATTGCAAGTTGCAAACTTGCAAGGCGACTCCGTTGGCCTGCATTTCCACCTATTAACCCATCTACCACCATTAATTGGCACGCTTGGCATTAATTAAAGGTTTTGGTATATATTTAGGGTTTTTTTACGTCATTTGTTAAAAATTGCAAACCAAAGCCATTCACCTCCATCGCCGAGCAACACCACAAACCAGAGCTCCATTGCCAAGTGACGCCATGACCAGAGCCATCACTTGCAAAACCCTGCGCGTGCATACCGGTATTCTCCTAGGTCTTTCATTCAATCTATTATGTATCATTGGCCACCATTGTTCTTTTTCTGCAAAGATTAGGAGTTTCCCTTGCCGTACTTAGGGTTTTTCTCTAAAATTGTTGAAAGCATCGTTGTTTCATCACAAATTTTGATCTTTTACATTCACATGTTAAAACTCTTACTCAAATTTGTCTAGGTGCTTGTTGCAATTACCTTAGGGTTTTATTTTGAAAGATTGTTTTCCCACCCTGAACCTCCGTTGCAGATTTTGATATCCAAAATATCTAAAATCCCCACTCAAATCTAGGTGGAGATCCCTCTTGTTTTCTCACGCTTAGTTCCCGTCGGAGATCCGACTTGCAAATACAAACCATAACCCCGTCGGATTTTTGGTCGGACGTTGCAAGTGTTTTTGCAAATTAAAACCCCACCGACTTTGTGTCGGAATTTACAGCTGCTATTGCATACTCTATTCCCGTCAGAGTAGAACCCCTGCAAAAGCATAACAAAACTCCACCAAGATAAAAGCAGGAAAATTACCTGCAAATCGTAAATCCAAAGACCGACCAACTCTGTAGTTGGTTTCCCTCAAACATTTTCCCAGTGTATATGTCTAGAAAGGAGATGAAGTTCAAATCAAAGGGACATGTTGTCCCTTCCAGCTTAGATTCTAACATTAATGAGATAACTGATACCGACCTAGGCTACACAAACCTAGCCGACTTCTAGACTAGGATCAATGTAGAATTCAAAAATGACTGGATTTAGATCATATATGATAGTGGTTTACCTCAGGCTGCAGCCTTTCCATTCTCAGTGCAAAGCCCCAAGCTTGTGCTCACTATGGCCAAGCATTATGATGCAGAGAAAAGAGAGGTAGTGAATGATAAGGGAGAAAATATTCTGAAACTAGACCCAGATTGCATTGACACTATGTTTTTAATCTCAGATATTTGAAAGTTATATAGATATTACTCCTGACTCCTCCAAGAAATTCTACCAAGACAACACCTCAACATGTTCCCGAATTATAAACAAATAGTAGTTGAAGACCCCTAAAGCTTAAGCCTAAAGATTTCCTAAGACCTTGGCCAAGACAGAATTCAAAGACGAGGTAGGGGACATAATTGTACTCTTGCATAGAGTTACAGGAAGCCTAAATGCAAAGAACTATCAAGATTGGATGTGCTAGTATATCTGGGTAATCCAACAGAATAAGCAATACATTCATTGGGCTCAATTGATCAGTGACTCCATTCATAGACAATTGGTAGAGGTTCAAACAATTGGCAAATTCTACATGACCTCCTACCTCATCTATGCTTTGGCAAAAGGGAGGGTATTCCTAGGATTAAACACAATGCCAGATCAAGTTAATAAAGTTTATAATTACTATCTTGATCTCACTTTTGATGGGAGTAAAAAACAATTAGGAGAGTTAATGATGCCTTTATCTACTATGATTTGAACAAGAACTAGGGAGGACATGGTTCTCTAATTTTGCAATAACAGAGATTGCAAATTGGGGATCATACTTCATCCAGTTCCCCACAATTTCCTATATCAGAGTTGGTGATTTAAGTGGGTGTCCTTACAGCCTTCCTGGATATGGCAGTGACAAGTGAGCCCTAATGGAACTTGCAAGACAACTAGTGGAAACCCACAAGTTCCTGTCAAGCAGGCACAAAATAGGAATACACTTCCCTATCAGTATAAGGAGATGCACATGCCCTTCCTTATCCAAGGCCAAATGTCCAGAGGCAAAAATGACTCAGATGACTTTGAGAACCCCCGATGCTAGGCCTTTTTATGATGTTACAAGTTTTGTTGCTAGTTTATTGGGTTCCTCATTTACTCACATTCCCTTTTATGAAGATTATTGGGAGGACATGTAAGATGAGGATGAGGTTAGGTTGAGGGATTATTCCAGGATGACCCTTGAACAGATTAAGAACTATGACTGGCACAGTTCCAAATGAGTTGAAAGATGAGAAACAACCAATGGATAGGGTGTATTATGATAATCATGTCTACCTCCAATCCCTTCCTTAAGTCAGGTCGTCTACACCCGAATCCTTTTCTTTACTAGATAGGACTACCCCAGTCATCAACAAGACATTAAACCAGTCAGAAGTAAGGGGGTAAAGATACAAAAGAGACCCTGAACATCACAGACAGGTTCAAAAGGGCAAAGGATAAACGACTAGAGCAGAAGCAACAGAGGGTTCTAGTAGTGGCACTCAAGCAGATCAAGTAGTGGGACCAATTGTCTCACACAAAGGGAAGCTAAAACAAAAGGCAAAAAGGGCCGCTTCCAGCACCCAAGTGGTACTAACCCAACCACTGGACCATGTACTACCAGTTTCTACAGGGGACACAACTACTGTAACCCCTCCTCTTGTTTCTACCATCCAACCTATGCAAGTAGTTACTTCTCCTTTTTCTACCAGCCCATCGGTGCAAGTAATTAATCCCTCATCTAACCCACCAGTGCAATTGATTCCCTTGGCAGTGAGCCAATAAACACAGTTGGTTATCTCAACTCCATCCTCGTCTCCCTCTTCCACAATTACCTCAACCTCATCCCCTATAGCTACTACCACCCCACTGCTCACCAACACCACCCAGCAATACATGGCTGCCTTCTCAGTCATTCTGACTAAAGTCCCACTATCCACCACAACCACTGGGTCGGTAAAAATTCCACCTTCATCTTCCATCAAACTACCCACTACTTCTACTCTGGCCATTCCAGCCACACTGCTAGATTCTATTTGCTACCTTAGGAAACATCCTTCCACAAGTTCCCTTGTTACCTCCACACATGCCTACCTTTCCACATGTGTCACTCTCAGCTTCCATACCCCTTGTAAGCACATCCGCTCAACCCATCCAAGTATCCTTGCCTTTTCCCATTCTCACCTTGACCCAAACTCCCACCAAGGAGGTGGAAATAGAGAAGCCCATTGAAACAACTGTGGCTAGTCAACCCACCAATGGGGTAGAGATAGCCAAAACATCAACCGAATACTCAACGATAACGTTAGTGGCAGATATGGCACTTGTTAAAGTAACTACCGGTGTGGCAGCTTCAGTCACAGATTCACAGGTAACAGTGGTCGTTGGAATAGGACATGATTCATTGGTAGCCACTCCTAGTTGGCTTGCATAATCAGTGTCCAAGAAGAGAAAACAAATGATATCTCTTAACAACCTCGATTTTGGTCTATTGGAAGCATCTAAACGTCCAAAGAGAAGTTCCAAGACCATTTCCAGAGTCTCTTATGATGCAACAGGGGAAAATTATGCAGAAATAGTAGTTCCCCTACCTGACAAACAAAAAAAAGATTTAGCAATTATCAGGTATCCAAGGTACACCTTGGTCGTCCAACAAGAGAGGGACTGAAACATGATGTCCAAACAAGCATAAGTTCTCTCTTCGAGAAAATGGGTAGTGAGAAGGTCACTAAGGATGAGTTGAAGAACAAGGTAGAACAGTTGACGACTACCTTGAGGAAGGTCATAGACCAAGCACATCCTCTTGAACCAACCCAGCCAAGTCAATTTCCCCATCATTTCCCTGATAAAGAGGTATTTAATACAATGATAGAGATTGGCACAATGGGCAGATCTACAAAAGACTAGGCCAAAGATCTAGTCACCAAAGGGAATAGGATGATAGGGTTGGCCATGGATTATTACAAGACACTGAAGGATGACCTTGCATCTCTGAAGGTAGAAATAAACAAATATGAGGAAGAAGTTGAAAGACTAAAACTCTACTTTCCCAAGGAGCAGGCCATTGACCAAATAGAGAGCGACATCTTCATGTCCGAAAAGATACTCAAAAATCCTTTTGAGCATGATGAGCTAGAGAGGGCAGCCAAGTTCAAAATCAGAATACTTAGTGAAAATATTGATAAGGCCAAGAGCATAAGTGACAAGGCCACTGATGTAACGTATGACATTGAATATTCAATTTGTAAATTGTCATGTGAGGCAGCAAATTATCAAGATAAACCTCTCCTTGTTGAGATTGTCCAAGATAAATTCAAAGAGGTGATTAAGAGGGAGTCAACACATGACAACTTTCAATTTGGATTCCATTCACCGGTTGATCAAGTACCACAATACACTTGATCAGATGGACAAAGATATTAAAATATATAGAGCTTCTTCCATAGAATTGTCCGAGTTAACGATCGAATGTGACATCAGTAATCTTTACACAATTGGTGCCTACAAGAAATATTCGGCAACTTCGATGCTTACATCAAGAAGATACAAGCGGAAAAGGACAAGGAATCCTTTGATGTCATTGTCATTGATTAATTATTCAATTATTTGAGAAGAACGCATTCTGTAAATTACAAATTTTTTAAGCTACATTGAGAAGTTGTAAAGTTGCAAGTTGTAAATTGCAACTGTCATTTTGATAGCTCTTAGTTTTAAGTTGAAAAAGTGCTACTTGTAATTTTTTATTATCATTTTGTCCAGTTTAAATTGAAAAAGTGCAACTTGTATTTTGCACTTTTCTTATCGACAAGTTGAATAACTTAAAAGTTGTAAAAGCTCACATTGTAATTTGCACATCCCTTTTTGTCAAGTGACTTATAAGTTGCAAAAGTCTCAACTGTAAATTACAAGTTAGATTTTGTAAGTTATGTTTTAAAATATTCAAATATTGAAAAAACCATTCAATTTTGTTAAAAATTTGACCAAGTCATGAAGTTTCATTTTGGCACCCCATTTCTTGGTGAGAGACTTCTTCAACCGAGCTCAACGAGAGAGGGTTCAAATGGAAGACTCCAACAACATTTTCTCCTTCAACACTTGGCAAAGCGCCCAACTGCTTGCAAAGTTCTCTTCTTCCTTCTACTCCACCAAAGATGCCTCTTCAATCTGAAATGAGGACATTTTTATGAGCACCCCTGATTTCTTGCTCCAGGAGTAAGTGTAAATTTTTTTGACCTCTTCTCTCTCAAGAGATTAAGTTTTTTGTATAAATATGGGTCTCCTACGTAGCCCATGGATCCTTTTGCTGAGATAAATTTTTCTGCTTTTGAGAAATTCATCTACATGATGTAACCTGGAGAATATTAATATACTAAAGTTTTGTTTTGTTTTTATTTTGTGTCAACCTTGTGTATTTTCAGATTTTGTTACATTTGTGAATGATATAAGTCTTATTTCAGTCATATAGGATCATTTGTGGTATTTATCTTGCCCTTTTGAAATCTTGTTGAGGAAAAATTGAGAACTTTGTTCCTTATTTGATAAAAATGTCTAATATTGCCTTGTATGTTATACTCGTGTAAGATTGTGTTTCAAGAGATTTCAATATATTATTGTTCAAATTGTGTTCAATAAAAGTAAGCAATAATTTCCACTAAAACTCTTTGGTGCATCACCATTTTCCAATTTTAAAACTCCTTGAAAACTCTTGTCCTTACAAATAAAACCCCAGTTAGTAGCAAAATCACAAAAACGCTGTAGTTAGAAGTGAATTGGTCATATATCAGTTGCACTAAGTTTAGTGAAAGGAAGGCGACCTTCTCTGGAGGTTCACCTCACTTCGCCAAAGTCCCACAACTTGGAGGTGATCCCATTGTGTCATTAGATTCCTATGTACTACAACCCATAAAAAACACAGCGGGTGCAAAATCTAATTAATATCATATGGTTTAAAAATAACAAAGTAAAAAAGCCTTCATACATAAAGTCCATACAGAATAACAAAGCATTTTCAGCCTATGTATATCTAAAACAGAACTTAAATAGCCTATGCCACAAAAGGATTACAATACAAAAGTTACAATCAGCATAAATAGAAACCCAATCCACAAATACTTCCCAATGGGATTCAACAAGGACGTGCAAATGGTTGGAAAAAGAAAATCCATAGTGAGTGTCATGTACTCAAGTCCATGATCATGCAAACACGACAACCTGCACCAAAATCTGGGCTCAAAATCATACTGGAGAACCTGACTTGTGTAATGTACCTTTCCAAATGTTCAAAGACCTAGCTGGCCTACACCACCCTTTTTCCTTATTTATTCCCTTGGGAATTGGGGCATTAAAGGAATAAAGGCAATACTTGGACCCTTATGTGCATTTAATTTTATATTTTACATTGAAGATGCCGTTAATGCACTTTATGTTATATTTTCACGTTGAGGTTCTTTAAGTCATAACTTATGACAAGGAAAAGTGTCATTTCTGCCCCTATCGGCATTGGACCCTTAACGAATATTTATTACTTAGGGGCATTGGAAAAAGTGAAAGTTTTTAGGGTTTGGAGGAATTATAAAGAGAATTGGAGGATTAATATTATTATTATGTTCATGGTTATTTTCTTTGGAGTTTTGGAGAGCCTGCGTGTTCATCCGCTTTGCTCAAGGAGTAAAACCCCTTGAGATCCCTGGTTTCGGTGCAGAGTAGACTTTGGACCCTAGTTGGAAGAGCTATTTTGGTGAGAGGATTTATCCTCAATCCCTAATAGTTGCATTTATAGGTGTTGAAGACTATTTTCCTACATACTAGAGGTTTATTTTGGGCTAGCCGTACAAATTGAAGGGATCATTTGGCAACGTTTGGCTTTTTGATAGGTGGCACCAGAATTGAAACCCATTTAGGGCCTTTGGGAGTTGACGCCACTTCCTAGTGGTTGGAATTTAAGTGTGAAGGCAGCATAGATTTTCCAGACAAAATTGTGGGGGTCTAATCTTCATTTATTGTTGGGTGTTGCTACCTCCGAGGTATTAATTGCAGTTTTAAATAGAAAAGAAGATTGTTGTTTCTACTGTATAGATCAATCATACTCTGTTGTTCAGAAGAATAATAATTTCTGAGTTTAATATTGAATGCATGCCAACTGTTTGATGCAATGCCCAATCAATTTATGCAAGTTAAAGTGATTTGTAAAGTCAGCAAGATCAAAGAATCCTTGACAAATGTCTCCAAATGATTAGAAGCTGAAATGTTTAATAATCAATTGCGTACAAACTGTTTGGCAAAATGTCTACAAGTTAAAAATCAGAAATAGTGCAAGTTTGGAACAATATCTCTTGGTTGGGGATATTTCAATGGTGTAAGAGTTGGCATGTTGGAAAGCTAACCCTTGTTGCAGATTTTCACAATGCATGTTAATGAACAACACTTGCATGTCAGAGTTGAGACTAGACTTTCAGTTGCATGTTAGTGATCAGCACTTGCATGTCAGAGTTGAGACTAGATTTTCAGTTGCATGTTAGTGACTAGCACTTGCATGTCCAAGTTGAAACCATATTTTCAGTTGCATGTTAGTGATCAGCACTCGCATGTAAGAGTTAAGATTCAGTGGAAGCATTTCAGTTGAATAACTTTATGCAAAACAAAGCTTTCATATGCAGCCAAGTACAAGTGTGAACAGGTATTATCTAAGAAGAAGACCATTGAATCTGGTAGTTAATACAAAGGGAGTTCCTACTGATTTTCCAGTTGGGAACGTGATTGAAGAAATGACTGAGGATAAAGGTAAAGAGGCAGCTGTAGATGATCATGATGATGTATTCATGAAAAAGGTGCTCATAAATATGGTCAAGCAACAGAAGCAAACAAATTTATACTTGAGTTAGCTTACACATCATTCAAAGGTACGCAACAATGATGGTGATGGAGTTGCAAATGGGATGACAGGCCATACTGTCCCTTGCACAATTAGTTCACCTAGTGTGCCGCCAAGACCATATATGCCTTACTTTTTGCAAGAGGCAACACCAGATAGATCAAAGCAGCTAGAGGAGCCAGAGGAGGTTGTATTATGGAGAGCTTACCAGCAATTGGGGGATGATTTTTAGATGGCTATGCCTTTTTCGGATTAATGTAGGTGGAAGTCTAGTACTAGACCATGACAGGATAGAAGTGGTCCTAATCAAGATATGCAAAGACGTTTTGGAAAACTTACTCTCCCAAACTTTGATGGTTCGTGGAAGTGCATAGCAAGGGCATGGGTCCAAAAGATAGACACATATTTGGAGTTGAATCCCATGCATGAGATAGAGGCAATTAAGTTCGCTACCCTTCATCTAGAAGGAGAGGCACATGACTAGTGGCACCATGGGTTGGTAACCCAACGACACAAGTTCATTGATACATATGGAGAGTTCACATAGAGGCCAATAGACAGGTTCGACAATAAGGATCCTGAGATGTTTTTTAGAGAGTTGACACATTTGAGACAGGTTGAAACGCTTGATGCCTACATTGCGGAATTTCAAAGGTTGTCAGTCATGGTTTCAGATATTTCCGAAAGAAGATTGACCTCCCTATTTATTGAGGGATTGATAGATTCTTCGTGGAGTTGGGTGAAGGCATTTGGTCCAACTTCACTACAGGATGCTATCAAGAGAGCATGGGCCTTGGAGTTCTCTACTTCCAAGGCAAGATTTCCATCGAAGTTTCCTACTAAGCCTATTCCACAGAAATAGGACAAGGGACCTGAATTGCCGAAGAAGCCTTACATGACGAATGAGGCTAGAGATGAGTTGCGGAGGAAGAAATTGTGTTTCACATGCAAAGACCCATGGGAACCGGGGCACAGGTGCAAGGGAACGGGGAAACTGCACTATATTGAGGTGTTTTTGAAAAAGGACAGTGAGGCTTCAGATAGTGATGTGTTGGATGATCATAGTGAGCATGAGGAGTTGGAGCCTATATAGACACAGGAGCCCACATCAAGAGGTACTAGTGCTACATTGTCTGGTACTACCAAGTACAATGCATTCAGGGTTCATGGCGTGCTTCAGGGGTAGTAGGTGTCAGTACTAATTGATAGTGGGGCAACCCACAACTTCATTGACGACGCATTAGTCATGCAATGAGGGCTACAGGTTGAAGACATTGAGGGCTTCAACGTTGTTGTAGCAACGGATTTAATATGACATGCACCAAGCGTGTCTTGCAGCTCAGTATTGCATTGGGCAATCATACGATGACCAATGATTTCTATGTGGTTGGCATTGGGAGTACCAATGTTGTATTGGGTGTTCAGTGGCTACATTTGCTTGGGGAATTCACTCAGAATTTCTAGACCATGGAACTGAAATTCAAAGTGAATGGGAAGTTTGTGGTGTTGCAGGGAATGTTAAATGGAGCTCCAAGAGTGGTTACGACGAAGATGATGGAGAGGACATTCAGGCATGGTGACATAGACTGGGCAATTCATTGCTTCATTTCGATGAAGGATACAGGCAGTGGTAAGCAGGATTATCACATTGACATATGGTCCTTGTTGGATAAGCAGAGTGGGTTTTTTAGTGAGATGCCTCTAGGGAGACACCCTGATAGAGGGTTTGAGCATGTGATAGAGCTTAAGGAGGTGGCCAGGCCTGTTATCACCACTCATTATCATCATCCTCTACGTTTTAAGGAAGACATCAACAAGACTATCAAAGAGTTGCTCGACATGAGACATATCTGGCCTAGTTCTAGTACATTTGCTTCTTCAGTGGTGTTGGTGAAGAAGAAAGATGGGACTTTGAGGATGTGTTTTGATTATCGTTCACTCAACAAAAAGAGTATCAAGAACTGGCATCCTATTCCTAGGATCAATGAGATACCTGATGAGCTACATGGAGTGGAGTACTTCTCCAAAATCGATCTACGTTCAGGACACCATCAAATTAGAGTGCAGGAGAAGGGCCTACACAAGACAGCCTTCAGGTGCCATCATGGACACTATCACTTATTGGTGATGTCGTTTGGGTTGACTAATGCTCCAGCTACATTCCAGTCTTGTATGAACCATGTGTTGAAACACCACTTGTAGAAATTTGTCCTAGTGTTCTTTGATGACATCCTGATATACAACAGAGCATGGGAGGATCGCCTTAGACACCTTGATGGGGTCTTGTCTATTATGGGAGCACAATCGCTTTATGCAAAGGCTTCCAAGTGTGAGTTTGGGATGAGCGAGGTCCTCTATTTGGGATATGTAATTGGAGTAGGAGTCAAAGTGGATCAGACGAAGATACATGCGATTATTGAGTGGCCACCGCCGAAAACTCTTACTCATTTGAGAGGCTTCCAAGGACTTTGTTGCTATTACAGGAGGTTCGTGAAGGGGTATTCTCAATTGACAGCACCATTGACAGCTTTGACCAAGAAGGGGGCGTTTGTTTAATCAGAATCTTCATAGCAAGTATTTGATCACCTTATCAAGGTGATGAGCACATGCTCAGTGTTAGCATTATCAGATTCTTCACAACCCTTTATTCTTGAATGTGATGCTTTGAGTTGGAAGTTGAGTATGGTAGAGTGTGGGTACTCTACTTATGACAAGGAGATGCTGGCTATTTTGCATGCCTTGATCAAATTCCAACAGTATTTGGTGGGCAACAAGTTTGTAGTTTAGACGAATCACAATAGCTTGAGGTATTTAATGGATCAGAAAGACCTCAATGATCATCAGCAGAAATGGGTAAGCAAGATACATGTCTACAATTTTGATATAGAGTATGTGAAGGAAAAGAACAATGTAGTAGCTGATGCATTATCCAGGCAGCCATCCCTTGGCTCTATGTCAGAGTTTTCAATTGACTGGAAGGCTCATATATTGGTTGAGTATTCCAAGAACCAGTTTACATGTGAGATTATGGATGGACTGATATAGGATGACAAGTATAAGGTTTTGGATGATGTGATATACTACAAGGGTAGGGTATACCTTGTGCCTGAGTCGATGATGAAGAAGATCTTGAGTGGCGTACATGACACACCATTGGCAAGTCATCCAGGGTACTTTAAGACTTGCAAATATATATGGGACAAATTTGCATGGACAGGATTGAAGGATGATGTACTTAGACATATTAGAGTGTGTGGTTTGTCAGCAGAGCAAATCTGAACACTCATTCCTTGCAGGATTACTTCAGCCATTACCCATTCCGGACCAGAAATAGGAGAGTATATCCATGGATTTCATTACGAGCTTACCCAAGGCTCAAGGTAAGAACTGCATTTATGTGGTGGTCGACAAATTGACTAAGTATGTTCACTTCTTTGCGATGTCGTTTGAGAACAATGCATCATAGGTAGCAGCATTACTCTTTGAGGAGGTTTTTAGGTTACATGTATTGCCTAAGAACATAGTCAGTGATCGGGAAAGTAGATTCATGAGTACATTTTTGCATGAGCTATTCAAGTTAACCGATACAGAGTTGACGTCGAGTACCAGTTATCATCCGCAGATAGATGGTCAGACAACGATCGTAAATAAATGGATAGAGGGTTATTTGCAGAGTTATGTGGTAGAGCATCAGAAGGCATAGGTTAAGTGGTTGTACTTGGGCGAGCATTGCTACAATACGACCTATCATATGAGCATCGGCATGTCACCATTCCAAGCACTTTATGGGTATGATGCTTCATCATTTGTTGATTTGGTGATATCAGATAATCGAGCTCCCAAAGCTCATGACTGGAATCAGGAATATCAAGGCATCATGAAAACCCTCAAGGAGAATATGCAGCGAGCACAAACGCAGCAAAAGATGTAAGCTGATAAGCACAGGGTGGAAAGATCATTTGATGTGGGAGATTTTGTGTTCCTTCAGTTACAACCTTATAGGCAATCCTCCTTGAAGAAGAGTGGTGCAGATAAATTGAAGCCACGATTTTATGGGCCTTATGAGATTCTGAGACGGATTGGAGAGGTTGCGTATGAGTTGGAGTTACCTGAGCATAGCAGGATCCACAATGTTTTCCATGTGTCTTGCCTCAAAAGGGCACTTGGACAACATATTGAGCCCTCTACTAAGTTGCCACCATTGGACAAGGAGGGCAAATTGATTCTAGTTCCAGGATCAATTATTGAGGTGCGAAAGAAGAAGCTCAAGAACCGAGTCATCACAGAGTATTTGGTGCAGTGGAAGGATTTGCCATTTGTCATGTCCCCTTACAGTTGACATCTCTCAGAGCTAATGATTAGCCTATTATGCGACCCTCATAGGCTGATAGGATGGATAGAGGATCATGATAGAGCTTGGCTTGGCTTCGAATGTCAGAATTTTTCCAGTTGGCTTTCGTTCGGGCTCTTTTGGACACTGTTTTCCTGAGTTGCTATTTTTTAGGGATATTTGGCACTCAGCGGAGCACCCCTGCTATGGTCTAGTCATGTGCAGAATCACTCCCTTGTTCCCCAGCTTCAGACGGTTCGAGAATCGGATATGTTTTGAGGGAGATATTAATATTGACTTAAGGGGGCGACCATCATGAAGGGGGCGTTTTTAATTATATCTTATAATTAAAAAAGTGATTTTTAAAACTATGGAAAAGAATTAAAAAGTCTGAATTTTTTTATGAAACCCTAATTAGGGGAAATCGCACTTTTTGAAGATTATAAGGGTTTCTCATTGGGAATCGTGCCATTCATGATTGAATTCAATTTTTGATAAGTATTTTCTTTGAAGATAGAGCCAAGGGTGCCAGTATTCAATTTGCATTGGAGAACATGCAATCTTCAGTGTGTGCAATTCAGAGGTTGTGAAATACCAGCTGATCTATTGCCAGGGAGAGATAATTTCATACAGAGGTTATCACAGAGCTTCACAGAGGTTTATATCATCAGGGTTTTGATCTACAAACCGTCCAGAAGGAGATCATCAATATTGGTGCTTCTTATTTAATATCTGGCGCTCAGCTTTCAGGCCGTACAGTATTTATTGCTGCTGTACACAGGCCGTGCAGTTCTGTACCAAGCCGTACCATCACCAGAAAATGGCGTATTTTTCTTTTAGGGCAAAACGCCTTCTATTTGACCAGTCTGTTGATTCCAATCAGGGCGCCTATATATCTAGCATCATTCTGGATCATCAGGAGGGAAAAAGGGTTATTTATTGCAGCCGTACCAGATCTAGGGCATTTTCAAATTGCAACAAATCAGGTTTTTGAACAATATTTTTATATTATTTCGTATGCATGCCAGAGATCTTCTATTGTAATCATCTGAAATGAATAATAAGATCATAGATTAGCCAGTTACAAGGTTTACTGTTTCAATATTTATTTATTTGAATTTATACGAATTTTTCCTTGCAAAATCGCATTCTTCTTTCATTCATGCAAAAAACACCCAAAAAAATCAAAATACACAAAACAGTCCAAAAAAACACACAGTTTTCAGTAATCAGGGAAGCAGGGGTTTCTACAATGGTATCAGAGCTAAATTCTGCCATCCCGAGGGTTTAGCAATCTTATGCAGCCACAAGAGTTAGGACCACACAGGTATTACACACGCAAGAGAGCCTTGCTAGAAGGCGACTAGGGTTTAGAACAACAGGCGGTCATCATGAGTGACAGGCGTGAGGGTAGCCCACCAGAGACTTCTTCCATGTTATGGTTACAGGACAACAACAGATGGCGCAGGCATTACAGGCACTTACTACTATGGTAGAAAGGATGAACCCACCTATTAGACAGAATGGGGAACAAGGAGATAATAGGAGTGCAATAGTTAATCAGAGACCACCGCTGACCCATTCCAGAACAGTTGATAGGCCTACACGTCCTACATTTGTTCAGGACGAACCAGAAGAAGCTCTAGCAGAGGAGGCAGCAGGAGACCCCCTATTTGCAGATACGCTCATGGCTGCAAATGAGTGGGAATTATTAGCTCCTCGGGTTCGAGAGAGGATGTCCTTTGATCGTTTTGTAAATCAGAGGAGAAAGCATTACAGGTCACTTAGACAGGATAGGAGGCCTAGAGGTCAGCTTAGCAAGTTGAAGCCTACAGGCAAGCTTTCTTTGACTACTTTTGACGGGAGTGGTAAGATGACAGCTCAAGCTTGGATTCATAAGCTTGACACATTTTTGGCATTAAGGCCAATGATAGAGATAGAAGCTATCAAATACACCGCTTTGCACTTGGAGGGAGTAGCACATGATTGGTGGTACCATGGTATGGTAACACTTCAGCATAATCAGGGGACAGAGTACCAGGACTTCGTGGATAGGTTGGTTGAGAGGTTTGACAAGAAAGATCCAAAGGTTTACTTTCGAGATTTGGCACAGTTGAAACAAACAGGTAACTTGGAGTCCTTCATTGGGAAGTTTCAGCGGTTGGCAGTCATGGTGCCAAACATTTCAGAGCATAGATTGATAGTTCTTTTTATTGAGGGCCTATCCGAACCATTGAGAGGTTGGATCAAAGCCTTTGATCCTCCTTCGTTACAAGAAGCTATGAAGAAGGCAGCCCCTAGCAGTAAATTTAACTCCAGAGGTACTTCATTCGGGGACAATAAGGGCTTCAACAAAAATAAAGAGAAATCAAATTTTAACAAAGATAAATCATATTTTAAGAATGATTCAAAGGGCAGATCAGCAACACCACCTTTGGATCGAGAGGCTCTTAACGATCTACGCAGGAAGAAGCTTTGCTTCTACTGCAAAGGTCCCTATGATGCCAATCACGATTGTCCCTTGAGGCCTAAGGGCAAGGCAAATCGAGTGATGTGGGCTTATTATGAGGATTCGAAATCAGAAAATTCCGAACAGCAGGAGAGTTCTGAGGAGTCAGAGTCAGAGGCTTCAGAGCCTAAGGCAAAAGCAGGGTCAGAGCTTCAGATTCAGGAGGCACATCTATCTAGCATTCAGTAGGAGGGTTCATTCAAACTCCGTGGAGTTTTGGCAGGACAGAGGGTCATAATCATTCTTGACATAGGGGCCACACATAATTTTATGGATGCTAGATTTGTGGAGAAGCGTGGACTGATTACTGAGGAGTTTGACGGCATTAGAGTTAAGGTGGCCGACGGTTACACTCTTAGGTGTGAGCGGATGATTAGAGATCTTCCCTTGCGCTTGAACAACTATGAGTTCAAGGCTGATTATTACGTGGTGAACATAGGGGATATCAATTTAGTCTTGGGCATGAAGTGGCTTCATTCCCTTGAGGAAGTAACTCTTCGTCTCAAGGACATGGAGATTTGTTTTGATGTTGATGGGAAGACACATATTCTGAAGGTAATACGGGACAGCAACATCAAAACTATTTCTTTTCATCGGATGGAGAGGCTCATGCGACACGACATGGTAGAGTGGGTTGCCGAGTGCACATTGGCACCAATACAGGAGGGACAGTAGAAGATTGAGTATCATCCTGACATTCAGCAGTTGAGAGTCAAGCATGGTAAGGTATTCAGTGATATTCCACCAGGAAGACCTCCAGACAGAGGCATTGAGCACATTATTGAGCTTGAGGAGGGCGCTAAGCCCGTTATGATTACTCCTTATCGGCATCCTAAGCGGTTGAAAGATGAGATCGAAAAAACAATCAAGGAGTTACTTGCTATGGGTCACATTCGACCTAGCAAATCACCATTCGCTTCTTCAGTTGTTCTGGTGAAGAAGGATGGCACCCTACGTATGTGCATAGACTATAGAGTCCTGAATAAGAGGACTATTAAAAACAGATATCCAATACCTCGTATCGACGAGCTTATTGATGAGCTCCATGGTGCATGCTACTTCACGAAGATAGACTTAAGGTCAGGATATCATCAGATCAGGGTCCGTGAACAGGACATTGAGAAGACTGCTTTCCGTTGTCATTGTGGACACTATGAGTTTGTGGTGATGCCATTTGGGCTCACTAATGCACCAACGACATTTCAGTCCACCATGAACAGAGTCTTCCATTCACTGCTGAGGAGATTTGTACTTGCTTTCTTCGATGACATTCTTATATACAGCAGGACTTGGCAGGAGCATTTGGCTCATTTGGAGACCGTGCTCAGTATTTTGGAGACGGAGTCCTTGTACACCAAGGAGTCAAAATGTGATTTGGGGATGACCGAATTGTTATACTTAAGTCATATTATCAGTGCAGAGGGAGTGCGGATGGATCCTGAGAAGATCCGCGCTATCATAGACTGGCCTATTCCGGCGAATCTTACACAGCTGCGGGGATTTCTAGGTTTGTGTGGATTTTATCGTAGATTCGTGAATGGTTATTCACGTCATGCAGCCCCTATGACAGATTTGTTGAGAAAAGGTGCATTTTGTTGGACACCTGAGGCACAGGAGTGTTTCGTGAGGTTTAAGGAGTTGATGACTACGTGCCCAGTGTTGGCACTACCAAATTTTTCGAAGCCTTTTGAGCTTCAGTGCGATGCTTCAGGTGAGGGCATTGGAGCGGTGCTTATGCAGGACAAGCACCCTATAGTATATGAGAGCCATAAACTCAGGGGACCAGAGAGGCTATACAGCATTTACGATAAGGAGATGCTTGTTATAATGCATGCCTTGGCAAAATTTAGACAATATCTTGTTGGCAGCAAATTTTGCATCAAAACTGACCACAACAGCTTGAGGCAGCGAGATATCAATGATCGTCAGCAGAAGTGGGTGAGCAAATTACAGGTATATGACTTTGACATCTCTTTCATCAAGGGCACCTAGAATGTAGTGGCCGACACTCTCTCACGCAGGCCTTATTTGAGTACTATGGTTCACATTGCAGAGGATTGGAGACATATGATTGTGGCAGAGTATGCCAAGGATTCATGGGCATCCAGCATTGTTGAGGGATCGACGATTGATACCAGATATACGCTTGTGAGTGACTTGATCATTTACAAGAACAGGGTTTATTTGATCCTAGGATCAGAGGTGAAGAACATTATCATGCGAGCCTTGCATGATGTACCTACTGCAGGACATCCCGGGTATTTCAAAACCTATAGACTGATTCGGGAGAGATTCACATGGAAAGGACTTAAGGAAGATGTTCTTCAGTATGTGCGTGAGTACCCTGTTTGTCAGCAGAACAAGCAGGAGAACACGTACCCGGCAGGATTATTGCAGCCACTTTCGATTCCTGACAGGAAGTGGGAATGCTTGTCAATGGATTTCATTACGGGCTTGCCTAAAGCCCAAGGACGGGATTGCATATATGTAGTTGTGGATCGGTTAACGAAGTATGCCCACTTCTTTCCGATTACCACCACTTACACAGCTACACAGGTAGCAGAGGTCTTCTTCCGAGAGGTATTCAGACTGCATGGGTTGCCTCGGAGCATAGTGAGCGACAGGGATAGTCGGTTCTTGAGTCACTTTTGGCAGGTGGTGTTCAGACTCTGTGGGACCGAGCTTACGCCAAGCACCAGTTACCACCCGCAGACCGATGGTCAAACAGAGATAGTGAATAAATGGGTGGAAGGTTACCTCAGGAACTATATTGCAAGGCAGCAAAAGGCATGGGTCAAGTGGATTCATTTGTGCGAGTATTGCTACAACACGACCTTCCATATGACCATTCAGATGTCCCCTTTTATGGTGTTGTATGGATATGAGGCGCCGAGTTTCTGGATTTGCTACTGAGTGATAGTAGAGTGCCAAGTGCTGGAGACTTGTTGCAGGAGAGTCAGGATACTATGAGGGCTCTCAAGCAGAATATTGCCAAGGCACAGAATCAGCAAAAGCAGTACGCAGATTAGAAGAGGACAGAGAGATCTTTTGATGTGGGTGACATGGTTTATCTTATGCTGCAGCCTTACCGTCAGTCTACTCTTAGGAAGAGTGGGGTAGAGAAGCTTAAGCCACGTTATTACGGTCATTTCAGGATCCTGAGGCGTGTTGGAGAGGTGGCTTATGAGCTAGAGCTTCCGACAAAGAACAGGGTACACAATGTTTTTTATGTGTCACGCCTCAAGAAGGCGTTGGGACACCGTGTGGTACCTTCTACAGTTTTACCTCCCTTAGATGATGAGGGAAAGTTGACTTTAGTACCTGAGTCTATCCTGGAGTACAGAGAGAGACAGTTGCGTAGGAGGACTATCAAGGAATATTTGGTAAAATGGAGAGATTTGCCAGTGAAGGATGCGGCATGGGAGAGCGAGGATATTTTGCAGCATCCGGAGTTGAGATTGCTTGAGGACAAGCAATTTCAGGAGGGGCGGACTGTCATGTCCCCTTCCAGTTGACATCTCTCAGAGCTGATGAGTAGCCTATTATGCGACCCTCGTAGGCTGATAGGATGGATAGAGCGTCATGATGGAGCTTGGCTTGGCTTCGACTGTCAGAATTTTTCCAGTTGGCTTTCGTTCGGGCTCTTTCGGACACTGTTTGCCTGAGTTGCTATTTTTTAGGGATATTTGGCACCCAGCGGAGCACCCCTGCTATGGTCTGGTCATGTGCGAAATCACTCCCTTGTTCGCCAGCTTCAGACGGTTCGAGAATCGGATATGTTTTGAGGGAGATATTAATATTTAATTGATTTAATTAAATATTAATTGTTTGGAGCTATATTATAAAGTTATAATATTTAATATTGTAACTTAAGGGTTGACTTAAGGGGGCGACCATCATGAAGGGGGCGTTTTTAATTATATATTATAATTAAAAATGTGATTTTTAAAACTATGGAAAAGAATTAAAAAGTCCGAATTTTTTTATGAAACCCTAATTAGGGGAAATCGCACTTTTTGAAGATTATAAGGGTTTCTCATTGGGAATCGTACCATTCATGATTGAAGTCAATTTTTGCTAAGTAATTTCTTTGAAGATAGAGCCAAGGGTTCCAGTATTCAATTTGCATTGAAGAACGTGCAATCTTCAATGTGTGCAATTCAAAAGTTGTGAAATACTCGCTGATCTATTGCCAAAAAGAGATAATTTCATACAGAGGTTATCACAGAGCTTCACAGAGGTTTATATCATCAGGGTTTTGATCTACAAACCGTCCAGAAGGAGATCATCAATATTGGCGCTTCTTATTTAATATCTGGCGCTCAGCTTTCAGGCCGTATAGTATTTATTGCTGCTGTAAACAAGTTGTATAGTTATGTACCAGGCCGTACCATCACCAGAAAAGGGCGTATTTTTCTTCTGGGGCAAAACGCCTTCTATTTGACCAGTCTACTGATTCCAATCAGGGTGCCTATATATCTAGCATCATTCTGGATCATCAAGGGAGAAAAAGGGTTATTTATTGCAGTCGTACCAGATCTAGGGCATTTTCAGATTGCAGCAAATCAGGTTTTTGAACAATATTTTTATATTATTTCGTATGCATGCCAGAGATCTATTGTAATCATCTGAAATAAATAATAAGATCATAAATTAGCCAGTTACAAGGTTTACTGTTTCAATATTTATTTATTTGAATTTATACGAATTTTTCCTTGCAAAATCGCATTCTTCTTTCATTCATGCAAAAAACACCCAAAAAAATCAAAATACACAAAACAATCCAAAAAAAACACACAGTTTTCAGTAATCAGGGAAGCAGGGGTTTCTACACCATTAGAGGATGCCACGTGGGAAGGTGAATAGATTTTGCAGCATCCTAATCTATAGTTTCTTGGGGACAAGCAAACTTGGGAAGGGAGGACTATAATGTCCTTTTCCAAATGTTCAAAGACCTAGCTGGCCTACCCCACCCTTCTTCCTTATTTATTCCCTTGGGAATTGGGGCCTGGGAGGAATAAAGGGAATATTTGGACCCTTATGTGCATTTAACTTTATATTTTTACGTTGAAGATGCCATTAATGCACTTTATGCTATATTTTCACATTTAGGTGTTTTAAGTCATAACTTATGACTAGAAAAAGTGTTATTTCCCCCCATGGGCATTGGACCCTTAATGAGTATTTAATACTTATTATTTTTTAAAGGAGGCGTTGGAAAAGGTGAAAGTTTTTAAGGTTTGGAGGAGTTATAAAGAGAATTGAAGGATTAATATTATTATTATGTTCATGGTTATTTTCTCTAGAGTTTTGGAGAGCCTGCGTGTTCATCCACTTTGTTCAAGGAGTAAAATCCCTTGAGATCCTTGGTTTCGATGCAAAGAAGACTTTGGACCCTAGCTGGAAGGGCTATTTTGGCAAGAGGATTTATCCTCAATCTCTAGTATTTGCATTTACAGGGGTTGAAGACCCTTTTTTTGCATACTGGAAGTTTATTTTGGGCTAGCCATACAGATCGGAGGGATCATTTTGCAACGTTTGGTTTACAGATAGGTGGGGCCAGAATTGAAACCCATTTAGGGCCTTTGGGGGTTGATGCCACTTCCTGGTGGCTAGAATTTAAGTGTTAAGGCAGCGTAGGTTTTCTAGACAAAATTGTGGGGGTCTAATCTTCATTTATTGTTGGGTGTTGCTACCTCCGTGGTATTAATTGCAGTTTTAAATAGAGAATAAGATTGTTATTTCTGTTGTACAAATCAGTGATACTCTATTGTTCAAAAGAATAATAATTTCTGAGTTTAATATTGAATGCATGCCAGCTGTTTGTTGTAATGCCCAATTAATTTATGCAAGTCAAAGTGATTTGTAATGTCATTAGGATCAAAGAATCCTTAGACAAATTTCTCCAAATGATTACAAACTGAAATCTTTAATAATCAATTGCATACAAACTATTTGACAAAATGCCTAAAAGTTAAAAATCAGAAATAGTGCAAATTTGGAACAATATCCCCTGGTTGGGGATATTTCAACTTGTTTGAATGCTATAGCCAAACCATCCACAACAATTGATGTAGCTGAATAACAGGGGCGCTTGTTATACACCAAGTGTAGGGCAACAAGTAACCTCAATGACATCATTGACAACAAGAATTAGAAGAGCATGATAGTGCAAGATAGTGAAATGCCTTGGCCTCACCATTGTTGTGCACCCTTAACCTTACTCCCTTGGATGGCTGAAGCAAGGCAAAGAAATAAAGATCACTCATTTTGGCACCTTATTATGACATCAACCCCATGTGCAACCTAGTCACTTGCGACATTACACCTCTAAATATCTACCACGTGCTGCTTGGGAGGCCATATATCTATGACCGCAAGATATCATACAATGGTAAACCACAATGCAAGTGTAGGGCAACAAGTAACCTCAATGACATCGTTGACAACAAGAATTAGAAGAGCATGATAGTGCAAGATAGTGAAATGCCTTGGCTTCACCATTGTTGTGCACCCTTAACCTTACTCCCTTGGATGGCTGAAGCAAGGCAAGGAAATAAAGATCACTCATTTTGGCACCTTATTATGACATCAACCCCATGTGCAACCCAGTCACTTGCGACATTACACCTCTAAATATCTACCACGTGCTGCTTGGGAGGCCATATATCTATGACCACAAGATATCATACAATGGTAAAGCACAATGCTTGTCCTTTGAAACAATGGTAGCATCTACCATATTCCATAATGTCTTTCGAATTATTGGGCGTCCTTGGTATGCACAAAGAAGTTCAAGAAACTAATCTTGCATGCACAAAAGTTCATACTTATAAGTTTTGATGTTTTGCCCAAAATCATAAGTGTGCCCCACATAAGTGTTCATACTACATAGACTATTACAATAGTAGTCTAACACCTTCAAGGAGCTCATAGGCATACCTACACACTATTTAGTTCGACATTAGATGGATATTGTTCGAGGATCTCATCTACTGCAGATCATTATTGGAGACTGAAGCATGGCCAAGAGATGATCAAAAAAGGAAAGATATAAGTAAACTTGTCTCCTTGTGGTAATGCTATTGTATTAGATTCAAATAAAGATGGCTTGTGGTGACTATTTATCATATATCTCACACTCAACAAGATCATTGTAAGAAATTTCTATCCCTTGTCCCACATCAACGACCTCTTTGACCAACTCTAAGGATCGAAGTCCTTCACCGCTACCAATCTCAACTTTGGATAACAATTTTCAATATGAACACAAGATATTTGGAAAACAAAATGCAAGACAAAAGAGGATTTGTACAAGTGGTGAATGGCGTCCTTAGTCCCTTCACCTTTTCTTTCGTCAGTCTATTTGGATGACATATGTAGGCTCTAAATTGTACCTGTTGCAAAATTCCACTCCCCAATATAGTTTCATGCTTTTTCCACACAATTTAAATCTTCCGCCATTGGAAATTTGCAGTGCAAAAAGCGATTCAATAATAAGGCAAATTGCCTAGGATTGCCTGGGAATTAATTCCCTTTTTCTTTATATGTGATGGCCCACCTTTGATTTAAGCAAACTTCTCTGATTAGCAAAGGCTTTATTTAATAGGCCAGGGGCACCTTCTATTTACAAAGCTTCTAAGCTTTTGAATTTTAAAGGAAATTAATGGGGCACAGTGGACTAGGACTTAAAGGTGAAGATTCCCATGCAAAGGCATTTTTGACCTTTATTAAAAGCTTTAGCTTTTAAATATTTAAATGAAATGTATCATTTTGTGGTGGAAGATTAAAAGAAAGATTTTGGCTCCACTCATATTTTGAGTTCACAAGAGCACTCCCAGGCATACAAATGATGGAGAATTCAGGGAGATTTTTGTATTCAATGGTGGCTGCAAATTCCAACCTGTGGCCGCATAATCAAAGCCATTACTCCTCTTCCCTTTTTCTTCCATTTTTGTATTAATAGAGATAGTCTATCTACGATTCGGTTCTCCTCTCAGCACATGGATGTTCCAGCTCTTCTCAGAGCTTCATTGTGAATTTTATTGCCTCAGCAGTTGTTTCATTTTCATTTTCTGTTCATTTCCAGCATTTTGTCCGCAACTATGTATTTTAGACTGCACCTTATGAAGTGTTTGTGGCTAATTTCTGCCCTTGTTCTTTATTTGTGTGTATATATTTGGTCATTTACATCTTGCAATGTAATTCTGGAATGGTTTATTTGAAATAACAGCGGTTGTTCTGTGCATTATTCATTAGGATGGGCAGAGGACACATCTACTATGGTGCATCACCTTTTTTTGTGTGTTTAGCTTTATTTTCCCCTTTTCACCGCCAATATGATTAGAATAGTGCTAGTGTGGGAGGAATCAGCCTCTCAATCCCAGACGTGATTTTGCTGCCATTCCCGTGTGGTTAAACTTTCAAGCTGTTGTGCTCTGATATAAGTGCGAGTGTATGATACATTTATGAGTTTCTAGAACACCCGGTGGGACCCAAATGCAAACTTTTGACTTGTGTTTGTGAGAACTCTTACTTGAAAAAAAAAACAATTTGTTTATTTTCAGATTTGTGGTGGAATCTCAAAAAACCAGCTCATTAGGAGTAAAATCAGACCTGCACTTTCTCTTTTTAATTTTATCCTAGGAATTGACACCACCATATTGTTTTGCAATTTATGATTGTGGTCAACAATCATTAAAATTATCTTTTTGGAGTACCCCATCATCCACCTAGTGACTCTGATAGATGCAAATCCACAATCTCTATTTTCAGAAGACCCAGCTTTTCTTAAAAAAAAATAGTTTCGAGTCATTTGGCAACTCCTCCAATGTATAAACCCAATAGCACAAGGGTATAATGGTGAATCCCAAAACTAAGCCTTTCATTGCTTGAGACTCTAGAGGACCTTTGAACTTGCAGCAGTGGAATCATATTCCAAAATCAGCTCTTAGAGCACTCTCGGATTTCAATGGAGATGGCTTTGTATCTTCCATAGATCACATCCATGATGTGGCAAACTTGTGCACAATACACCATGTCACAAACCCTAATGTAACCCTCTGGTTGCTTACATCATCTCTTGAGAGAAAGGCTTTGGAATGGTTCAAAAGCTTGACCCCTACATCAAAATCTCAGATTGAGATCAGATGGGTGCTCTACTACATGATCAGTTCAAGGAAAAGGTAGATGCTTTGTCTATTATTAAGCATCCAGCTTCAATTAAGAGGGTTGCCATGGAACGCATATCTGATTTCAACCTCAGATTCAAACGAACATGGGAGAGGATACCCATAAAGATTCGTCCACTACTAGCAATGGATTTTTTATATGTTTTGGAAGCTTTTGATCCTGACACTGCGGTCCTAATATAGTCATTGGGAGGAAGGATCCTTCCAGAAACTTTTGATATTTCTATAGCAGCTGAGAACCATATCATGGAAGCTAGGAAAATAAGCCCTAGACCTCCAATATATGTCTCCTTAAACTTGTGTTCCCCCTCAAGTTCCCCAATACTCCCATGCTCAAATAAAGATTTTGCCATCCCCTCTACCCCAAGCTGCACCTGAGAATCCTACTGCAATGACTAAGATTAAGAGCCTCATAGATGAATTTGCAAATCAGTTTTTTAGCCTTCAAGAGGCAGCTTTCTATTGAAAATGTTCAAACTTAATTTTTTGCCCCATGCACTTTTCATAGTCAATGTGCCATCCCAAACACCCCGATGCCTTACTAAGCAAGCAACGATGTCTCCCATCCCAGGAAACTACAGCAAACTCCTCAAACTTGTCAAGTAGAGGCAAGGGAGACTTCCTATATCAGAAATAACCCAATTCCCTGTGGTGTCCAAAGCTGTATATCAGCAAATGATGAAAACTCAAGCCTCTTTGAGATGGAATGATTGGGCAAAAAATGGCATTTTCTGCCAATTTGCTGCAGACAATAATGTTGAAAAGGAGGCTGATGCACATTAAAAAACATGCATGAAGAACTCGCTGATGATGAGGGGTGTGTTCCTCTTTAAGTTGTGCATGGGGATGTCCATAGAGAAAACGTGGAGACTGCTGTCCAATCCTGCCATCTGCAGAGCAATGGAGAGCTCAACATGAAGGAACTCAGAGGCAGAGTTTATTGAATGTTTCCTGGCTGCAATTGGAGATTCTGCTGCATTTTCATCCATGGAGAATGAAGCCTTGTCTCCCCAAGAGGAGCAATTTTGGCAAGAGATCTATGGCAGATAACCAAAGGGTGACATAGTTAACTCATTTAGAGGGTTGCCCTATTTTGTAGAAGATGAATGCAGCTGCATGGACTAAGGTGAAACATACCTTCAGGAGGAAGAAAAGGACATGCACGAGTGAAAAAGGAGATATTGTTGTGGCAGAGGCTTTTGGACCCGAGTTAGTCTCTTTTCTAGAGTTCTAATGAAGACCCATGCTCTGCTTTCAGATATGAAGGTGCCTTTGAAAGTGAATCCTTAGTATGAAGATGATTCCTCTAATTTTGGAGTTGAAGAACCTGTGGATGATTTTTTTGACACAGAAGAAGTCTTTGGAGCAAACGACACCTGTGGGGGTTCATATCCCTTTGATGAACCTGCATCTCCTTCTCACAGCTCAGTTATCTTTGATTGTGCAGAGGGCTTGTTTTCTCTTTGTGAGGACTACAGTGATGGAAGCCACTTGTTTTCTCTTTCTGTCTATGAACAAAATACTAATGTTTTATAAACGCTTTTTACGTTTTTATTTTTTTATTGCATTGAGCGTATCAACTTTCCAACTCAGCATATTCAACCAATGGCACATCTTTTTTGAGATGTCAATGGTGACTCAACAAAGCGAGTGAGCCATTAGTGGAAGTTCAACATGGTGGAGCCCACAGACTTGATCTATCGAGGTCAATTCAAATAAGATTGTTTTCCTTAGCATAAAGCTGTAAATTTAAAGGAGGGACCTACAATAGTCTACATGACTCAATAAGCCAATGGCACAACAATTTTGAAGTGGAGAAGGTGACTCAGCATGAAATTGCGTCATTGGTTCAAAGGTACAAGGTGGAACCCACAACCTAGATGCTTGGAGAGGCAAAAATTTATTGAGGCAAATGCATTATAAGGAAACCTATCTTGGACTATTCAAACTGCCATGTGGCAGCATCACAAGTAGTTTGGGAGTACATGTGGAGCCTATCATCACTTCTACAATTTTAATCCGCATTTTTAGATTTGAGCATTGAGTCTAGGTCGTCAGCTAAATTGCAAAGGCATTAAGCCTCTGAAATGTAAAAGGCAATATAGCGGAGCCCACCAAGCCAACAGGGCATAAAGTAGCCAATGGTGCAACTCCTAGGCAGAGTCAATGTCTTGTGAGGATTTGCAAGTGTGCCATTCGTTGAGCAAACATGAGGTCATTAGCATAATTTTGATGGGCACCCGACAGTCGCAATTCAAAAAAGAAGGCCGAGAATGAGGAAAAATGTAGAGATTCTTGGGTTGTCTACAAGGCAAAAAATTCAGCCGAAACCATGTTTTTAGAGGCAATCCAATGGTCAAATGAAGCCATGGGCTCTGCCCCTAGACACCGCAAGGGCACTTCCCCTTAACACAGTCGGTGGTGGCGACCAGACCCCCACTCCTGGATTAAAAAGCAAAAAATGAAGATCAGTTGGGGACTACACTAAGCCAAGCAAACAACTTTTCAACTCCATAGCCCAATGGATGCAGGCAGCTAGATTCAACAAAGTAGGCATGTTGCCCCAAGAGCCACCAGAGATGCAAAAAAAAAAAATCATTCCCCAAAATAATTGCATGTTTCTTTTGCCTGATTTAAATCTTCTGCCATTGGCAATTTGCAGCATGAAAGAGGATTCAATAATAAGACAAACTGCCTAGGATGGCCCGGAAATTAATTCCTTTTTTATTTATATAATATGGCCCATCTTTGATTTGAAAGTGTGTCCATGAATGAGTGCTTGGCCCTAGAAACACAGAGATAAAGGCAATCCTTACGTGGATCCCCTCCCTAGTCCTTGCACCATATATTATGGTTGTTTGCCATAAGAAATTCAAAAATAATTGTTTTGTCGTCGTTGTGCTCTCTAAGAGCTTATCATTGCATCTTCGCAATTTTCCATCTGCTCATTTCCTCACACACATCTTCGGCAATTATTCCTCTTTTCAAAAGTTGCTCAATGATCATCTCCTGCTTCTCCATGTGCCTATTTGGAATTATATCCACTCCATCTAGGATGCTTGGCTACTCCATGATCCGTTCGACCGACTTTAGAACCTTAAGTTATAAGGCCACTACCTCACACTACTATTTTTCACTTCTTTTGTTCTTCATTGAGCATGGTTTCTACTATGGCGAGTTTATTTTCCTCATCCTCGAGTGCTTGAGATACTTCCTTTATCATGCACTTCTAGTTCTTACAAGTCGTGTTGTTCAACAAATTTTGTCAGGCATCAATGATATCAATAAGGAAAAACAAAAAATTGGACAAAAATAACATCAAACTCCTATCATCTATTAAAAACCGCCATTACACAAAACCCAATCTTAGAGCTAGTAGCGAACTCAAGATGGGTAGGTCTTCTAGCTCTATCAACATCGTCAATCCTGAGGGAGCTATAGTCCACAATATACTACTTTTCAATCTCCAATGGTAATGGCAGCATGAAAGTATGGTTTTACATTGACAACCATGATTTTCAAATAGGAAATTCTCATTTTCAAGTTCAACATAAGATCAAGGTGTCAATTACTACAAAAAATGCGCCCTTTGTACATTAAAACACCTTATTTCTCGATTTTTGTATACATATTTCTAAATATCATATCCTTGGGTGACCATACCATTGTACCACCATTCGTGTTGCTCCTTCCAAGTGAAGAGTAATAAATTTGATAGCCTCTTCTTCATACATCGGACTCAATGATAAGTAGGTATCCAACTTCTGCAACCAAGACTTCGTAGAACATTTATTAGATCCATCATATGTTGGAATTGTAATCTTACCCAAACACTGTTGGATATCTTTACAGGGCTAATCCGATTGAGTTCTTCCCCTCCCTATACTATTCTTCATTCTTAGATCACATAACTCTCGTAAAGTCAATGTTTGTTATACTGCAAGGTTGAGTTCTTCATATTTTGCTTACTATGTTGAAAATCATTGCTTGCATGATTTTGGGGCTCTACATCTTCTGGGTGTTCTTTTTTTGCAAAAATTTTGCTCAAAAAGTATTGGAAGTGGTATTGATTGAAGCCCACTCATTGTCTAACAATCTTCCCTCTCCTTGATTTGCCTTATTCTGATTAACATTTTGCAGAGCTTGTACTAACCCTACCATGGATTCTCTCAATGTCATTTGGATTGTTCTTTCCAAATCTCTCTAACCCTGGCTAATAGTTTCTTGCAAAGAATTCATTTCATCTATAGGTACTCTCCTTTCTCTATCCCCCATGACTTCTTCTATACCTGGCAACTGAGCCTTTTTTCTTTCTCTTTGGTAATATCTAATTTCTCTTCCATGGCTTGCATATGAAATCAAAATATTAATTTACTTTTCTATGTTGGCAAGATCAAAGCTTTGATACCACTGAAATGTCTTTTTTGGGTAATTTTCTGAATTCTGATATTTTTGTATTTTTCCTAAAATAGAAGCATCAATTAAATATTAAAACAACACTCAACAATGATATTGAAGATTAAATTGTAATTCTTATTGCAATTACCTAAATACACACAACAATGAGAAACTATTTATTGAATAATAAATCTATCTTAGCCAAACCTAATGATGTTCAATCAATAATTAATGATAATAGAAAACCTTTACAACCGGATCACAATAGCAGAATTGTTTTATAACAGTACAGGAGTGCAACAAGGCAACTATTGTACATGAGTGGTGGTTAGCAAGGTAGGGCATCATTCTCCCAAGTTGGTGATTTCCCTACAACCCCTTGAAACCCTCACAAACCCCTGTGTAGTTGCCCTAAGGACATCAATTTGTGTCCCTCGATTGTATGACAACCTATCTAAAGTACTGCAGCCCCTGAACAACAATAAACCTTGATATGTCTTTAATAATCCCTCACAAAATTCTGGAAACTAATAACAACCTCCAGCCAACTGAAAGCTGAAATTAAACTCGATCTCTCAACACAATTATGATCTCTCGATGGAATCACCTCAATGGGTAAGAGGGTTTTCGTCCTCTAAACTTGTACACCGAAGGGTTTTCATCCTTAGATGGAAAAGTTGAACATAGAAGCTCCAATCTAGAATAGGGTTTTCATTTCAAAGATAAATAATGAATCCTTTTGAGCTCAGTTCTTCTTTTATAATTTCCCCCTTTTTAATTGCGCAAAACCTAAAAGCATTTAAAACACTTTTAAATATATATTACTTTTTGGACCACTTATGAATATTATTTTTTGACCCCCTTTATAATAATAATAGTACATGTGCCATTTTTTCCTATAAAATAAAGTAACTTTAAGATGACTCAAAAATATTATTAAATTATTTTTCTAATTAATCCCTTAGCCCACGGGAAATAATGAATAGGCTACGGGTTTTCTGATTGCTTTAATTCTAAAAAGGGGGCATTACATATATATATATATATATATATATATATATATATATATTCAAGCTTAATAAAACTCGGCTTAAGGCTATTTACCTTATGGAGCCTTAGTCTCTTAAAGGCTTTATGCTTTAATACATGCCCAACTTAAAGTTTAATTAGCTTAAGGACAAGTGTATATATATAGAGAAAGATAGTTGTGGATTAATATCCACCTAGCTCAAACTAGCTTTTATTTAATATGTATATTTTTTTAGCATGCAACCATTTAGCCTATGGGACCCACGGTCCACACAACTCTAAGCTTACGATAATTTAATCAACAAGGCTAGATTTTACCTTAAGAATTGCTAGAGTGCCACGTGTCAACCCATTATTAAAGCCCGAGGGCAATTTAAGCTAGCGAGTGAAGCCCTCAGTTAAGTCTCGAGCACACATCACAATTGTCCATGTATCCGTCATTAGTGATAGCCCAGGAAAAATTCACATAGGTAGGGAAAGCCCTCAATAAAACTCTCGACCACGTGCCTAAGCTAATGTCTAAGCTTATTAATATTCAACTAATTAAGTTTGATATGATTTAGCTCAGAAACTAACTAAGCTTAATTAATCTAGCTTAAGGCTATTTGTGGCCCGCTCATTTGAGACATTATAAATAGCTATAGGATTTCATTATAAAGAATACTAAGCTTTTAGCATGGTGAATATGGGAGATGCACTGTTGCAGGGAGGCGCGTCCCCCACCCCCTGGGACATGTCCCAATTACGGGGATGTGTTTCGTGTACGGGAAACATCTCTCATGCTTGGAGACATCTACCTATCCCCACATTTGTAACATATTCCCGCATTAAAATATGCATCTCCAAAATCCTAAACGCGGAAAAAACACTAAACGCGTGAAAAACGAGCAAAAACGCGGTAAAATATATTATAAAAATTACATAAGGCTTCTTGTTTTACCACAGTCGCCGAATTCAGTGAAGCGGCAAAGGTCGTTTGCAATCTCGAAGGATGTTTGCAATGTAATATCCCAAGAGGGAAATATTTTCTGAATTCTGGAATTTATTGTAAACCCTAACCAAATATGAATTTTCCAGATTTGTAACAGCAAACCCTAGCTGCAATAAACCCTTCAATATTAGCATAAAAATATAGCAAACTCCAAGAACTTAGTAGGCAGTCCTACAAGCAAGTTTAGCCCCTCCAAATCTACAATTGTTCTTCAAACCCTAGGCATACCACTTTAGAAGTTTATCAGCTTTTTTAATGATGTATCGTGCTCAAAACCATCAACTTAATAATCAGAGAATTACCAATAAATCACAAAATATTATTGGCTATCATAAATGCTTTTCACTTCAAAATATGATACTGAAATTTACCAAAATATTACTGAATAAACATGCCAATATTATTGCAATTTAGGAACATGTGTGAAGTCCAAATGAGCTTCAAAACCCTTCCAAAATTCAAGAATAAATTCAGAAATAATATAGAAAAATCAGAATATTGCTTGGGCACAATATAGCCCTTCAAACCCTAACAAATCAGCTCCAAAGAAAGTTACCCTAGCTGGAAAATAACATTTCCAGTAACAAATCCAATGCGGCCCTCCAATGAGGGGTCTTCAACATGAACCACAAAAATCTAGGGCTTCCTACCATAGTCGTCAACCCCCAAAATCAAGTTGCCAACCTTCAATCCCTTCTTTTTGGTATTTTCAAAATTTGATGCTCAATGGCAACCTCTAGATGAAGTTGTCCTTAATGAGGAATGAGGGTTGCATCCCCAATCTTTCTTTGGCTTGAAGAATTTCATCTTCAAGTCAATTGGCTTAAGCTTTTCATGCTTGAAGATCAAAAGTTCAAATATAATTCATAACATAAGATTCAAATGAACCCTCCATTGCTTTTATAGTCCTCGAAGGGGTATGCCCAAAATGAAGGGAAATACCTTTTTTTTAAATATAGAAAGAACATCTCTTATAATCCACTTAAGTGGAATGGGCACCCATGACCCTCAAAGGGTCCCAACTTGAGTGAATTTTATAACAATAGAGTGCTTTATCACATGTGTTCTTAAGAACCCAAATGTTTCCCTTCTCTTTTCTCTTTTTCCTTAGCCCTCAGGAAATCAATAAAGATTAAGAGCCTTCAATAGTGTTATGATCAAAAGCGGGACATGACGATCCTCTCCGCCCAAAATTGTTTGTCCTCAAGCAATAGCAACAACCATGGAGTTGTCACAATCATTAGATTTATGTCAAACTCCACTCTAGCTTCTTCCCATGGAAGGAAAACCTCTTGATGAAGCCCATTAATGTTGTCCTTGAAAGCTCTAAGCTGTTTATGAAATCTGGAAATGGTAAAACAGCAGCTCTTATTCTTCCTTTCCCCTCCCATTGAGGCCTTGTACTTCGGACATACCAAAAAGATGATGAGAAAAGGGAAATCTTCAGAAATGACAGCATTATAATGGCTAGAAAAGTTTATTCCAGCAAGATAGTCTTTAGAATTTTGGGCCTTGGTTGCCCATATATCAACCCCTGCACAAGTCACAAACACGTTAATCAAAACAAGAGTTCTCCACTTTTCATGTTTGCATCTTTGACAATGTCTTCCATATGAGGAGTGGTTAGAAACATGTATGTGGATGCCTTAGAGGGCATAGGAGGGCCGCCCATACTTTCTACACCCTCAAAAACTGCCTCAAAACTCATAATTTTTCTATCTATGAGAGCTAGAAACTTTTTCACCTTATTAGCATTCCACCCCTTGTCTATTGGCAACCAACAAATGCCCTTATATGCAAAGGAAATAGTGAAATCAGTCACATCCCATGTGATTGACTGGCTGGGTATGCAAGAATCAGACCTCTTGTGACCCCTCCATATGCACTTGGGTAACCACAACTCCTTTTTTTGAGGTGTCCCCATGTAATCAGCAACCTTCATGCGTCGGGCAGTTCTCAAGCTCACAACTAATGGGCGGAAACATTCATGGACAGCATGGAGAAAAGAAATTACATGGTTGTCCCACATGTCTATTATTCTCCCTATGTGCTTCTCATGACCTTCAAGAGACTCTAAGGTCCCCTTCATGAACATAAAACAAAATGTGCTCTCCTTAATGCAACAAACAATCTTAGCAAATTTGGAAATCATACCTGCACAATATTGTGACCAGCCTGGGCATGGATTAATCACCCAAGCTCCTTGCCTTTTCTCTTCTTCATCCTCTTGTGAGAGAGTGTTGTTGTGCTTTCCAAATCACCCTTCAAATCTGAAAACTGAATATTATTTTGCCTAGCAAGCTTCTCTAAACACACTGAAATATTCAATCTTGACCTTTGTTGTTTTGAAATAGATTTCACCATAGGTAAAGCACTTACCATGTTCACAAACGACCAAGGTATCTTGCCTTGGAAGGCTTGATCCTGTGTTTCCAAGTTCCACTCCCTATTGTATGCCAAAGGTCCATCTTTCCTTCCTTTTGCTGAATTCGCTAGAGGCTGGAATGAATCTATTTTTTCAGAATTTCTTGAGCATGAAATATTCTGATTTTTCATGCCAGACTCAGAATTTTCTGAGTGTAATCCATGCCTATCTCCCATGAAAATTTCAGACCTCCTCCTTTCCTCCAAAAACTGAAATTCAGCCCTTTCACAAACTTGCTTTGAACCTACATTTTCAGAATCCATAAGATTCATAAAACAATAGTTTAAACGATTCTTCACATACCTTAGTGTCTACCCCAACTCAGTTTTGGCCACTTGGCTGACCTTTTTTGACGAACAATACTTTCCAGCATTTGACCCCTTTACCACATCATGAGCACGATCAAGTTCTACAAGTAGAGGTGGCTGTTCCCACTCAAAATTTTCAGAACAAAGAGCACTTACTAAGTTTGTAATTGGTTGTAACTTTACGTGGTGGAAGGGCTACTCCCTATTTTGCATTTGTTGCACTTCACCACAGCTCCCCCTAGATGCCATATTAGTAATCAAAAAATTTGAAATGCTCTCATATCTTTGGCTGCCCATAACTTATCCACCCTTCGTGACACCTTCAATATCTTTTGCTTCAGAATTTAGAAATGCTTCCTTCAAGGCATGCTTATGTAAAAGGGGCTGAGTATACATATTTCAATACTGTTTTATGAAAATGAAAATGTGAGATTTACCTTGATCCTCACCAAACCATTCAAATCCCATATGCACCAACAAACTTAGACTTGAATTGGAAAATCTACACGCTCACAGTTGCAACTTGTGTTTTTGGCTTCAATATCCTAAAATACCTCCTATGAACATGTTTATGAAGATTTGGAGTGGTTGGCATGCTCTTCACCCTATCTTTCCTTTCAATGACCCAAAGGCCTTGCCAACCACCTTGCACGGGTGCCAAAGAACTTAGAATTTGTATAAAAGTAATACTAAGCTTGTAAGTCTCCCCTGAATCCCATATTCTGTAATGTCCCCAAATTGGGATGGCAACCAAAAAAAGAGGGTTTTTCAACAAACCTTTGCCAAACCAAGCATAAATTGAAATCTAAAAATCTATAACCAGCCAAACCCTAACGGAAAAATGTATGAAATTCAATCTAAAGGACATCCAAATAAATCCACATGAAGCTGAAATTATTTAGAGATTGAGTACTTTTTTGGGGGTCCAAAAATAGGACAAATTGCTGAAAATACCTCACAAAAATATTCTGAAATTTATAGGGCATTGAATGACCATAAAAACCCTACAAACCCACTCCAACACAAATCGCTCAAGGTAGAACCCTGCAAATCAGCCTTTCTAAAACAATTCGCTGCCCACAAAATTATTATTTCCTACATATAGGTTGAAACATCAAAAATTTATAACTCCCTCAATACTTGGAATTATGATGCAAATAAGAGCTCAAACTGACCACAAAATTAGCGACTATCAAATAAAAATAATATCAAAATTTTTCTTTCATGCAAAAGCCACCAAAACTTGTTTTGAAATTCTAAAAACCCTAGTTTTCAAAATTTTCCTCCTCAAACCCTAGGTTCACTCAAATTTCCAGAAGTAGGTGTTTCAAAACACTTTTGTAGATACACTTGCATGAACACATGCAATTTGAAGCTCACTTGCAACCCTTGAATAGAGTTGCCAACGTAGAAGGAATGGAGGTTTTCGTCCCCAAACCTAAGACATTTCTTGAAGGTGTTCGTCCTCTAGAGGTGGAAACCAAGCTTGACATACTTGATCAATAATTACAATATCCAATTATCCATAATCTTCAAATGAATTCTTACTTGCCTTTATATGCCACTCCTCCAAGTGAAGCGCCCAAAATTGGAGGGAAAAGTTACCTTTCTTTTTAAAATATTAAAAGATCCTCTTAATTACACTTTAGGCCTTAAGTTCCCAAGACCTATAAACCCCACCACTTAAGTGAAATAAAAACATAAGGTGCTTTTTCATAACTCAACTCAAAATTAGAAATAGAAAGAACCTTTTCTATTATTAATTTTTCACAAGTGGCCCACAATGCTCCATTTTCTTCCTCTACCCTTAGCCATTGGAAGCAAGAATGGGCTAAGGGTCCCACAAGGATCTAGATCAAAAATGCGGACATTATAGTCCTCCCCACCCAAAAGTACTTGTCCTCAAGCAATTGCAATATTCAAAGAGGTGTCCCAACATACCTTATGATGCAATGTCCACTGGTGATTCCATAGATTCGTGTGACACATACCTTGAAGTATAGTGATTGTTCCATAATTCTCAAAAGTAAAAGACAAAAACTTTGAACCTGGGGCTATATTGAGCTTTGTTTCCTAGAATTTTATAATTCTGTGACAATATTAACTGCTTGATTCTGAAGACTACAGAATCTCAGGGACTGGGAGCTCTGGAAAATGAACCAGATCAACACTTCCAGCTTCCTCAACTCTTTTTATTGCTGCTTGTGCTTGCATGAACAAAAAATTTAAAATTAGAAGAGTTATTCTGTATACATGTAAGGCAATCATATCTGAATATTCTGTACAGAGAGGAGTAATAGTATCCAATTCTGCTCTGCCTTTAGCAAAGGCTAATTGTATAATGCTCTTTCCAGGATCAGGTGCAGTTTGTTGTAACTGTGGCAATTGTTTGTTTTTAGTCACACATCCTCTTGCTGCAATAGCAAACCATCCATTCTTGCTGTTTATTAGTGAAGGTTTTTCATGTGCAGCTATCTCTTCCTTGTGTAAGGGAGAGCATTGCAAAGGCATAATTTTGTTAGTTGCATTTCCATTACATAAATGAGCCTCTTTGGTAATAAAAGCTAACAGATGTATAATAGTTTCCCTCAATTCTGAATCCACACCTTGCATCACATTTAGCCATGTCACTTGGCTCTTAGCAAGCTGACTCATAAGAGTGATTGCATGCTCTGTTTTTTGTAAGGCAACAGGTGAAGTTGAGGCCTTCGATTTCTCATTCTATTCCTGCCAAGTGCATTAGTTGGATTATCTGGGGCTCTTATTGCACACAAGATGTAATATTTTTCTGATAAAAAGTATGCCAATGCATTGTATAGAACTGCAACACCTGCATCATTTTCTCCAACTGAGTTTACCATTGCTTCTACAACTGCTAATCCCAGACCCCATAACCCGTCAAAAAGCCCCACTTTATTCCACAGAGAGAATGGACCCTCTCTTTCTCTAGAACTCAATGAAATTTCATTTCTTACAAACTCGCTAAATGTTGACAAGCATGAAAAAAAACCAGCAGACTGAAGCATCTTAGCCCCTCCTCTCACATGAGCTAAAGATAAACAGAAATTCAAAACTACAGAGGCCGAATGTTGCCAGTTGTCATGTCAAATGCGATAAATTACTAATTGTGTTGGAAAATGCTTTTGCAAAATGGGCAGCCAGGCATTAGGTGCCAATTTTTTTTTCAAGAGTGCATCAGTTACAACTAAGGAAGGGTTTAAGAACAAATTATCTTCAACAAAATTGCAAAGAACCAGCAGGAACCCCAAGCTAGTAAATGAAATATCAGCAAAGACATCTCCCACATTCTGCATATCTGACTTTAACTGTCCACTTGCATTCTGCTCTTTAGTTTGAGAATTAATAAGTTATAATGATATCAGGAGCACTGCAAGGGGACATCTAACTATAGTTTCAAGCTCACCATGAACAAATGGTTTGATATCCATCAATAATCTTAGGCTTGTGATCACAATTCTAACCACCCTTGCATAAAGTGGCCAAGCTTGAGTCCCATTTTTTCTTGATCTGTTATGGCCATACATCCAACTAACAAAAACTAGTAAAAGTTGTGCCTGTGTTACAATAAAATTTGGCATATAATTTGTCGGATCCCCTACAGGTCCCAACAACTGCATTGATGTCTCCAAATAGTCACAGAGATCTTCAACACACAACCCTATTGATGTTTCAGACAAGATTGCATCTAGCATTACTGAACCTGACTCTCTTCCAATTTTTTTGTCACCTACTGATATCGTTAACAAAGTCATCCATGATTTTATTGCATTCAGCTGTGTATCTGCAAGACAAGATGCTCTGTTTGCATGTTTCAAAAACTGCCGTGTCTTTTCTACTGTAACAGTAAAACCTTTCTCATCAGACTTAGACCACCACTCTATACCCAATTCTGCTTCAAGGGCTTTGGCATCATAAATGTAGTTGTCATCATACAGTGGATGAAGATCTTTTCGGCGGACATGTATGCTGCTTTGCAAAATTGAATCTATATTCAGCTTTATAAGATAGTCTGAAATTTTCTAAAATGAGCCAGGAGAAATTTGTCGGCCTTCTACTCTCCTTGAAGATGATAGTATAAATCATTTACAATCAAAGCATGAAGGTTCTTCCCATAGCTGTACCCTCATGTCGAGTATTGCCCTGATAGTTCAACAAATGCAAGATATTCAAATATATCTTTGGAAGCCAATTGAATCTTCTTAATCAACGACAAACTCAATCCTCTATTATCACCAACCAATACTTTCCCAACTAAACCAACAATAAAAGCACAACCCATGGCCTTTGCACGGAAGACGAGTTCCTTATCATACAGACATGATGCATAAGATTGAAGACTTTTACGGATGACAGAATTATCGTTCCAGTCCAATAAAACTTTTTCGGCCCTAGATGGTCCAGCAGACTTCAACAACATAGATTTATCACCATTTCTTGTTGGGAATTTATTGATATTATTTAATGACGACACAATAGATTTTGTCACAATCTTCTCAATCAGCACTAGGTGTCTTCGAAGAAATATATCATTTGCCATGATATGCAGAACCGAAGATTGGCACTGATAATGGAATGCCTTGGATATAGCCTCATCAATGTTCATCTTGCCCAAAGAGAATTTTGAAATACAAGATGATATGTACTTCCAAAACATGTCATGGTTATGAAGCTTATCCAGAATATGTGCATACTCAGATCCTCCTTGCCATTGTGTCTTTAGAAAATGAAGAATTTGTGACAGTATATAGGGTTGTCTTTTCATAAGATCTTCACAATTCTATACGGAGCTCCAAAGCACATCAACACCATTGCATGTCCTTGTCTCCTCTAATTTAATGCTTGAAGCAACCAATCCCATGGTTTTGTTGTTTTGCATAATTGAAGCGGGCTCTGCAATACTTCCTTGAGACAATAGCATAACCTCTACAAATGTAGGCTGGTAAAGAGTTGCTGATGTAGCAAGGTCTAATGTAGCAGAAAAAAGCTCCAAATTTGATAAAGCATTCTCCTCACCTAATAGATGACAAATCACCAAATTCAGATCCTTTCTTTGTTTAGGACTTGATACATAGCTTCCAATGCTTACTCAATAAGAGTGTGTCTTATGGGCAACAATACATAAATTGGATAAAACTCTTGCAGCAGCCAACTGTAATGCCTCATTCCTTTGGCCAAGGCTGCTCATGATTTGGGGTCTTGCCCAATCTATGGTAGTCCTCAAGTCTTCATCCATGTCTCCATTTTCCAATCTTCCAATTGGTTGCCCATGTAGGGAACCCAACTCATTCCTTGTATTCACCTTTGCAAGAGATATCAATATTAATCCTACACATGAAACAAATAAATTAGGAAAAACATTGGTGTTTAATAACACCCTTTTGATCCAATTGTCACTTTCTAGGATCAAGAGGTACATCCTTCCTTGTGGCCTTGGTCTTCCCTCTTTATCCATTTCAAACAATGGAGTGTCTTTTGGATTCCAAAACAAGTTGGAATCTTGATCTTCTCCCATATCCATTTGAAGTAATGGATGATCCACATATGGTTCACCTTCAAGCATTCCCTCATTTCATTGTGCATTGATCTATCAAGAAGCCCTTTTGTGCCAACCAAACTTGTCAAGGCTTGCACTTCCTCCTCATTTATGATTAGCAATTGTTCTTTCCAAATTCTTTCATCAACTCTCGAGTCATGCCACAAGAATGAACAATTATTAGAATCAATAGTATCATTCACTACATACCTCTTCATGGGGTCACCCATGAATTTTTTTGTTTCTTTGGCTTCATTAATGGCCTATTTTTGATAATCAATCATTAAGGTCTCTTCATTGGGTGGCTGCCTTCCAACATCAGCTTCTTTGGCTAATGATTTCTTCATTTTTTTTGAATTAATTCCCAGTTGTTTGTACCTCATAGAGGGACTTTGATTGATGTTCAGACTTTGGCAAGCTCATGAGGTGGCTGCCCCTTATACAATTGGAAATCCAATTCTGACACTTGCTTTAATGGTTACCTTTCATTGGATTGAAGTATTTTATCATGTGCCTTTGGGGACATAGGCATGATTAGTTCCTCCTTCCTTTCAAACTTCTCTATTATCTCTTCCAACAAATCTTCATGTGTTCCCATCATGCTAGGTTTTTGTGTCATTCTTTCTTGATACCACCACTTATGGGCAGCCCCATCCAAATGCTAAATAACAAAAATGAGTGCTTCTTTCCAACCTCTAGGCCTTAAGTCAAGGTACTCTAACACCGCATCAACCCAAACTCTTACTGAATTACTTGGTTAACCATCAAAAGTTGGAAGAACTATCTTCCTGAAATCATCCTACGTATCCATATACCCATAATGTCTCTTACCATACCTCAAGCCTAGCTAAACTTTGAAGCTCCTTCCCCTGCAATATATAGGTGCAAGAGTCAAGTACTCATCATAATCCTCCATGAAATCCCAACGAATCAAACGCTGGTCCTCATGATCCTGGGCCTATGTATTACCTTTCATCCTTCGTTGTTTCTGTTTCGAATCCCACAAATGGCCAAGATATGGCTCCGATACCACTGTAATGTCCCCAAATTGGGATGGAAACCAAAAAAAGAGGGTTTTCCAACAAATCCTAGCCAAACTCAAGCATAAATTGAAATCTGAAAATCTATAACCAGCCAAACCCTAGCTGGAAAAATGTATGAAATTCAATCTAAAAGGCATCCAAATAAATCCACAAGAAGCTGAAAATTATTTAGAAATTGAGTGCCTTTTTGGGGGTCCAAAAATAGGACAAATTGTTGAAAATACCTCACAAAAACATTCTTAAATTTCTAGGGCATTGAATGACCATAAAAACCCTACAAACCCACTCCAACACAAATCGTCCAAAGTAGAAACCTACAAATCAACCTTTCCAAAACAATTCACTGCCCACAAAATTATTATTTCCTACAAACAGGGTAAAACTTCAAAAATTCATAACTCCCTCAATACTTGGAATTATGATGTAAATAAGAGCTCAAACTAACCACAAAATTAGTGACTATCAAATAAAAATAATATCAAATTTTTATTTCATGGAAAAGCCACCAAAACTTGCTTTGAAATTTTGAAAACCCTAGTTTCTAGAATTTTCCTCCTTAAACCCTAGGTTCACTCAAATTTCCAGAATTAGGTGGTGTTTCAAAACACCTTTGTAGATTTATTTGCATGAACACATGCAATTTGAAACTCACTTACAACCCTTGAATAGAGTTGTTCGCGTAGAAGGAATGGAGGTTTTCATCCCCAAATCTAAGACACTTCTTGAAGGTTTTCGTCCTCAAGAGGTGGAAACCAAGCTTGGCATACTTAATGAATAATTACATTATCCAATTATCCATAATCTTCAAATGAATCCTTACTTGCCTTTATATGCCACTCCTCCAAGTGAAACGCCCAAAATTGGAGAGAAGAGTTACCTTTCTTTTTAAAATATTAAAAGATCCTCTTAATTTCACTTTAGGCCTTAAGTGCCCAAGACCTATAAACCCCACCACTGAAGTGAAATATAAACATAAGGTGTTTTTTTATAACTCAACTCAAAATTAGAAATATAAGTACTTTTTCTATTATTAACTCCTCACAAGTGGCCCACAATGCTCCATTTCCTTCCTCTACCCTTAGCCATTGGAAAAAAGAATGGGCTAAAGGTCCCACAAGGGTAGAGATCAAAAATGGGGACATTACACATTCATATTGGGAATTTGCAATTCCACATCCTTAGATTCTTTTGGGGAAACTCCTTCCTCCATTTAGTGCCCTTCATCTTGACTTCATTGTTAGCATGATCTTTATGATGTTCAAAATATTGTAAAGATAAAGTAGGGTGTTGATGCAACAAGCCCTTGATGTGAAGATCGTCAAAATGCTTACCCTTAATGGCTGATGTGAGAATTGCAACAAGCTGAAAATGAGCAATAGTACTTGGGACCTTGATTTTGGCCATTACTTTTTCTCCATCCATATACAAAATGGATTCTTCTTCTTCCTTTAGCTCATGCTCCACGATTTCCTCCTTTCTTCACCACTATGGAAGCACTCATAACACTACTCTTAACAGGTGTTGGTTCAAACCTTGCAATGTTTGCATGGGGGTTCATTACTTCTAGGGTTGAAACTTCAACCTTGAATGCTTGACACCCCTCATGTAAAGTTTGTTCTTTCCCACAAGTGGCTGCCTCAATTTGTTTTTCTTTCTCCATACCCCGTGAAAGCACTCCATTAGATTCCTCCTCACCTTTGTCCTCTACTTGCAGCCCTCTTTGTTGCTCATGAATTTGCTGGAAATCTTCACCTTGCTGCCTCAAACATTCTGATTTTTTCAATTCAAAATTTCTAATAGTTGGCTGCTCACTAACCTCTTTCAATTCTAAATTTTTACCCACTTTTGGTGAAGGATCCCTAGAGCAATTTGCTAGAGGCTCTTCTTTCTTTGCTCTTCTACTTTCATTTCTTGTGTACACCTCTAAAAATTCTTCCAAAGTGTTATAGGCTACCTTCGTATCAGCGTTCCTCTTATATTCATCAAAGGCCATGAGTTTGTCCTCATCTTCTTTATTTTGTTCCTCCCACCATGCCTTTTGAATAGGATCATTCCTTTGTCTTTTCTTGAATGATGCTAGGGTTGTATCCTTGATGGTAAATTGTTGCACAAGCTGATACTTAAATGTCTTGTCTCTTAATTATATCCCTATCTTTTTTCTGCACACGTATCAACAACTCTCAGATAGGATCCATTGTATACAATTCCAAACCCTACAGCTAGCCAAGATTTTGGTTCTGATACCACTGTAATATCCCAAAGAGAATTTTTTCTAAATTCTAGAATTTACTATAAACTCTAGCCAAATATGAATTTTCCAGATTTGTAACAGCGAACCCTAGCTGCAATAAACCCTTCAATATTAGCATAAAAATATGGCAAACTCAAACAATGCACCTCGAATATTGCAGGTCAGAAAACTAAGTTGCTGACATCTTTACAAAAGCCTTGACAGAAGCCAAATCTGTCAAGTTTTGAGACATGGTCGAGCTCAAAGGGGTTGTCATTAGGGGGACGGTTGTGTAATGCCACCTCCACGCAACGTCTCTTGATAGTTTCTTTCCCCTAAGTAAACATTATCGGGGGATGTTGGTGATAATATTTACTTAGGTATTGCATAAGTAGCCAATATAAGGTTTACTATGTGTACCATATTTGTGTAGAGATTTTTTTATTTTTCCTTGTATGAGAAATCGTCAACATCTTTGTATGCTTGCACTTGTGTTTTGCATGCTTTTTAGACTCTTCTACTTGTAAGTTGCATGCTTCCACTTGTGCTTTGCAAGTTTTGAGGAATCGTCCAATTCTAGCTTGCATGTTTATTAAATCCGCCACTTGTACTTCTGCATCTTTTGTGTGCAAGTCTATATAATGAGAGCTCTCCCTCATTGTGGTTGTCTTGGATTCAAGTATTGTTAGCATTACACTATTGTGTATTATTTTTGTATTTTGATACTATTGATATCCACCATATTTTGTGTGTCCTTGTTTCTATGCTACATTTTTAACTGCATTTTCATGTTGTAATAGTGTACTTAATTTCTACAAAATGACTAAAAGAGCTGTATTATATCATTCATGAAATATGTTATACATGTGAATCATTCTCTCTGATAATGAAATATGAAGAGGGGGATCCCACACAAGATTGTTGGGAAGCAGCGTATATACCATTTATAGGAAGGTAGTGATGGTGAATGACAAGGTTTTGCATGCTCCCCCTAGTAACTAATTAACTAATAATCAGGAAAATGAAAAATTAAGTTTAGTTCTCCAACGTTGCTCTGCTTTTTCTCTTTTGACATTTATATTACTCAAAACATATAGATAAATATAAAAATTGTTGCCTCAAACTAGCTGACACCACTGAAAGGAAAGAAGGTATTTTTGACATCTAAAACAATGAATCAGATACACATTGATGCTGTTCCAGGAATAAGAAAAAATATCCAATCAATATAAAAAGGAACTTCAATAGTATGTTCACGAAATTGCTTTGCAGTCCTACATAAAATGAATATCCTTAACATAAAAGTAAATGCAAATTCAACATCCACTGATAGTTGTAAATGTCTCATTTTTGCAAAGCAAACACTTCTGATATGTTTTTCATCTACAATGCATACTAATGTGACAGGTGGTAAGAGTAAAAACAAAAATTGCACAATTATATATTCTTGATAGGTGCTCCAAAAAAGAGAGCTTCTTATAACGATTAATGAGAGTAGACAATCCACGATTACAAGAATGAAGATAATTTTGGGCATCTACAGACATGCAAATTTCAAGAAGTATGAAAGTTCCACAAAGTCAATTGCATTTGCTGCAGAAGAAGCAAAACAATTCGCAGGATTACCTTGTTGGGTACTAAGCCTGAAGATTTCATCTCATCTACTAGTTTCTCAGCCTTTTCATACTTCCCTTTTGCTGCATAAGCATTTAAGAGTGAGCTATAATGAAACTCATTTGCAGAAAGACATTCATTCTTCATCTGCTGAAAAAGAGCTTCAGCTTCTTCATCACGATCATGTGAAGCACAGAGGGCTAAAAGGGATCCATACATCACTACATCAAGCTTCAAGCCCTTCCCTTTGAGATCCCCCAGAAACTCATGAGCTTTTGAATAACCATGTTGGGCTTGTTTACAGCCAGAAAGCAACTATTCTTGCCACATGCATAGAGATTAGAAGATACATGTCAGGAAAGCTTCACCTGGTGTGAACAATGTCATTACCATTCATGTCCTAGTTAAGTTAACACCCAATCTAGATCCCACATATTATAACACATTTCCTGGTTAAGTCTATAAACCATATACACTCCCTACAGATTATCTCAAACAAAATCCCCCTCGCTATCCTTAGTGTCAGAAAAACAAGATACAATGACTCATTATGTATTTTAACAAAAATAGAAGGAAAAACCCCAAAGCAAAAGCAGACACCACCAGTTGTAATGAAGAAAATTCATAAAAAATTTAATCACAAATGGAAATAGTAATTCCTGTTTAAAGGAGGATTCCATCCTGATTGTAAGCAAAAAAATGACATGGAATAATTTCTTCCAAACAAATCCCTTTTATACCCATACATCTAAAACAAATTATATAGAACTTTTTGCATTAAGAAGAACAGAAAATTATACCGTGGAGTATGTAACAATATCTGGGATTAGACTCCCTTCCTGCATCTGCTCAAACAGCTTAAAAGCAGTTTCAACCCTCCCACTGGAAATAAGGCATTTTAACATTGCATTACATATAAATACATTCGATTTGATATTTTCGTCTTTTAAATTGCAATACAGCTCCAAAGCCTTTTTAGGGAGGCGTCCTTTCCCCATTAATGTAATAAAACTTGTGTAAGAGGCAGCAGTAACATAGCCACATCTCTGCATCCAATCAAACAGCTGCAACAGATTTTTTTTTAAAAGTGTATTAGTCAGCATGGTCATCAATATTTAGCCCATCAGCCCTCCTCTCATACATCCACACAAACTAATTCATAAATTTAAAACAATATAAGCCCATGTAGTGTAACCTTGAAGATATAAACATTTAAAAGTCCAGCTGTTTGTGCAGTAGACAAAAGATGTCATATTAGAGATCCTTTCATTAATTTGTACAAAAATGAGTTAATGTTGCAATTTCTTGCAAAATTTCATAATAAATTAACCAGCTTTGAAGTTATCAGGGGAATTGTTCCTTACACCTGATTACTCTCTCTCTCTCTCTCTCCAGTTTTAATATCCTAATTGGTCTCCTGCAATACATTTTCAATTCCTATGATCCATCCCTGCCTGAATATCCCTCTCTTCCTCTCTCTGGTTGTGCTAGAGTCTCAAATATAATACTGAAGTATGTGGTCAGTCTACATATAGCCTAATGTTTCTTTGACGTGATGTATGACAGCAGGAATGTAGCCTAATTTCTCTTTACACATTGAACCAATGAACAATGAAAATTGTTTAACGTATAAACCAAAACAGATTTAAATTTGTAATCAAAAAAACAATGCAAACGAAGGGACGGAAATTATAAATACCTTTTAAAGAATCACTATGAGATGGAAAATGCCCTCCCTTCACTGCAAATCCCTTCTTCCTCTCTCTCTTCTTTCTTCCACCTCCTCTCTTTTCCAAATTAGCAAAATGAAAATTTTAGGATTGAGGAGTTGTATAGAGTGGAGGCTTTGGTGGGCCCCTTATAGGATTTTGAAGTGTTTATTTATTTTTCTAAATGTTTTTGAAGTGTTTTTTAAAGTGTCCTTGCCATTGGGAACCTGTCCCTGGGATAATCGAGGGGCATCCCCTACACATTGGGAGCATTCTCAAATGTCCCAGGGAAGTTTGCACATTTTCAACACACATCTGGAATTGGGAAATATCCCCAGCGATGTCCCTGCTAAAATAATTTGAGGGGTGACCTCCTCGGGACACTAGGGTCATTCCCAAACGTCTGCATGTCACCAACAGGGATCTAGAATGGAGAAATGTCCTCGAGGACGTTGGGAAAACCCAAGCACATCCCTGTTAAAAACATTTGAGGGAGATTGAGAGGGAACCTTTCATCCTTGCCCCCACATTCTTGAGACATTTGGGACGTCATAAAAAACCCAAGAGGTGTGGTTCACTAATATCATCCAAGAGTGGTTTTCAATTACACCTTGACCTAACTATTTAATATTTATTAGGTCAAACATAGCACAGTGGCTAGGATCGTACCTAACAATTACCATTACCCTTTTTTAATTTATTATAACTTGTTGACATGACTCCCTTGGTAAACGCAAGAGTTGATATTTCTTACACATAACTCTCCAACATATCTCCCTCAGTCCTTCAAATTGAGGCCTTTTTCATTGCATGTAGTTTGGGAATATAATGAATTCATAAGGAGCTTCGATAATGGAAAAATTCCAGTTCAAGTAGGAGAGATGAACCTTGCAAATGTACATTAATCCTTGATTAGATGAGGTTGGCTCTAGTCACTATTGTGTACCTAGTCATGACATATTGTTAGTTTTATGTTTGCATTATGCTTTTGTCCCTAAGTCCATAGTCTTAGTATTATTATTTATGATATATTTTGAGAACCTAGGTTTAATGAAGGGTTAAGACATGAGTAAATTAGGATTTCCTTCCCTACTGAGAATATAACGAGGGAAAATGTAATGTCCCCAAATTGGGACAAATGTGTAAAAAAAGGTTTCTTCCATAACCCTTGTTAAACTGAAATAATTTATTGAAAATTATAGCAAACCCTAGTTGCTGGGATACAACTCAATATTAAAAATAAGATCAGCAAACCCTAGTTGTAACAATCTCACCAAAATCAAATAAAATATTGCAAACCTTCATGAACAATTTAGAAACCAACCAAGCAAGATTAATGCCGTGGAATGGTAAATCACCACTCAACCCTAGGCGCCGATATTTGGGAAAATAATGTGATTAATTGCAGTTGTGACAACCCAATTTTCACTTCAATATATTCAGGTGAATGACCAGAAAATTATAGAATAAGTTCACTGTAATAAATACCACTTCTTCCGGAATTATGATGCCAAAAGTAGGAGAAATATTGATGAATAATATTACCAATTTTATTATGATTTTTCTGACAAGTTTGAGGCCCAAAATTATCTTCAAAACCCTTCCAATAATTAGGAATAAATTTAGAAATAATATAGGAAATTAAGAATATCATTTGGGCACAAAATAGCCGTCTAAACCCTAAAAATTCAGCTCCAAACTAATTCGCCCTAGCTGAAATAATTTGGAAATAAATTCCCAAAACCCTAGGAGAGGGTTTCCTTTTGTAGCGCATCCATTAATGGGGTCTTCTACACTAGTGGTCAAGTCGCCACCCTCCTTAACCTAAAAAACACAATCACCAAGCTCTCCAAGGTGCTCGCCAATCTTTCGAATCAATGTGGTGTTTCAAAACACATTTGTAAGACCAATTTCATGCAACCATGCAAATCTGAAGCACAATTACAGCCCTTGAGTAGAGTTGCCCTTAATGAAGGAATGGAGGTTTTCGTCCCCAAACCCTTAGTGCACTTGAAGGTTTTCATCCTCAAATCACTTTGAACAAGTGAGACATACTTGATTATCAATTTAATATCCAAAATTAGCATAACCTCAAAAATAGATCGCTTGCTTGCAATTAATACCCTCCCAAGGGGGCGAATCATGTGAAGGAGTCCAATGCATGAATTAAAAAATATTGCCAACCTTTAATTCCTCTTTTCCACTTTTGGATCCCACCCAAAGGGTGGCATTCCAATTTGGAACAACTCAAAGGCCGACAAAGTCACAATTCATTCTCCAATTATTAAATTAATTTGCCTTAATAAATAATAGTAATTAAAATTACTTTTGGGGCAAATAATCTAATAATTAATTAATTAAATTACTCTATTTGCAAGAGTGATAAAAATCACTTTTTGAGCAATTAATTAATTAAAAATACTTTCCAATTATTTACCTAAATTACCTTGATTTTTGGAGTGGTAAAAACCACTTTTCAGGGAATTTAAATAATTAATCATGATAGTTCCATAGTTCTAATAATCAATTAAAATTGTCTTAAGATAACATCACTATTTGGGCAAATCTAATTAATCATTAAAATAAATTTTCCCAATTACCATCCCTTAGCCTACAGCGGAAATTAGGCTAAAAGTCTTCAACTTGTTTTCCTTTATTTTGAAAAAAGGGACATTACAAAAAACCCTAAATGATGTATCTTTTTCATTTGCATTTCATAATGCAATACAAAGAGCTCCTATTTTGGGAAAAATCGTGTGTTTACAGCTGGATTTGCTGGTACAATCCATTTCGAGTATGTACATGCCCCCGCTTTTCTTATTTAGCTCTACTATTTAATATTTTTGCCATTGTTTTCTGCTTATAGATTAGGAATGTAACAAATGGTATCAGAGCTCCACCCAGTTTTTGGAACTGCTGCAAAAATTCCAAGAGGTGTTTATCCAAGAAATAATTTGATGTTTATGACAAAGTTAGAGTTGATGGAATTTGCTCACAAAATTCACAGCAGATATTAAGGAGCTGATCTCTCTCGAAAAGAGCCCAAAAGATTAAAATCTAGGGACCTTGAACCATAGAAGTTCACTTTTCTTAGTTTGAGGAACAGCTTGTTAACCCCTATGGAATCCCAAATCTTGCTCCCCCTAATGAGGAGGTTGAAGAAGGCCATGGGAGGCCCTCTTTTAACCTACAGATCAAGATCCCACAAAATGATTTTGGGGAGGAAGCTGAGATACACACATGATTGACCAAAGTCTAGCCATCCTTCAAGGTGCAGCAGATTTATGACCCTCGGATTTAGCACTTGGAAGGGGCAACTCATGCGTGAATACAACTGGTTGTCCCAAAACCTTAGGAGGAGCTTTACCTACTTTGTGGAGGCTTTTACTCAAAGAGTGGATCAAACCAGGACAAAACATATCATACCCAACACCTGCACCTTTTTCAGAAATATATAATAGTGGAAAAGCACGGTGAAACTCTAAGTTTTGCAGTCAAAGGCCAAGATTCTAGAAGATATGTTGTTCGATATCTACATCTCCAACATGCAGACAGAACTTTGAACTAAGGTAAGGATGTTTGATTCAAATAACCTTGAAGATGCTATCTCTATGGCTAGGAAATCAGAGATCCACAGAGATGCTATTAGAAAGAAGATATTAAATTTTGGGAAAAATCAAAATGCATTTGTTAGGAAAGTTAAGGGCGGGCACAATAGTGAATCTTCAAGTTTTAAAAACCTGAACCGTCAGCCAATACCAAGCCTCGACCCATCAACCACGAATCCCCGTCACAATTTCTCCAAGCCATGGAGTGAGGGCCATATTTGTAACCCAAAAAACATTTTATATGTAGATCTATTTTTAGATAACATGATGCAACCATAAATCTCCTTTTCAAATACAATGCATCATGGAAACCTACATAATCTCATCTTTTTGGCGAAAAACAGGTTTTCGTCCGAGCCAAAGTCAACCCCCGATAATGAAGATACCCCTGAGCTACCTGATGTCGAATGTGAACCATAAAACTCAATCCCTTCATGTAGTAGAAACAAGGGAACCGTGAGAGATTCCTTTTTGTAATGATAAGGTTGGATCATCTTGACACTTTCAAGTTTTTAAGCCACATAAAAGACTTGGCTTTTGGTCATGGTAGAGCCTAGTAGCACACACAATAAAAGACTTGGCTTTTGGATTTTGTGTTGATTACATAGCACTAAACATGATCACCATGGAAAAAAAGTCTCCTTTTCCTAGGATCAATTATTTGCCTAATGAGTCACATGGAGCGAAGTATTTTTCAAAGATAGATCTTAGATCCAGATGCTTCAAATACCAATTCAGATACAAGACCAAGAGATCACGCCTTTTGGGATTTTCAATGTTCCTACTACATTTCAAGCATTGATGAACAAGATATTCAACTAGTTCCTGCGTAAGAATGTCCTCATATTTTTTGATATTCTTGTTTTTATTAAATCATTAGCATTCCATTTAGAGCATTTGGGCATTGTGTTGGATATTTTCTCCTAGGAGAAGTTTTGTGTCTAAGCATTTACATGTAAACTTTCTAAGATATATCTAGAATACCCAGGCCACATTGTTTCTGCAAAAGGGATGCCCACAAAACCTACAAAAATTAAGGCTATTTGTGATTGGCATGTGCCCAAGACCCATAAGAAACTTTGTGGTTTCTTAGGCTTGGCAAAATTCTACTGATGGTTTGTACTAATTTGTTCTACAATAACTCATCTGCTAATTGATCCCACCAAGAAGGATGCTTTCAATTGGTCTGTTGAGTCACATAAAGCTTTTGAGGAGCTCAAGCAGGGTCTTGTGTCTACTTCAGTATTAACCACTCCTGACTTCTCCAAGCCTTCCATCACGGAAGGTGATGCTTCTAAATTTGCAATTGGTGAAGTATTCTCATAGGATGATCATTCCATTCACTCTGAAAGCAAGAATTCTAATGACAGAAAAAGATGAATGTCAACATGCAACAAGGAGATGTTGGCCATACTGCATGTAGTGGAACAGTGGTATCAGTTTTTGTTGGGAAGCAAGTTTTTAATTAAAACTAACCATCTCAACTTCAAGCACCTACTGACTCAAGCAACGGTTATAGAGAAGAAACAAAAGTGCATTGATTGTTTGCAGGAAAATGGCTTTGAACATGAAGAAGAAAGAGAATGTGATGGAAAATGTACTAGCAAGCCAAGAAGAGTCGCTTGTCTTTCATGTCATCTCCATTATCCAACCTGCTTGGCTACATGAACTTCTTCAAGATAACTTAAGTGACCGTTCTACAATCCAACTCGAACAAGAAATTATCAATGGAAGGGAAAGGCTTGATAAGTCCATAATGACATCATCTTCTTCAAAGACCGCATTTACTTCAGGAATTACTCCCCTTTAGTTTGGAAAATACTTGAGCATGGATGTAAGTCCACATCTGCACAACACATACATTTCCAGAAAACCTATAGAAAAATCACCTCCAATTTCTTCAACATAAAGGATGACATTATGCAATTGTGGATGAATGTGACACTCGTCAACAGAACAAAGTCAAAAGTGTTCCATCCCTAGGTTTTTTGAAACCAAATGTCATTCCCAATTAGAAATGGGAAATTGTGTCCATGAACTTCATTTCAAGCCTACCAAGCTCCGAAGCTAAGGATGAAATATTTGTTTTGGTAGATCAATTGACTAATTATGCTCATTTGATTCTTATGAAAAAGGTAGGGTTCACTAGTCCTAAGCTTGCTATGTTGTATTTCCAACATCTTTAAGCTACATGGGATCCCAGAACAGATCATTTGTGATCGAGATCGTATCTTCCAAATTAACAATTGGAAAGAACTATTTCGACAAGCAATGGGTCACATTTAACATGAGTACTGCCTATCATCCTCAAATTTATGGACAAATTGAGATGATGTACAAATGATTAGAAGGGCGCCTTGGGATGAATGAAGTGTAATGTCCCCAAATGGGACAATTAAGCCTAGTTGGGGGTTACCCAACAAACCCTTGAATAAAATTGCCAAACAACTGAAAATCTGCTCCACATACCAGCAAGCCCAAGCTGGAAAATTTATAGAATACCCAAGCAAAACACACCAAATTAACTCCACAAATAGCTGAAAAATATTCAGAAAACAATGTACCTTTTTTGGTCCAAAATAAATTGAAGTGGCTGAAAATACCCCTACCAATAATCTGATTTTTATATGAAGGTACAGCTGTGTTTTTCAATCACTAAACATCACAAAAACATACACAAGTGGGTCGCCACACTTTAGAAAAAATAAGGGAATAAATCTGAATAATATTTCATGGAATTTTCCCCTCAAAACACCTCTTGGATATCTCCAATCAAGTCATCCAAATTGCCAAAAATATATAATAAATTCATGAATATTTTTATGGCATAGATTGACCTTCCACACGTGCAAATTGACCCAAAACAACTCACCAATAGCTGTAATAAATTACGAAAAATTACCTTGACCCTAGAAAAGGGTTCCAAAGACAAATTTGCCCTCTTGAGAGGGGTTGCCACTCTCCCAAAGCAAGTTGTCACCCTTGGGATGGCCTCCAAACTCGATCAAGCTCCTCCACTGAGATCGGCCTCCTCTTTGACCTACAATTTATGTATTTCCAGTTCTCCGAAGGGTTTGTAATAATTCTTTGTTAAAGGTGGTGTCCAAAGACACCTTTGTAGATCCACTTGCATAAAACTATGCAAAATTGAGGCACAATTACAACCCTTGAATAGAATTGCCCTGGTAAAAGAATGGAGGTTTTCGTCCCCAAACTCTTTGGTGCGCTTGAAGGTTTTCATCCTCAAGTCACTTGTTCAAGCTTGACATACTTGAACAAGAATTTCAATATCAAAAATGCATAACCTTTTCAAATGAGCCTTCCCTTTCCTTTTATATTCTTCCTCTGATTGTGGCACCCAAAATAGAAAGGGAGAGTTGCTTTTTCCTTTTAATAAAAAGATATATTACAAGCTTTCTTATAAAAGCACTTTTAGTATGACCCTTAAAAAGGTCCCAAAATTTAGATAATAAAGTGCTTTATCAAAACATATCATTGAAGCTCACCAATGATCCCCTTTTGCGTTTTAAAATCCTTAGCCCTTGGCAACGCACAAGCTAAGGGTCTCATCCCAATGACTAGCTTGAAAAGGGGGACATTACAAGGGGATAATCAAATCAACTGGGTTGAATAGTTATGTCTGGCCAAGTAACGGTACAACACATCACCCAACCATATAGATGGCCCCATTTAAGGAGTCGTATGGTCATGAGCCTCCATTACATGTGGACTAGGAAATTCAAAAGGCTAAGATTCCTGCAGTGGTAGAGACATTGAAGGAGATGCAGGGCATACTTAGATAATTGAACTAAAACTTAGCAATGAGTGCAAACCGGACAAAGCAGTAAGCAGACTAAAATAGGGCAAAGCACAAATTCAAAGTGGGAGATATGGTGTTCATTCAATTGCAACTATAAAACATAATGTTAATGAAAGAGAACGAAAAGCATAAGCTTCAACCCAAATACCATGGGGCATATAGGATTCAAGCTGAGGTTAGGGAAGTCACCTATGTATTGGATATCCACATCAAAGGGAGGATTCACAATGTTTTCCATGTGTCATGCTTCTAAAAGAAGGTAAGAGCACATACAGTTTTGTAGATAGAAATTCCAGACACGAAAGTGTAATGTCCCAAAATCAGGACAATGATGAAAAAAGAGGCTTTTCCAACAAATCCAAACCAAACTAAATTCTGAAAACTTAAAACCAGCCAACCCTAGCTAGAAAAATTATAGGATATCCAAGCAAAAACACATCCAAAATAACTCCACAAATAGCTGGAAATTATTAGAGAATAAAGTATCTTTTTGGATCAAATAAATTGGCGAAGCAGCTAAAAATACCCCCTCTAAATAATCTGATTTTTACTTGAATGTACAGATGTGTTTTTCAACCCTCAAACAGCTCAAAAAACTTCATAAGTGGGTCACCATACCCCAGAAAAACAAGAGAAATAATTCAGAATAGTATACCTTGGAAGTTGCCCACCAATTCACCTTCTGGGACTCTCCAAGCAAGTCGTCCAAGTGACAAAAATATTGTAATAAATTCTAGAATATTTTAGGGCCTAGAATGTCCTTTCACATGCAAATGATCCACACAAATCACCAAATGACTAAAATAAATTATAAAAATTACCTCAACCCTAGAAAAGGGTTCCAAAGCTCAAATTGACTTTTTGTGAGGAGTCTCCACCCTTCCAAAGGAAGTTGCCACCTTTGAAATGGCTTCAAACATGTCTTAAGGCTCCTCAACCGAGTTTGCCCACCTCCTTGACTTGCAATTTGAATATTTTCAGCTTTCTGAAGGATTATACCAATTCTTTGATGAAGGTGGTGTCCAAAGACACCTTTGTAGAACCTCTTGTATACAATTATGGCGCAATTACAGCTCTTGAATAGAGCTACCTTGGTAGAAGAATGGAGGTTTTTGTTCCCAAACTCCTTAGTGCACTTGAAGGTTTTCATCCTCAAGTCACTTGTTCAAGATTGACATACTTGTACAAAATTTTCAATATCAAAGTTAACTAACATTTTCAAAAGAGTCATCGCTTACCTTTTACACAAAATTTAATATCAAAGTTAATTAACATTCTCAAAAGAGTCATCCCTTACCTTCTATATGTTTCTTTCAATTGTGGCGACCAAAATTAGGAAGGGAGAGTTACTTTTTCTTTTTTTCTTAAAGATATATTACAAGCTTCCTTATAATAGCACTATAAAGTGAGCTTTTAAAAAAGGTCCAAAAATTAGATAATAAAGTGCTTTTACAAAATATAACCTTGAAGCTCACCAATGTCCCCTTTTTGCTTTATAATACCTTAGCTCTTGGGAACTTAGAAGCTAAGGGTCTTTATCCCAACGATTAGCTTGAAAAGGGGGACATTATAGTCCTTCCTTCCCAAAATTGTTTGTCCACAAGCAATTGTAAATTGGGATATTGAAGGGTGGCTGCCCCTTCCCAAGTTGCATCTTCCATAGGCATATTCTTCCATTGTACCAAGTATTCCGTGATAGTGCGATTGCAGAGCCTCCTCTCACAAACCTCAAGTATAGTTTCGGGAACCAAAATCAATTTACCTTCATCAAGTAGTGGCAATTCAATGGAGGGTATGATATGCTTTCCAAGAGCTTTCTTCAAACAAGAAACATGGACCACATTGTGAATCTTACTCCCTTCTAGTAATTCCAGCTCATAAGCCACTTTTCCCACTCTTCTTTGAATTTTATAAAACCTATAGAAACAAGGCTTAAGCTTTACCGCTCCACTTTGCTTGAGAGAAGATTGCTTATAAGGTTGCAATCTCAAATAGACCATGTCCCCAACCTCAAATTGTCTCTCCAACCTATGCTGATCCGCATAAATTTTTTGTTGATTTTGAGCTTGTTGCAAGTTTTTCTTGAGCTGATCCAAAATTTCAAAACTTTGTTGCACCCAATTGGCAGCCCCGGGAACCCTACTATCCCCCAAAATAAGGTCAAAAAATGAAAGAGCCTCATAACCATACAGTGCCTTGAATGGCAACATACCACTAGACATGTGGTAGGTAGTGTTATAACAAAATTTTGCCATGTACAACCATCTATTCCACCCTGTTTGTTGCTCTGAAATGTAATTCCTCAAGTATCCTTCCACCCATTTATTGATGATTTCGGTTTGCCCATCCATTTGGGGATGATAACTAGTGCTTGGAAGCAATTCGATACTTGTTAGCTTGAAGAGTTCTTGGCAAAAGTGGCTCATAAACCGACTGTCCCTATCACTTATGATGCTCTTGGGCAACCCATGCAACTTGAAAACTTCTTTGAAGAAAATTTCTGCTATATAAAGAGCATTATACTTGGCTAGAATTGCAAAAAAATGAGCATATTTTGTCAATTTATCCACTACAACAAAAATTCCACATTTACCTTGTGGCAGTTAACCTCGTGATGAAATCCATGGATATACTCTTTCATTTTTTGTGAGGAATTGGAAGAGGTTGCAAGAGACTAGCTGGAAATGTAGTCATTCCTTTATCCCTTTAGCAAGCCATACACTCCCTAACGTGGAATAAAACATCTCTTTTTAAGCCCTTCCAAGCGAGCCTTTCTCTTACCTTCTTGTATGTTCTGAAATAACCTTGATGACCCACCATAGAATCATCATGAGCATCCCTCATAATTTGGTGTTTTAACTTGGATAAAGGGGCCGAAAAAATTCTGCCCTTATGCAAAATCAGCTCCTCAAGCACCTTGTAATTGTTGTCATTCCTTTATTCCTTTGGCAAACCATACACTCCCTAACGTGGAATAAAACATCTCTTTTTACGCCCTTCCAAGCGAGCCTTTCTCTTACCTTCTTGTATGTTTTGAAATAACCTTGATGACCCGCCATAGAATCATCATGAGCAGCCCTCATAATTTGGAGTTTTAACTTGGATAAAGGGGCCAAAAAAATTCTGCCGTTATGAAAATTTTTGCTATAGAAGGAGCATTATACTTGGCTAGAATTGCAAAAAAATAAGCATATTTTATCAATTTATCCACTACAACAAAAATTCCACAATTACTTTGTGACATAGGTAACCCCGTGATGAAGTCCATGGATATGCTCTCCCATTTTTTGTGGGGAATTGGAAGAGGTTGCAAGAGAGCAGCTGGAAATGTAGTCATTTCTTTATTCCTTTGGCAAACCATACACTCCCTAACATAGAATAAAACATCTGTTTTTAAGCCCTTCCAAGCGAGCCTCTCTCTTACTTTTTTGTATGTTTTGAAATAACCTTGATGACCCGCCATAGAATCATCATGAGCAGCCCTCATAATTTGGTATTTTAACTTGGATAAAGGGGCCAAAAAAATTCTGCCCTTATACAAAATCAGCTCCTCACGCACCTTGTAATTGTTGTCAATCACCTTGCCTTCCAAAACCACGGTAGCCCACTCATCCTTAGCATATTCAGCGACAATTACATCTCTCCAATCAGCTGTTAATTCGCTTAGAGAACACAAATAGGGCCTCCTTGACAAGGCATCAACCACCTTATTATTTTTACCTTTTGTATACTCAATGTTGAAATCATAGGATTGAAGTTTGCTCACCCACTTCTACTACCTATCATTCAAATCGGATTGTGTGAAGAAGTATTTGAGGCAATTGTGATCCGTCTTAACTATAAATCTTCCACAAATTAAATATTGATGGAATTTGGCCAAAGCATGCATGATAGTCAACATCTCTTTATCATAAATTGAAAACTTCTTTTCCCTTTCCTTGAGTTTCCTACTCTCAAAAGCAATGAGATGTCGTTTTTGCATGAGGAGAGCCTCTATTCCTTCTCCCGAAGCATCACATTCCAATGTGAAAGAGTGTGAAAAATCCGGAACAGCCAACACGGCAAGAACTCATCACTACCTTGAGTCTCTCAAAGGTGTCCAAAGCGGTTTGAGACCACACAAAGGCACCTTTCCTTGTTGAATTTGTAAAGGGGGCAGAAAGTTGGGAGAATCCCTTCACAAATCTTCGATAATAGCTACATAATCCAAAGAACCCTCTCAAATAGGTCATATTAGTGGGAGGTGGCCAATCAAGTATGGCTTGAATCTTCTGTTGGTCCACTTGGACCCCTTGTGCATTGATCACATGTCCCAAATACAAAATTTCAGAAGTAGCAAATTCACACTTGGATTTCTTTGCAGAGAGGGTTTGTTGCTCTAACATTCCCAAAACAATATCTAAATGGTGCAAGTGTTCCCCTTAAGTCTTGCTATACACCAATATGTCATCAAAGAACACAAGCACAAATTTCTTTAGATGTTGATTGAAGATGTGGTTCATGCAAGACTAAAATGTAGCAGGAGCATTAGTGAGTCCAAAGGGAATGACTAGAAACTCATAATGCCCATAGTGAAAGAAAAATTGTTTTTTGCACATCTTCGTCCCTCACACGAATTTGGTGATAACCAATCTTCAAGACTAGTTTGGAAAAGTAAACCGCTCCATTAAGCTCATCAATGAGTTCATCAATCCTAAGTATAGGATACCTATTCTTGATGGTCTTGTTCAACAATTTATAATCAATACACATCCTCATGGTGCCATCCTTCTTATTCACAAGCACTAATGAAGAAACAAAGGGACTAGAGCTTGGTCTTATGTGCCCCATGTAATGTCCCCTTCCAAGGAATAGCCAGAAACGTTCGTTTAGCCTATATTATTCCCATAGGCTAATTTCGAGACATCAGGGAATAAATTAAATTAACTATTTTAAAGTTGTCCAATAAAGTACATTTTTACAGATAGCTTTATTTTAATTAATTTAATAAAGTAACTTAAGTGACAATTAAAAGAAATATTAAAAAGTCACTTTATATTGAGCTTTAATGAAATATTTTAAGCGAGAATTTAAAAGGTCGTCCGGGGAAAATATAAAAGGGAAATGGAGAGCTCTTTTGGGTATGCTTGTTTATTTTTCTCTATTGTAGAGTTTGAGCTTTGAGCTTGAGTAAACCCAAGGACGAAATCCCTAAGGGTATCAGTTTTGGTAGTGAAACATCTACCTTAGCTGATTGCAAGTGGAATCATACAAGTTTCACACAGAAGGATAACTATTGCAAAATTTGTGAAGTCTTACAACTATACATGTTGTGACACACATAAGGAACCGTACCACATGAAATAAAAGAAGAGGACCGTAAATCATCAAGGCTAAGTAAGGGAAGTCGGCGATGGATATTGGTCTTCAAAGAATAACACATGGCCATGGGAGTGTTAGCTATGCTGATCGCAACCTTGTTTAGGCTGGTCAATTTTGGGCACAACTTCCTTAGGAGTATTCAGCCTATAACAATTGTTGATTCATTACCACAGCCTATTGCATAACAATTAGAGGGTGTCATACTTGTGGAGGAAGGCATAAGGAGTGTTCTTGAAGCCAAAGTTGAAGGTTGTTTGGTTTGCAATGTATTATCTTTAGGTCAGCAAATTAATTATAATATCATTTTTGTGATATCAATGACTATATGCAATTCCCTGTAATTTTCAGTTTATGATGGCAATCTTAAATTCACCGTGTAATATCTATTGTGCACCTTTATATGGAAATTTAAGGAGAAAAAGAATGTGATCAGTTCTGATATTGGGGAAATCGATTCTATAGTGGTTATTTATGAATTTATGACTAGACAATGTTCATGCAAACTATTTGACGAAATGCCTATGCAATAGAATTGTGAAAACTTGCAAAAATTTGGTATAAAAAAATGGGTCGGATCCTCACACCCCATCTCAAGTAACTCTTTGTAATGTCCCCATGTTCACATCAAGAATAAACAGGGCTTGAAAAACTTTAGTCTATTTCCCCATAGACTAAAGGAACCCTTTTTGGAGAATGTTATTTTATTAGTTATTTATTAATGTCGAAATAGTGATTTTTATCATAAGGTAATTATTAATTAATTAATTAATAGAATATTTTAAAAATGGTTTTTACCACTAAGGTGCTTAAATAAATTAAATATTAGTGTATTTTCCTTAAAGTAATTTTAATTACTATTTTAATTGCATACACTAATTAATATATTATTCAAAAAGGAAATGTCAGCATAGGAGCTAAAGTAAAGATAATGAAAGGTGTTTTATCTTCTCAAAGCGGTTCACCCTCTTTGAAAAGTTATAAATACATGGCGAAGGCTACAATGGAGGATATGCTGAATTTTAATAAATTGTTCTTCATGCTTGAAGAAAACTATTGGGATGCATGCCCAATAGAGGTTTGCTACCTTTGGTGTTGATCAATCTAAAAAGGTGGCGTTTGACACCACTTTTTGCTAAGGAGATCTTGTTCTTGCCCTAAAAGTGGGACGATTTGCTTTGGCGAGTACGTGTGAATTTTTGTGAGGAGTTCGTGGTTCTTTTCTTGCATATTAACCTTGCTAAATATTTATACTATTTTTGCAAGTGAAGCGAACCACCTTAGAAGTTTAAATCTAGGGTTTGGAGGCCTCTTTTGGTCTATTTATTGCAAATTAAATATTCTAATTTTATTTGCTAATATTTTGTGTGTTGGTGTGAGGAATTGGAGGTGTTTGTAAAGGGTTTGAAGTAGAAAATTAAATAATAATTTTCAGAATTATTATTTAGTTATTTTGACAGGAAACTAAGGTTTTTAGAATTTCAGAGCAACTTTTGATGACCTTTCCATGGAAGGAAAATTCCAAAATTATTTTTAATTGATAACCATTATTTTTATGATCAATTTGAACTCTTGTTTGCATCATAATTCCAAATATTGAAGGAGTTATGAATTTTTGAAGTTTTCAGTTGTTCGTAGAAAATAAATATTTGTTGAGGGCAGATTTTTGGCAAGGGTTTAAAGCAGAAAAAATATTCAGAACAACAGTTGTATTTTTAGAATTAAATCAGATTTTTCAGCCATCAAAAAGTGGCGTTTGAGCTTCAGAAATTGGCAAAAAGGTACTTGTTTTGTGCAATTTAGTTTTTGGTTATTTTCTACCAATTTTCAGTTATTTTGGAATAAGTTATTGGCTAGAATTTATCCATAAAATCCTACCATTTTGGCGTCTAGGGTTGCTAGGGCCTAACAAGGGTTTTAAAAGCTTATTTTGCAAACTAGGGTTGTCGATTGCATTTTCAAAATTTTGGGATTTAGGAGAAAACCCCTTTTGCATAAAATCGTCCCATTTTGGGACATTATAGTGGTATCAAAGCACCGATCTTGTCTAACCTATGAGAGTTTGTGTTTGTAGATTTGGATGCATAGTCTATGAATCATGGCGTTAACAAGTGAATATGAATTCAGAACAAAGCTTCATAGATTGAGAAAAAAACTTGAGCATCCACATCATTTAAAAAATATTTTGTTCAATATTTTGGAGGAAGCAACAAATTGTTTGTCCATTATAGGACAATCAGATTTTAAGTCTATGTTTTGGGCAATGAATCCTTTGGTAGTTTATTTGGCTAGACTCAAGATTTTGAGACATTCAGATTTGAATGTGAGACTTGTAGCTATCACTTGTATTAATGAAATTAAAAGGATAATAGCTCCGAAACAGCCATACAGTAACAACATCATGAAGGAAATATTCCAGTTGATGGTGGAAAGTTTTGAAGGTCTTGGTGACATCACAAGTTCTTTTAATAAGAGGATCACTATTCTGTAAAATATGGCAAAGGTCAGATCTTGTGTGAAAATGTTAGATAATGAGTGTGATGAACTTATTGTTAAAATGTTTCAACATTTCTTTGCAATTGCTTGTAAGAATCCTACCAAAAATGTCGTAGCTTCTATGCAAAAAATCTTGACCGTGACACTCAATGAGAGTGATGATCTTTGCAATCCATTATTTTATATCTTATTGACAGATTTGGGGCTAGAAAAAGAAATTTTTCCAATTGCACATATGATATTTGAAAATGTTGCAATTGATTGTGAGGAAAAATTGAAGCCTTATTTGATAGTGGAGCATGTAGAGGAAGAGAAGATTGAACTACATGGAGAGTTGGAAGGAAAGAATGAAGGGATAGCCCTTCATGAGGGTTCCTATGAGGGAGCCAAAGAAACAAAAAAATCAGATTTGAAGGAGGAAGACGAGCTATAAAAATATGACACTTTGGGGCAGCCTAGAGAGAAAGATTGTGAGCATCAACAATCTGAATTTTTGGAGTAGCAAAAAGGGCTGCAAATGATGGATGAAAATGAGGAGGTGCTAAGTGCTTTGAGGCAGCCGAGTAGCCCAAACTTTGGTATTCAAAAATATGATTTTGAAGAAGCCAAAGAAACTGAGATATTCATAGAAAGGTATGAGTTGAATAATGATTTTTGTTTGGAATCTAATAATTGTTCAAATTTGTTGCATAGCTCTAGATTTGATAAAAGAACTTGAAAGGAACAATTCATAATCACAAATAAGAAGGAAGTGCAAGTCTTGACAAAGTTGGATGGCACAAAGGGGCTTCTTGATAGATCAATGCACAATGAGATGTGGGAATGCTTAAAGGAAAAGAACACTATGATGGACTTGCATACAATCAAAATAGATATTGGAAAAGATTAAGATTCCAACTTATTGTGAAATGTAAAAGGCAATACATTGTGTGAAATGGATAGAAAGGATCAAGACATCAAGAAAGGATCCTAAAATTTGAAAGTGGATCGAAGGGGTGTTATTTAACGCCAATGATTTCTCTAAATTGCTTGTTTCATGTGTAGGTTTATTTGGAAGATCTCTTGCAATGAGCAATGCAAAGAGTAGGTTGGTTCCTATACATGGGCTACCAATTGGAGGAGTTGAAGATGAAAACATGGATGACGACTTGAAGACTACACTAGAGTGGGCAAAGGCCCAAATCATGAGCAGCGTTGGACAATATGAATTGATGAAGGAAAATTTGTTTCCTATCTTTCCAAAAAAATCAAAAGTTGTTAAAAAGTATGGAAACTTTAGTCCCAAAAATTCTGAGTTGAGCAACCTATGGCAGCCACCTATCATGCATAAGAAATTTGATTTTGAGAGCATTCTAATACTGGTGACAAGGGAAAATGTTAAGTGTAATTCTGATTTGGTACAATCAGAAAACTCAGTTTCTACATCACTATTACAGACATTTCACATGGGCACTAGATCTGATTTTGTTATGTACTTTCCGTTGTCCATAAATTCTGGAAATATTAATAACTGGGGTCACGGTTTGCATAGAAAAAAGGGGAAGTGTAATGACATAGAACGACAATACATACAAATTCAGTTTAAGCATCCCTCTGATGTCTATTTGGTCACACATGGCAGCCATGATGAAAAGAAGAAATCTGATCCTTGTGGCACTTTCCAGCACTTGGTAGGAAGAATAAAGATATGTACAAGTTCTGAAAATTATCACTCAAAAAAAATAGATTTGCAAAAGCAAATTCAATCTTAGTTTAGAGAAGAAAATTCTGAGTTTTATGATGCATTCCAGCTCTTGGGATATGAGAGATATATGTACAATCAATTCTACATTTGCCCACATGGAAAATTAGAGGTTTATTTGCATATACAGCCATGTCAACATGAAGAGAAAACTGATTTATTCCATACAAAACAGTTTGCACAAGATTTAAGAAATGTAATATTGTTGGCATCATGTGAAGTTGACATAAAGAACCTCCTCACTAGGAAGGTACAACCTTCTTGTGAAAATGTTGGAGAGATTTTGGGAAGTATGAAGAAAATCATATGCATGTTGGAGGTAACATGGGGCAGCCTTTTGTTGGGTGCAAATTTCATACTTGGATGTCCATACATGGTGGCAGATATGTCTTGAAGACCTTTTCTCATAGACAATACAGTTTTGATTTCTCTTTGCATATTTTGTGGGACATGGACCAGCACATAAGGAAATTTTGCATATAGGGCAGCAAGGTGGTTTGGTTCACTTGTGATTTGCATAACTACTTCAAGTTATATCTCACACATTTGGGAGGTATAAGGAGTTCGCTTATCTTCCACGAGTTCGCTTATCTTCCACTCAATATTGACAGGGGTGGAAAATGGGGAGTCTTTTGAGCCTTGGGAAGGCCATGAGGATCCTATTGATGATTGGGAGCAGCACCCAAGGCATAGGAACAGCAGTATGACGAAGCCATTTTAAGATTTCCTCCATAGGGAAACAAGTAAATGGGGACAATGTTTGATAAGGTGTGTTGGGACTGTTATCACTCTAGAGTGCAACCTGATTAAAAGTGTGTGAAGCACACCCTCACTCCAGCTGATACAATTGGATCTTCTCTAAGCGCGGGCAACTCTTTAATGAGAAGAACCTCCTGAGAGGGTTGGTTCTCTTATGATTTTTCAATAAATTTGACTACTGTGATTTTTGTGATTTTTGAGGTGAAAAGGGAGAAGGAAATTGAAAAGGGAAATATAATTAAAAAGGGGTGATACCCATGAATTGTCAAAATCCTCTGAAGTTACTGAAATCAATGCACACATATGATCAAAGGAAATCTATAATTTTGTCCTTAAGCATAAATATTTCGGATGAAGGATTGGAAACCTCTTCAAATGACTTGCAAAAGGGTGAGAAAGGAAGAGATAAGTGAGGAAGGGACCTGCAAAAGGAGATAAATCTCACTTATATGCTAAGCCACAATCAGATTACACACTATCTCCAGTCAAAACTCATATTCAGAATAATTTCTTTATTGATGACTGGTCCAGCTTACAATTTCTTCTTTCCAAACTTCCAGGCCTTTCAATGGCTTAATTCAGTCAATAAATAGACTTTCTTTAAAAATCTAAAAATAGCCTATGTGGAGCGTTAGTCTTGGTTAACTAACTCAAGACTTAACCTCTTTTTACAATATTCAATAAAATCCTTTCTTTTACAAAAAAGCCTATCTCTTCAAACATTGGCGTAGAAAATAAGTGGTAAGGCCAAGTTTGAAAGATCAGTCTTAAAATAAACAATACATTCTCCAAAAATTTCAAACATGCATGACTAAGGCTGGCATAGAGGTGTGGATGGTGGCTTGTTGAAAGTCAACCTCTCTTTTGCATGGAAGATTACGTCAAAATTTCTCAATAAAGAACTCCATGTAGATCCGTTTGAAAACTGAGCTAAAGGTTGAGCTATTCTTGTTTGCATGAAAACTGGTAAGATGTGTAACAAGCTCGCCCAGTCAACTCCAACTCAGAACCAATCATCCTCCAATGGTCTCTGCTTGCATGCAAAGCTATGTTAAGACTCGGACGGAGAACTCTGTTAGAACAGCCTGCATGGAAATTAACCTGTTGAGTGAGAGATAATATTTGTATTGAATTTATTTCCCATCTTTCTATTTGTGGCTTCCGCATTTCTGTGCATGCATCTCTTGAATGATGTGGCATTCTCTTTCTGAATGTCTTGGACTCTATTTATTTATGGCTTTTCCGACTGTGTTTGCTCCTTGATTTACTCCGACAAAAAGCCCATGAGTTTCAGTATTCATCCCTCGGATTTTCCTGTGTATTCTTCCCGGGTCTTTTGTTCTTTCCATTTTGTCCGCGGGAAATGTCTTGAGACTTTCCCTTCGTTTATCCTTGCATACTTCTCCGAACTTTTCATCTCCCACGGGCTTTTCCCTGTGTCCCTTCTCAACTCTAATTTTTCCGAGATAGTTTTCCCAGGTCTATTTCCACCTGGACAATTTTCCCCGGTCTAAACTCAAGTGCCCCTTCGGACTTTCAAATAGTCCCTCACGAAGCGAATGACCCTTAAGACAAAGGCACCCGGGTTTTTTGAAGGGCACCCCAGCTTTTTGGTTTTTGCACTTTCTCAAAGGCTTTTCCTAAGGACTGTTGTTTTTCTGCGGACTTTTCATAACCTATCCAAGTATCCCGCGGACATTTGTTAACAGTTCTTTGGACTTCATAAAATAGCCCTTCAAACAATTAACCCGGGTTTTTTGGCTTTGAACCTTCCCGCGGATTTGTATTGAGACTTTTCTATGGACTTTTTCCCATAGTTCTTTATTGAAACTATCCTTCGAACCTATTCTTTTTCTAACTCTTGGTCCATACCCTTTGCCAAGTCATTTTCCCTTCGTTTATTTTGAAGATGCCCTTTGGGCTTTCCAAATAGTCCCTCCGAAAGTAAACAAGCCCTTCAGAATTAGGCACCCAGGTTTTTTGAAGGGCACCCGGGTTTTTTGGAGGCACCTTCCCGAACGGTATGTGTCCTTCAGGATTTTTGTAAAAGTCCTCTTCGGAAGTAAACAACCACCCCTTTGTAATTTTTCTAGGCTTTTTGTAAGGCTGGGTTTCTTGAAGGGCAACCGGGGTTTTTGTAAGGCACTCGGGTTTTTTGGAGGGCACCCGGGCTTTTTGAGAGCACCCGGGTTTTTTGTAGGGCACCCGGGTTTTTTGTAAAGTCCTTGAAAAATGCATTCTCTCTGATTTTTTCCCTCGGAGAAATTGTCCTAACACTTGGCTGTTTGAGGCATGAAAGAACAAGGACAAAAATGTATTCTATAGGTGTTCAAAAGAAAACACTTGCCTTCAATCATAAGCGAACCTACAGGGCTGTAGCTTGTTAACTATATATGACATTTCGAAAAGGAGATAAAGCCTTCGAATTTGCTGTAGGTGTCTTTAAAATTTGCATGGTTGTAGCTCGTTAATGACCCCAAAAGAGGCTCCCAAGCAGATTTGATCGTCATTGTTCCTCTAATTGCTTGATGAGATTATTTGCACTAATCATATATATGGAGACCATTATTCTTGAAACCTTATGACTTCATTGGATTTCTTGACTTTCTTGACTGTATCATGTTACCCAAGGCCTGCAAATTATTTCTGTCATATCCAAGTTGCCCCTTGATCAATCTTAGTTCTCTTGAAATGAAACAAAGTGACATGTGGTGAGCTAGTCTTCTGGTATCTTCTTTATCTTCATTGCAACATTGTGACCAAAACCTATCTATTATAACATTGTTGTAGGTGTTCACCTGACTGTGCTTGATGCCCTTGAAGATCTACAAACACCTTTATCAATGCTTATGGCCCTTTGATCATGCTTCGGCTCCTTAATTCATCAGTTTGATCAGCTATATAGAGAATTTGACCATTCTAGAGAAAGTTTTGAATAGTAGGGGTAGTGATTTGGCCTTGACAGGGCAAATTACTAACAATTTTGGTGACTCTCAGGGTTTGACCAGCCTGTTGGTCAAAGAACTCAGAAATTTTTGTTATAACAAACTTGTACATGACTGAAAATTGAAAAGCTGGAGACCAAAACACAAAGGAAACTGAATCAACATGTGCACATGTGCACTTAGAGGAAAGGACAACAACAAAACTGAAAGGAAAAAACTACTACGAAAGCATGTGCTGTGAAGCACTTAGAGGAATGAAACTATGACTATGTACAAAAGAGTGACTCTCCTAATAGCAATATTTAAGAAAGATTCCATTCACAGGAATGGGAAGTTCTTTTTCACTCAATCTGGATAATTGAAAAGCATTGTTCTTGCAATCAGTGATAATATAAGGTTCACTCCAAAGGCTATCAAATTTGGAGTGCCTACCTGGCTTTGCACGTTCTTCATCCCATTTGAAAACTGTCTTCTTGATGAAATGTTTTTGATGAAGCTCTCTTGTCAAAAGTCTTCTTGACTTGTTGATTTAACCACATGGTATGCATAGTGTCATCTCTAATCTCTTCCAACTCTCTCAATTCATTCATTCTTATCTCCATTGCGTCATTTTCTAGAAGCTCTAGTTGATGTGCAAGCTCCAAAGCCGAAAGCTCCAATGAGATAGGCAGCCTTGCTTCTCTTCCATAAACTAGGAGATAAGGTGAATGACCAATGACTTTCTTAAAGGTGATCCTATCAGACCATAAAGCAGTCTTCAACTTTGTATGCCAAAATCTCTAATAATCCTCCATTGTTCTTTTGATGATCCGAATCAGATTCTTATTAGTAGATTCAACTAGTCCATTACCTTGTGGATAGTAATTGAATGAAGCTATCAAATAAATATTATGTTCAAGAGCCCATTCACATAACTTTGTACTGTTGAATGCCAAAACATTATCTGATATAATAGTAGAAGGTGCTCCAAAACGAGTGACTAGACTCTCATAGAACTCAAGCACGGAATTCTCATTTGCTTATTTCAAAGGTACTGCTTCCACCCATCTGGTGAAATAATCTGTAGCTGTCAAAACCAATTTATGACCAGCACTAGATGGAGGATTAATCAAACCAATGAAGTCTAAACCTCATTGCATGAAAGGCTGCTCAACTTGAATTGGCTTTAGTGGCATGGCTGCTAATCTTTGTTTTCCTACAAACATTGCACACTTTGAACATTTTGGAACCCATGCATGTGCATCTCTGAATAAATTAGGCCAAAAATAACCAGCTCTAATGATTTTTGCAGCTGTGGTCTTGGCTGCAAAATGACCTCCAGAAGGACTATCATGAAATTGCTCCAAAAACTTGTCAAATTGATTAGTTTCAACACACCTTAGAAGCATATCTCCAATGTCTTTTTTGAAAAGAACTCCGTCAATCAGAATATATGGAACCGATTGCAGCCTGAAGTGTCTTCTTTGTGATGCATTTAAACCCCTTGGACATTTCCCGATTTGAAGAAATCTGGGAATGTTCTGTCTAGCTTGTAGGAGGTGTATCTTCAGCTTCTTGTTGAATGTCCTAAATTGTCAAAATTGTCTCTTTCTCTTCTTTTACATCTTCAACAAGATGTTCACATAATCCTTTGCCTCAGACCAACTTTGTAACTTTGACTTCAATGTCATATTCCATGCATTTAGTGACCCATCCAGCTCTCTTTTCGTTCAAGTCTCTATTAAGAATTAAATCTTTCACACTTGGATGAACAACCATTAGTATAATCTTGTTATTTGAAATCAAATGTCTGAATTTTTTTAGACCTCTTATAACAAGTACATGCTTTTCTACAAAAGAATATCTCTCATCATAACCTTCTAAAGATTGACTAAAGAAAGCAATGGGTTGTTCCAAACCTTCATCGTTTTGTTGCATAAACATAGCTGAAATAGTACTGGAAGTAGAAAAAGCATACAAGAAATCCTTAATGAAATCCAGATTGAGCAAAGTAGGAGCTTCGTTGATTGCATCTTTGATAACTTCAAAGCTTTTTTTTACCTTCCTTACTCCAAGTGAACTCTTGGTGTTTCTTAAGCATTTGAGTAAGTGGCTTTACTAATTCTGCAAAACCAGGAATGAATCTTCTAATAAAATTAATCTTACCCAAGAAGCTTTGCAATCCTTTCTTGTGTTTAGGCAATGATAGAGCAAGGATTGCTTTTATTCTTTATGGATCAATAAAAAGACTAGCGTTAGACACCACATGCCCAAGAAGTCTCCCCTCATGCACTTAAAAAATGCATTTTTTTGGATTTAAAGAGACCAAATTCTCTACATCTATCAAAAATATTCTTCAAATGAGTTAGATGATCATTAGGATCCTTTGAAAATACTGTAATATCATCAAGATAGACTAGAACCATTCCACTCAAAAGACCATGAAAAGCAACATCCATTGCCCTTTGAAAGGTAGCTCTAGCATTAGAGAGTCCAAAAGGCATCTTCTTGTAAGCAAAAGTACCCCATTTGGTGGTGAAAGCGATTTTATACTGATCTTGCTCTTTCACCAGTATCTAGTCATACCCTGTATACACATCCAATAAAGAAAACCTCTGTGAACCTAAAACTCTCTGCAAGATTTGATCCATAGAAGGAAGTGGATAATGATCCTTTAATGATACTCTATTCAAATCTCTGAAATCTACACAAAGTCTTATTTCTCCATTTTTTTCCTTACTGGAACAAGATTTGCAACCCATGTTGAATGCTTAATAGAAAAATAATACATGATTCAATGAGCTTTGTAAGTTCCTTCCTCATGAGGATCTCAACCTTGGGATTGATTGGCCTTTGTTTTTGTCTTACTGGTTTTGCATCCTGTTCCAATTCAATAGTATGTTGTGGTAATCTGGGATCAAAACCTTTCAAAGCATGGTATTCCCAAGCGAAAACATGCATAAACTCTTGACATAACGAAATAAAAGCTACTCTCTCAGAATCAGTATTCACTTTACCCAACTTGAGTTGCTTACCTTCAGCGATGCTAATTGGCTCATAATGTTCTTTTTTGGAAGATATACTCACTTTGCCTTTCTTTAGCTGATCATCTTCATTGAATATGTTCTCTAAAGTCACCAAACCTTTAGGCATCTTGTTTGATTTTAATTGCACAATCTAGTTTCCATATTGATCCTACAATTTATCATGATTTCTTTGGCAAAATTCTGCCTCATTCTGTAGAAAATATGTTATTTGTTTGTCAGAATCAAAAACAGGCCAACTTACATCGTTATTTAGAACTGAAGGCCTGCATACCACTTTGATTTGAGTCTGATTTTTACTATCCTTAATCTGATCTGGAATATCATGTTGCGCACCTATCGCAGCAAGTCTAGCAGCATACTGATTTGCTCCTCTAGGAATAGAACAAATGTCAAATGCAAGGAAATCTTCCATAAGATCCCAAACTCTATGTTTGTAGGCCTTCATAAGAGGATTCTTTGTTGTACTTAAACCTCTTACTTGTTGTACTACCAATTCATTGTCACCTTTCACCTACAAAAGCTTAATACCCCTTTTTCTAGCCCACTGAAGACCATAAATAAGAGCTTCATATTCTGTAGTATTGAAAGTACAATTGAACTGAAATCTAACAGAAGAATAATACCTTTGATTTTGTGGTGAAACCAACATAACACCAGCCCCACTACCATTCTTTGTTCTAGATCCGTCAAACAATATATTCCAAACTCCCTCTTGATCTTGTAATGAGTTAGTGAGACTAGGCAATAAGTCACATTCTTCGTGCATACAGTAAACTCCAAAACCAGTATCTTCAATACTTTTATGGGGGTCATGTCCATGATTATCAGCAACCCATTCATCAAGGAGAAGATCCAAAATGCCTTCAAGAGGCTTAGAAGGCTCTTGATCAATGGTGTTATCATCTTCTTCTGTAATATTGAAATTCACATTTGTCATATTTGGCATATATGGCTCAAATTGAAATCTGGAAATAGGCTCTGATCTAATAGTTACTTTGGTTCCATACTTGGTTCTAAAAACCATGTACGACCAATTTGAAGAAAGGTAACCTCCTATTTTGGCAGTGAAATCTCTGGATAAGCATAGTGCAAAATATGGAAGTAGATCAACATCCTGCAAAATGATGAAATTTGGATAGACAGCAAGTAGAATTTTCAGATCTTTCAAGACACCCATAGTCTTGGTAGGAGACCCATCTAATTGCAAGATACCTTTCTCATGGGGTTCATACTGCAAACCTAACTTATCAGCGATTGATTTCGGCATAACAGAAGTACTAGCCCCAATATCAATCATACAATTATGAACAAAACAATCTCCAATGATAACAGAAAGATAAAATGGAGGTGGTATAATCACCTTAAGAAGTTGAGAATCAACAGCTGAATTAAAGTTAGTTAGGACAGCACTTACTCTTTCCTTTTCGAGTGATTTCTCGGAGATATTGAGCTTTGAAAGCTCTTCTTGCAAGTAATCCTTTTGTCCTGGGATTAGTAGTGTCCTATTCACCATTTTTGGCCCACATATCAAAATTTGCCTAAGTATGAAAAAGGGAGCTTTCAGGCAAGAAAATGGCAAGTCTTTGGGAGGGCTTTGGGTTTTCTAGTAGTGGCAACTTCAGGTTTTTGAGGGCACAGTGCAAATCGGGTTTCCAGTAGTGCTTGACTTCTAAATGTTTTATAAGTAGAAGTAATTCGGGTTTACGAACCCGAATTACTCATGGATAGTGTATTTTGGGTTCTACAAGGAGCACTACTTGATTACTTCATAAGTTGTGAGAAATCAAAAGCCCGAAATAAGTAGAAGGGCTTGACAAACCCGATTTAGTCTCAAAAAATAGTGCTTCTCAAATTCTTCAAGGGACGAGTCTTCTCCAAAAAATCGAAGGTACAGTTCAAAAATCCAAAGGGCATTTTCAAAATGCCGAAGGGCCTTTTTAGGCAAAAGGGATCTTTTTAACATTTCCGAAAGACCAATCAACTTTTCCGAAGGTCACTTTCATAAATTCGAAGGGTTTTTCTTTCTCCAAGTGGACAGTTGCAATTTTCCTGAAGGGTATGTTACCCTTCAGAAACACCATTTCAAAATTCCTGAAGGGTATCTTTCCCTTCGAGAGGATCATTTGCGGAAGTCCGAAGGGACATACAGGAAGCCCAAAGGGTCTCTCACCCTTCGAGAAAGTCCATTTTGAAAATTACGAACGATAATTTCCAAGGAAGAGAGCAAGAAGGAAGCTTCAGACAAAAAGTCCGAAGGACAAATTTTTCTGAAAAAATTCCTTTAGGAGATTTGCCCGAAAGAAATAGGCCGAGGGAAAGAAAGAAAAAGCCGAAGGATTTCCTCCGTAAGAAAAGCCAAGCAGGAGCCGCGGAGAAAAGACCCGAGAAGAAGGAAGTCCGAGACCAAGTGTCCAAAGGAAATAACGGGCCAATGGACGTCAAAATTAGGATAAGCAACTAGCGGTTGGAAGTAATCGGGTTTGAAAAGCCCGAGATCTTAAAGCTTGGAAACAATAAAGTGAGAAGACTTCAAGATGGACAAGTCTGAAGTAAGCTTAGAGAACTCGAATTACTCTGCATAGAGTAAATTGGGTTTCTCCAAGTACTCTACTTAAAAGGCTTTATAAGTAAAGGATCTGGAAAAGTCTGAAGTTGGAGAGATCAAAGAACCCGAATTACTCTGCATAGAGTAAATCGATATTCTTCAAGTGCTTGACTTAAGCTTGGTCTAGCAATGCAAGAATCATGATGCAACGAATGAAAGGCTATCACATGGCATAAGCTAGAGCAGAAACGGCCAATCAGTAAAGGACAAGTGGCACAAAGATGACCAATGAGCACGGGAGAGTCCAAGCGACTGGTAGCTGGAAATTTATGAAGGCTCTCGTCTTTCAATATGGTTTGCTCTTGACAAACAGCCATCCAAACGCAGAAACAACATGGGTCATTTTGAACTCCCAAGCATAGAGACCCGCGTTCTTTCAGCAGGGCACGTAAAGAGAAAGAAGCCACGTCAATCTTGAGGGAAAAGATTAAATGTGTCGTGCCAAGAAGAGACATTCCCGCTGCTCACAACATGGCTTCTCAGATGCGCCAAAGAAAAACTTAAAGACGGGAGGGGCTCGAGAGGATTGTTTAGTGATCCTGAGCTGCGCATTTAGGGACAACAAGGAGGTATAACATCATAGTTCCAACCATCAGCGACTTCTTCTTTCTTCCCCTTCTCTCTCCCCCCTTTTATATATAAATAGAGGCCTTGGAGCCAAGCAAAATCATCCCCAGATTGGCGATAGAATTACTCTGCAGAAATCGCTTTGTAAAACTCTTTTGAAGCAATACAAGGAAGACTTTTTTGTTTCTGGTTAAAACAATGTGCACATTTGGTTTCATTTGCAAAATGTATGATTGTCATTCATCGCCTGCGATTTTTCCAACACCTTGCTTTTGATCCTTTCGATTTTGTGCAGGATTGTGTAAAGTGTCTGTGTCAAGCTCTCTTTGAAGTGTTACCAGTTCATAGTGTCCCCCGTAGACCTATTTTTGTTATCCTTCAAAGCGCAAGGCTTCCCTTCAACCTCCACGCAAAATCTCCATGCCTATGCCCTTGAAACAGAACCAAAATACCCTGTGTCCTGTTTGAGTTCATCAGTAGTTGACTCTTTTCCCAGACAAAGTGAATCACTTCTTTTTGGTGCATCACCTCCCTTAGCTTAGATTTCTTTTTCAGTCATCTTCCTATCCCTTTTCCTTAGCCATTAGTAGAGTTTAGTGTGGGAATCAAGGAGCTAAAGTGAAGCACTTGAAGAACTAGCCTCATTAAAAAGCCTAGAGGTTCAACCTCACCATAGGATACCCACATCCTGAAATTGTCCCCATGCTTGTAGCTAGTAGTGAGAGACCCTGAAGAACTCTCTCACAAAGGTGCAATTCCAAGCTATAACATGTCCCACATCGAAATTGATACTGAAGTCTTCTTCATTTGATTGACAATACTATGTGAAGAAGTGGCTGCCTCTGACTGTGATTTAAGAGCAGCAGAAGCTCCCAAATTTTGTGTAAATCGAGGAATGTAAGGCCCTCTTACATTCTTATCTTTTGGATCTTGAATTTGTTGGTTTGAACCCTTCTGAGGCAGCTCATGTGTAGTTGTCTTTTGTTGTGGCTGAGAAGAAGGGGCTGCCTTTTCAGGTCCTGAACCTTCTCCAATTGCTATTTTCTTGGATCTATTATAGGTTGCAATTGGATTATCAACATTAGATAAATCTTGATTCTGATTTACAGCCAAATGTTCAAAAGAATTCTCGCTTTCTTGGAAATTGACAAATGTAGTTTCGGTAGGAGCTTTACCACTACGTTCTCCTTGTTGATTCGACACTTCTGCTTTCGTGAATGAAGGGATGTCTCCATAGAGTAAAGAGGCTTCCTTATTCTGAGAAGGTGGCTGGTTTTCAAATGAAAGAAGAGCTGAACCTTGTTGCATAAAAGATTGATGAGAACTCTCACTAGTTGGAGCCATTGCCATGTTGTTGGATTGATCCCATTGAATGTTCCATTGTCCTTCTTGAGCATAATTGCTCTGAGTTGGCACTATAGCTCTTGAATTGTTGGGAGCATTAGGATTGTATTGCCTTAATTGAGAATTTTGCCCTTGACTTTGCTGATTGGATTGATAGGATGGCCTATTGGGCTGATAATTTTGATTGGTATTCCGATAAAGCCTATATGGTGGAGTTTGTTGCCTCTCCAATGCAACCAACTTGTTAGTTTGAGCCTTAAGAAAACTCTCTATCTTCCCCAATTTGTCAATTTGATCACCTTCTATTTTATGGAACTTTAATGACTCTGGAATTAGAACAACAGTTGGAGCACGAGGATGAATCTCTAGAAAAAGAGGCATTGGAGGCCTTGGAGATAACTTCCCTGCTTGTATAAGACAATTTTCAACCTTGATTGCTACTTCAAAAGCTTCAGGTAAAGTATTACTTCCCATAGACTGAATCAGTACAGCCACATCTGAATTAAAAGCCTTCAAATAATACAAAAAAGCATAATTGGGTGTAGGCTTGATCATTGCTGATATTCTGTTCCAAGTCTTCTGTAATCTGTAATTGAAATCCACCATGAACTCATGGTTGAACCTCTTAATCGTTGTAAGTTGCTCCACAAGTGAAAGATGATCACTTTCGTCTTCGAAATGTTTGCACATAAGATCTCCAAATGCATCCCAGTTGTTGATTGATGCAGGAGCCAAACTTTTGTACCATTGAAGTGCTTTTCCTTTAAAAGAAGTTGCCAATAATCTCATTGCTACATTCTCCTGTGTCACATGATGCACTAAACAAAGATTCGCAATATCTACAATATGTTCTATAGGAGTTGTTGAAGTTTCTCCTGTATAATAAAGAAGAGCCTTCAGAGCTGAAACTGGAATATCATCCTATGTAGTGATATTTAGAGGACTTCCACCATTGAATGCAACAAAACCCTGTCTTCTGGGAATAGCGATCTGAAGAATAGGATTTATAACAATATTTCGCTGAACAATAGTGGCTTGAACAGGTGGATTTTGTGCAATAGCAAGGATAACAGAGGGTGTAGGATTTGGATCTGGCTGAGAAAGTTTCCTTTTCTTTGGCTGATAAAACAACTTAAAAAAATCTGCCTTTTTCTCTTTTACAGCAGATCTTGTGACAACTTTTGGGGGAATAAAAAATATATAGATCTGAACATGAAAATCTGGAAATGAATATAGTACTCAAATACACAGATAACAATTCAAAAAATGTGAATAAACGTGTCCCACCTGGCGTGCCAAAAACTGGTATCACTCTAGAGTGCACCCTGATTGAAAGTGTGTGAAGCACACCCTCACTCCAGCTGATACAATCGGATCTTCTATGAGCGTGGGCAACTCTTTAATAAGAAGAAACTCTAGAGAGGGTTGGTTTCCTTATGATTTTTCAATAAATTTGACTACTGTGATTTTTGTGATTTTTGGGGTGAAAAGGGAGAAGAAAACTGAAAAAGGAAATATAATTAAAAAGGGGTGATACACTTGAATTGTCAAAACCCTCTAAAGTTACTGAAATCAATGCACACATATGATCAAAGGAAATCTATAATTATGTCCTTAAGCATAAATATTTCAGATGAAGGGTTGGAAACCTCTTCAAACGACCTACAAAAGGGTGAGAAAGGAAGAGATAGGTGAGGAAGGGACCTGCAAAAGGAGATATATCTCACTTATACGTTGATGCACAATCAGATTACACACTATCTCCTGTCAAAACTCAGATTCAAAATAATTTCTTTATTGATGACTGGTCCAACTTACAATTTCTTCTTTCCAAACTTTCAGGCCTTTCAATGGCTTAATTTAGTCAATAAATAGACTTTCTTGAAAAATCTAAAAATAGCCTATGCAGAGCGTTAGTCTTGGTTAACTAACTCAAGACTTAACCTCTTTTAACAATATTCAATAAAATCCTTTCTTTTACAAAAAACCCTATCTCTTCAAAAATTGGCATAGAAAATAAGTGGTAAGGCCAAGTTTGAAAGATCAGTCTTAAAATAAACAATACATTCTCCAAAATTTTCAAACATGCATGATTAACGTTGGCGTAGAGGTGTGGACGATGGCTTGTTGAAAGTCAACCTCTCCTTTGCATGGAAGATTACGTCAAAATTTCTAAAAAAGAACTCCATGTAGATCCGTTTGAAAACTGAGCTGGAGGTTGAGTTGTTCTCATTTGCATGAAAACAAGGAAGATGTGTAACAAGCTCGCCCAATCAACTCCAACTCAGAACCGATCATCCTCCAATGGTCTCCGCTTGCATGCAAAGCTATGTTAAGACTCGGAAGGAGAACTCTGTTAGAACAACCTGCATGGAAAATTAACCTGTTGAGTGAGAGATAATATTCGTATTGAATTTATTTCCCATCTTTCTATTTGTGGCTTCCACGTTTCCGTGCATGCATCTCTTGAATGATGTGGTGTTCTCCTTCTGAATGTCTCAGACTCTATTTATTTATGGCTTTTCCAACTGTGTTTGCTCCTTGATTTACTCGAACAAAAAGCTTGTGATTTTCCGTGTTCATCACTCGGATTTCCCTGTGTATTCTTCCTCGGGCTTTTGTTCTTTCCATTTCCCACAGACAAAATGTCTACGTGAAATGTCTTGAGACTTTCCCTTCGTTTATCCTTGCATACTTCTCCGAACTTTTCATCTCCCACAGGGTTTTTCCTATGTCCCTTCTCAACTGTAATTTTTTCGGGATAGTTTTTCCGAGTCTATTTCCACCCAGACAATTTTCCCGAGTCTAAACTCAAGTGCCCCTTCGGACTTTCAAACAATCCCTCGCAAAGCGAATGACCCTTAAGACAAAGGCACCCGGGTTTTTTGAAGGGCACCCGGGCTTTTTGGTTTTAGCACATTCCCGAAGGCTTTTCCTAAGGACTGTTGTGTTTAAGCGGACTTTTCATAACCTATCCAAGTATCCCACGAACATTTGTTAACAGTCCTTTGGACTTCATAAAATAGCCCTTCAAACAATTAACCCGAGTTTTTTGGCTTTGAACCTTCCCGTGGATTTGTTCCGAGACTTTTCTGCGGACTTTTTCCCTTAGTTCTTTATTGAAACTATCCTTCGGACTTGTTCTTTTTCTAACTCTTGGTCCATACCCTTTGTGAAGTCATTTTCCCTTTGTTTATTTTGAAGATGCCCTTCGGGCTTTCCAAACAGTCCCTCCGAAAGTAAACAAGCCCTTCGGAATTCGGCACTTGGGTCTTTTGAAGGGCACCTGGGCTTTTTGTAAGGCACCTTCTCGAAGGGTATGTGTCCTTCGGGATTTTTGTAAAAGTCTTCTTCAAAAGTAAACAACTGCCCCTTTGTAATTTTTCTGGGCTTTTTGTAAGGCACCCGGATTTTTTGAAGGGTACCCAGGGTTTTTGTAAGGCACCCAGGTTTTTTGGAGGGCATCCGGGCTTTTTGTAAAGCACTCGGGTTTTTGTAGGGCACCCAGGTTTTTTGTAAAGTCTTTTTAAAATGCAGTCTCTCGGATTTTTTCCCTCGGACAAATTGTCCGAGTAAATTGTCCCGACACTTAGATATTTGAGGCATGAAAGAACAAGGACAATATTGTATTCTGTAGGTGCCCAAAAGAAAACACTCGCCTTCAATCATAAGCGAACCTACAGGGCTGTAGCTTGTTAACTATATATGACATTTCAAAAAGGAGATAAGGCCTTCAAACTTGTTGTAGGTGTCTTTATAATTTGCATGGTTGTAGCTCGTTAATGACCCCAAAAGAGGCTCCCAAGCAGATTTAATCTTCATTGTTCCTCTAATTGCTTGATGAGATTATTTGCACTAATCATATATATGAAGACCATTATTCTTGAAACCTTATGACTTCATTGGATTTCTTGACTTTCTTGACTGTATCACGTTACCCAAGGCCTGCAAATTCTTTCTGTCATATCCAAGTTGTCCCTTGGTCAATCTTAGTTCTCTTGAAATGAAACAAAGTGACCTGTGGTGAGCTAGTCTTATGGTATCTTCTTCATCTTCATTGCAACATTGTGATCAAAACCTATCTGTTACAACATTGTTGTAGGTGTCCCCCTGACTATGCTTGATGCCCTTCAAGATCTACAAACACCTTTATCAATGCTTATGACCCTTTGATCATGCTTTGGCTCCTTAATTCATCAGTTTGATCAGCTATATAGAGAATTTGACCGTTCTAGAGAAAGTTTTGAATAGTAGGGGTAGTGATTTGGCCTTGACAAGCCAAATTACTAATAGGGACACCTATTTGGATTTTGCAATTGCTTAAGGACAAGCAATTTTGGGTGGGGAGGACTGTAATGTCCCCATTTTCACATCATGAATAAACAGGTTTTGAAGACCTTTAGTCTATTTCCCCATAAGACTAAAAGAGCCCTTTTTGGAGAATGTTATTTTATTAGTTATTTATTAATTGTCGAAATAGTGATTTTTATTATAAGGCAATTATTAATTAATTAGTAGAATATTTAAAAAGTGGTTTTTACCACTAAGGTGCTTAAATAAATTAAATATTAATTTATTTTAATTACTATTTTAATTAAGGCCAATAATTAATATATTACTCAAAAATGAAATGTTGGCATGAGAGCTAAAATAAAGATAAGGAAAAGTGTTTTATCTTCCCAAAATGGTTCACCCTTTTTGGAAAGTTATAAATACATGGCAAAGGCTATAATGGAGGATATGCTGAATTTTGATAAATTATTCTTTATGCTTGAAGAAAACTATTGGGATGCATGCCTAATAGAGGTTCGCTACCTTTGGTGTTGATCAATCTAAAAATGTGTCTTTCGACACCACTTTTTGTTAAAAAGATCTTGTTCTTGCCCTAGAAGTGGGGCGATTTGCTTTGGCGAGTTCGTATGGATTTTTGTGAGGGTTTCATGGTTCTTTTCTTGCATATTAACCTTGGTAAATATTTATACTATTTTTGCAAGTGGAGTGAACCACCTTGTAAGCTTGGATCAGGGTTTGGAGGCCTCTTTTGATCTATTTATTCCAAATTAAATATTTTGATTTTATTTGCTAACTTTTTGTGCGTTGGTGTTTGGAATTGGAGGTGTTCATGAAGGGTTTGAAGTAGAAAATTAAATAATAATTTTCAAAATTATTATTTAATTATTTTAATGAGAAACTAGGGTTTTCAGAATTTCGGAGCAAGTTTTGGTGACCTTCCCATAAGAGAAAAATTTTGAAATTATTTTTAATTAATAATCATTATTTTTATGATCAGTTTGAGCTCTTGTTTGTATCATAATTCCATATATTGAGGGAGTTATGAATTCTTTAAGTTTTTCGTTGTTCGTAGGATATAAATATTTGTTGAGGGCAGATTTTTGGCAAGGGTTTGAAGCAAAAAAAATATTCAAATAAGATAAGATAAAAATATTAATGTCTAACTAATGACCATAAAAGCAGGTCAAAGGGACTGCAGATTACAAAAATGTGTCAAGGAAAAGCAGGAAACCAAAAAAGGTCTCCGAAAACAAGAAAAACAATGCTAAAAAAATAGTATAAAACAAGTAAAAAGTGACCATGCTTAGAGCCAAACCACCAAAGGACCCAACCACACTCGGGTCCACAGAAGGGTGCAAAAGAAATGAGCGATCTCTAAGAATCTATAAACATTAGGAGCAAGATGATAATCCCTAAGAAAAAAGAACCAGGAGGAGACCCATCAAGAGTTCGATCCAACTCTCCTAGCATCCAAGGCCGACGAGAAGCTCTGAATAGGAGGTATGATGCCTAGACTGTCCTCCAATCCTCTGCCTAGAAGGAAAAGTCCTTTGTGAAGGTCTAGTGGATCTAGTCTGCCTCCTGATGCCTGGTCTAAAGTGGATATGTTGATGAAAACTCTGGGAACTGCGAATAGTGTCTTTGGGTCTCACATATCTGGAATGTGGGGCTATACTTATGTCAATTTGTTGCTTAGTGCCTCTCCTCGAAGGTAGCACCATGAAAAAGGAAGTAATCCATGGAGCGGAGATTGGTCTGGTGGGTCTCTGAGTAAAATGATCACGAAGCTTAAGAGCGTCATGTATATATAAAGCCAAACATCTTTGGTCCTCATATCTGAAGGAGTCAGAAAGAGTCTGTGTCCTAAATAAGAAGTAAAACCTCCCTCTGATCTCATAATAAATGGGACAACGAAAGATGAAATGCTCCTCGGACTCCGTCTTCTGCATGATGCATAGCTAACAAATCCTATCTGCTCGATCTATCTAGTGGTCTGTCTCAATCCTAAGTCTATGAGACCGCACCCGAAACTGCCCTAATGGGATGCGAAGAGAGTGCATCTAGTGGCAGAATGTATATTGTGGACGAATGATAAGCCCATCACTCAGCTCCAAGAAGTGCTCTGCATAAAATGCAATCTTGGGGTGTAACCCCCCAAGAGGGTTTACCCAAGTAGTATGGATAAACTGTCTGTAAATATCATCCTTAAGAATCCAATTCAACTCTTGTCTAGTGGGTAGAAGATGAGCTGGTGCATCCAAGGAGTACATAAATGGAGGAAGTCAGTCCATCCAGATTCCCACAAACTCCAATAGCTCAGAAACTCCTACAACCATCAAATCAAATTTAATCAAGAAGTTTGTCCAAGGGGTACATAAATGGAGAAAGAACAACATTATTTTTGGAATTAAATCAGATTTTCCAGCCATCAAAAAGTGGCGTTTGAGTTTCAAAAATTGGGCAAAAAAGTACTTGTTTTGTGAAATTTAATTTCTGGTTATTTTCTACCAATTTTCAGTTATTTTGAAATAGGTAGGTTGGAATTCATCCATAAAACCCTACCATTTTGGCGTCTACGGTTTTTAGGGCCTAAAAAGGGTTTTAAAAGCTTATTTGGTAAACTAAGGTTGCCGATTGCATTTTCAAAATTTTGGAATTTAGGGGAAAACTCTTTTTGCATGAAATCATCCCATTTGGGGACATTACACTCTTCGATAGCCTTCTCAATCTCCTCCTTGTGGATCTGTGGGTGGCGGTAGGGAGTAGTAATCACTTCTCTTGTGCCTTCCTCAAGTTCAATTATATGTTCAAGTCCCCTAGCCGGGAGCAGCCCATGCAGTAAGTCGCTAAACACTTGCTCATGTTTATCTAGGATGGCTTGAACATCCTTGTGGTGCAACTGTTGTTCAAATCAGATTTTGTATCGTGCATGAATAACTCCACTGACCAAGTAATCTGCCCTTTATTAAAAGCTTGTTCCATCCTTTTTGAACTTACTAACATAGGTGATCCATTGCTTAGACCATGGAGAACAATTTCCTTGTTGGCTGCCATAAATTTCAGTTCTGATTTTTGCAAGATATGAGTGTATTCACCAAGGGATTGGAACCATTGGGTTCCAAGCACAAGATCTAACTCACCATGATCAATCACATTGAATTCTCCTTCAAAGGTGTATCCACCCAAGGTTAGTTTTAACCCCAAAGTTCTGGAAATGCATGAGATGGAGGAGCCATCCCCACGGTTACCTTAAATCCCTCATTTGCTTTAGTGGGCAGCTTATGTCTTGCAACAATTTTGGCATTTATAAAATTGTGAGTGGCTCCATTGTCCATTGACACAATTACCCTTTAATGGTTCCCTTCACACGAAAAATATGGCGTCTATTGGCACTTGATAGGGCATTAGTCACCTCTTCCCTTGTCACATGTTGGTTGTCCACTTCTTTTTGACGCATTTGCCCTTCGTTTTCAATTTGGTTTACATTCACATACTCATTTCCTTGCTCCCAATTTTCAGATTGTTCTTCCTTAGGTGGCTGCCCTTCTATGCCCTTTTTGCATACCTTTGACTCTTCTGAATTTTGTGCCTTTAATCTCAGTTGATTGCCTATTTCTTTGGGTCCATTATTGACCAATTTTTGATGCTCAATCATCAAGGACTCTTCATTTGGCAGCTGCCCTTCAAAATCAGCCTCACTTACCATTGATTTTTTTTTAAAAATTTGAGTTAGTTCCAAGCTGTTCACACCTCACAAAGGAGTTTTATTTGACTGATTTTTGGTTATTGGCAAGCTTGTGGAGTGGCTGCCCCTTGTACAATTGAAAATTAGGTTCTGTTATTTACTTTAATGGCTGCCTTTCACCCAATTGGAGTTCTTTGTCATACACCCTTATTGATTTAGGCGTGGATGGTTCTCTCTTCCTTTCGAACTTATCAATTATCTCTTCCAACAATTCTTCATGTGTCCCAATTGTGTTATGCCCTTGTGTCCCCCTTCCACGATGCCACCATTCATGGGCAGCCCCATCCAAATGTTGGATAACAAAAATTAGTGCCTCTTTTTGCCCTCTAGGTCTCAAGTCAAGATAATCATCATATCAACCCAAGCTCTTACCAGAATACCTGGATCACCATCAAAAGTTGGAAGAACTATCTTCCCCAAATCATCCTATGTATCCATGTACCCATGGTGCCTCCTACCATACCTTAAACCTACCAATTTTCGAAGCTCCTTCCCCTACCATATTTAGGTGCAAGATTCAAGTACTCATCATAATCCTCCATCAGATCCCAATGAATCAAGAGCTGGTCCTCAAGATCCTGGACCTGTGTAATACCTTTCATCCTTCCCTGTTCTTGTTTGACATAGACCCTGAATCCCACAAATAGCCAAGATATAGCTCTGATACCACTGTAATGTCCCCAAATTGGGACAATGATGAAAGAAAAAGGTTTTCCAACAAACCCTTAACAAATCCAAACCAAACTGAATTCTGAAAAATTAAAACCAGCCAACCCTAACTGGAAAAATTATAGGATATCCAAGCGAAAACACATCCAAAATAACTCCACAAATAGTTGGAAATTATTAGAGAATAAAGTACCTTTTTGGATCAAATAAATTGGCGAAGCGGCTGAAAATACACCCTATAAATAATCTAATTTTTACTTGAATGTATAGCTGTGTTTTTCAACCCTCAAACACCTCAAAAATCTTCACAAGTGGGTCATCATACCTCAAAAAAATAGGAGAAATAATTCTGAATGTTATTCCTTGGAATTTGCCTATCAGTTCACCTTTGGAAACTCCCCAAGCAAGTTGCCTAAGTGCCAAAAATGTTATAATAAATTCTAGAATATTTTAGGGCCTAGAATGTCCTTTCATGCATGCAAAATGATCCACACAAATCACCGAATGACTAAAATAAATTATAAAAATTACCTCAACCCTAGAAAACGGTTCCAAAGATCAAACTGACCTCTTGTGAGGAGTTGCCACCCTCCCAAAGGAAGTTGCCACCCTTGAAATGGCTTCAAACTTGTCCTAGGGCTCCTCTACAGAGTTCGCCCACCTCCTTGACCTGCAATTTGAATATTTCCAGCTTTCCGAAGGATTATACCAATTTCTTGATGAAGGTGATGTCCAAAAACACCTTTGTATAACTTCTTGCATACACTTATGCAAAATTATGGCACAATTACAACCCTTGAATAGAGTTGCCCTGATAGAAGAATGGAAGGTTTGTCACCAAACTCCTTGGTGCACTTGAAGGTTTTCGTCCTCAAGTCACTTGTTCAAGTTTGACATACTTGCACAAGATTTCCAAAATCAAAGTTGCATAACATTCTCAAAAGAGTCCTCCTTTACCTTTTATATGCTTCCTACAATTGTGACGCCCAAAATTAGGAAGGAAGAGTTACTTTTTCATTTTTTTAAAAAGATATATTAAAAGCTTTCTTATAATAGCACTATAAAGTGACCTTTTAAAAAAAGTCCCAAAATTAGATAATAAAGTGCTTTTACAAAATATAACCTTGAAGCTCACCAATGTCCCCTTTTTGCTTTAGAATACCTTAGCTCTTTGGAATGCACAAGCTAAGAGTCTTATCCCAACGATTAGGTTGAAAAGGGGGACATTACAGAAAGAGTCGAGCAAATTGATCCTGATCCCCAAAGACATAATCAAGGAGGGAGTCGAAACTTCTCCGAAATAGAACCATGCAATAAATTGAAAATCAAGTGAAGGGACTGCACATGGAAGATGCAACATCGGAAAATAAAGATTTCTTGGAAAAGCATCTAAACTTGCCGTGTCTTTGAAAAACATGCCAAAAATGTGAGGGGTCTTGAGAAGTTTTAAAAAACCTCCCATTCTCATTCATGGCTTTTGTTACGTTGTATTGTTTTTGGTGTCAATTTGAGTTATATTTTGTGACTTAGTGGTCATGGGTTCCATTCTCAATATTTATGCCACTTGTATGTAAAAGCATAGCTCAATATTTTTTTATGTCCCGCTACCTAGGAGTTCACACATCATATTGCTAGTCTACATTGAACGCACTCAACTATAGAAATTTTACTAGCTTTGGGGATAATCTCTTGAAGGGGGAGGGCATGCAATGTAACTAGGCACAACTTATTATTAGCTTTATGTTTATATGATGTTATGTCGCTAAGTCCATAGTCATAGTATCATTTTATCAAATTGTGTTTTGAGTACCGAGGATTAATGAAGCATTAAGTCATGATTTAATTAGTTTTTCCTTCCACATTGAGAATAAAAAGAGGGAAAACTTTGAATGATGTATCTTTTTCATTCCCATTTTCTAATGCAATACAAAGAGCCACCATAGTGTGACAGCCCTTGTGTGTATGGATTTCCAACTACCCTTGTTGTATGTAGAGCCACCATAATAACTTAAAACAACAAAGATCCTATGATGTTTCCTAAGGGTAGTTGGACATCCACTAGTAAAGTCCAAGGATATGGGTTCCCAAGGCCTAGAGGCAACTCAAAGTAGCTGGTACAACCCAAGCTTTCAATTAGAAAATTTAGATTGACTACATAATGAACATCGATTACTAAAATCTTTCACCTTGCTTCCTCATACAATGCCAATAGAAATATCTATGTAAAAATTGCAAAGCCTTCCATGTGCCAAAATGATCACCATATCATGAGTATGCTTTTGTAATGTGTGAGAGGCATGTTGGGCAACTTGGAACACAAAGCTGATTTATTTTTTTACAAAAAAACGTCTCTTGAAATATAATCAACCTATTCGTATAGCCAATGGTAAATATAAAAAAAATTGAGTCAGATTCTAAATGGGTGATTGACAAAATTAATGATTTTTGGGCAGAGGACAACATGGATTCCCTATAGAACAAACTTCTCGACAAAATTATCAAATAAACTACTACTTTACGAGAAGTAAAATTTATCAACACCCATAGATCTACAAACAAAGTTGCAGATGTTTTAGCAAACTTTGCCTTGGATATTCTTCAACCTCATCTATTATACATGAATAGCTCACGATTCTCCAACAATCCTCTTCTTTGACAAGTAAGGGACGTTACTAGTGCTGAAGGCAGTCACATCCTACAATCCTATTAAGTGGATAAGACATTTTTCCATGCCAATGACAGAAGATGGTTAAGTCTTCAGGATTATGCTATTACTATGGTATTTATACCTTCATTTATGTTGTCCTTTTCGTTTTCTAGCTCCTTAAGCTTTTTTGTGGATGCTTTCATGCATGAAAATTTTCACAACAATATTTAACTCTATCGTCTCTTATCCATGTTATACTTTTCTTTGTTCTCATTTATAAAGTCTAAAAATATTATGTCTATCAAGAAATACAAGGAATTTGATTTTCCACTGTAAGTTGCAATAAAGAGGTGAGAATCAGCCCAAAGTGTGGATCTAAAGAATATAGTGACTTCCAATATTCATGTGCAGAAAATTTGATATTGAGTGTAGTAGGCCATTCTGATCATTGTATTTAGTCATGTATAAAAGAATAAACTTAACATTAAATTAGAATAAAGTGTTATATGTTCTGAGATGATTCACTTAATGTATCACTATTTTACAATATATGTTATTAATCTTAGGTGTCATGGGCTTTTGTCTTTTTGTAATAGATGAAGAGCCATCCATAAGAATAGGAAGAGTCACCTTAGAAGGTGAAATGAACAGCCATTCATTGGCTTGCACCAAATATTGTTCATTGTCATTCCATTTAATACATGCCCTGATACCAAATTCCATTTAATATTTGCCTTGACATTGTTATTAGAGTGTAAGCTTTCCATTGGTTATTCTTCATTCTCATGCTTCTCCATTCTTCGTTTTCACCAATCCATTCCTTTTAATAGCATTTTGTTTAATGCAATGAGTGTCACATGGGACCACCCTATCCTTAGCTTAGCCTTAGACCTATCTTAGGGCCTCTTTTGATCCTTTTCCAACTTCTAGCCCATGCCCAAATATACTAAGAGTTGCATTCAATCATCACCTAGGCATCCCCGATCTTTTTTCACATGTCCCAGCCACCTGGACAATAGCGTACCCCATTAGTCTATAGTGCAGTGCGCAATTGGCGAAGGGGGCAGCGCTATTGACTCTTAGCTTCCCTTGCCCCTAACGGACATCTTTCCACTCCCTCAAGCATCTTAGGGTCGGCCTAGACACATTTCATGTCTCGACAAGCCTATATAAAGACCACTCATTCATTTATCAGATAGATGGCAATTCTCATGAACAAGCTCAGAAACAGTTGTGCAAATTAAGGTTATTGATCCCTATTTACCCTATTTCTGCATACATCCATCTACAACAGCCCAGAGCTCAGTTTTACTCAAGTTTCCAATCCCAATTCACACTCAAAGCATTCAAATTGGGAATCATCCTCAGGCACACTCGCATCACTCTCACTTGCACCAGCACTTAGATTGAGAGACCTATATCGGGCTTGATCCCCTTTCGAGGTATTGGTATGTAGGCAACACTCATCACATGGGATGTTGAGGTCACGCCCAGCCTACCCTACTAACGCCACTCTTCTTCCACTTGTGTTCATCAAAACCCTAACAAGACTAGAGACTCAGGGTTTTATATTGAAATCAATCAAAGCACAAAACATACGATGATCCAAGTCTCGATCATACAGGTACAAGTTTCCCGAAATAGAGCAAAGGTTTGCCCAGAATTTCACTACTTCACCTACACAGGGTCATTAGCGCGATACAAAAAGTCAATAATGCAGTTCGCTATTGGCAAAGAGGGTCACACTATTGTCCAAAGAGGGCTGTGACACCTGCTCTCTGCTGACAACACTCTGCCCTGCTCCTGCATCGCATCATATTTTCCAGCTAAGTACACCTCTTCTAATTCATTTCTATTTATATAATATTCAAATAAATCAATTATTGTGCAAATCAGTGGTTGTTGATACTGTAGTATTTTATTCCCTGATTTATTACTCTAACTCTTTATCAACCTTAGGGTTACATTCCATAATCCCAAAAAAGATAAATTAGTTATTAATCCTCAGTGTCATAGGCTTTTGTTTTTTTTAATAAATAGTCATTTGTAGCAATAGGAAGAATCACCTTAGAAGGTGAAATGAACAGCCATTCATTGGCTTTATATATTGTAATGCTTCTTTTCAAATTAATTGTGAATGCAATTTTGACTTGCCCCAATGATTGTTCATTGTCATTTCATTTAATACCTAGCTTGACACTTAAGAGTACAAGTTGATTAACATACCATTAAGAAGATGGTTCCTGACTATGGTGTTCATCTCCAAACGTTGCACCTTTGTACAAATAATGGTATATAGCTGAGTTGGATACATTGGACTCAACATGGCACAGACTCACACCAATGTCCATTGTAGACAACACACTGTATTTTACATCATGAAGCTTAATGCAAAAGAATCTATTGTCATTTATCGTGTTGATTGTATGATGTGATATTTTCCTATACTACATTGTGTGTATTTATTCATAGGTTATAATGTGAATACTAAGATAATAGCCTACATATATGGCGTCGTTGCCATCCATAAACTCCATTCATCTGTCCGTATGTGAATAGATATGTGGGAATATTCCATGTCCACCACCAGCTTGTCCGTCATAGTCGACATCTACTATGTGAGAAAAGAAAATATGGAAAAAACAATTGAAATGAAAAAAAATAGATATTTGATGGGAGGAGAGATGGATGTGAGTGAAACCTACAAGGAAGAAGAGTTGGAAAGAAACCTTAGTGCAGTTTGGACCACAGTCACTACAGACTTTGCACACGTGGAGTCTTAAGCACATACTCCCCTTGTGAACATATGACAAGGTGGATGCTATTTCTACACACTAGGACAACTTGTCATATCAATCAAAGGTTGATTTACAAGGTGGGAGACAAGTACACTATATCCCAAAAGGATTTGATGGTAATTGTCACAAGGAGGAAGAAGAAAAACACTTGGGTTTGTGTCCATTTACTTTTAAAAAGACAAATTATTAAAATCAGTCCAAGACCTTTCAAAAGAAAAAAGATGGAGCCCAAACATTATTTTCTGTCAAAAGCACCAAGATTCGTTGGTGAAAAAGATGTAAATATGCACTACCTACACTGGGAATATTATTGGGAAGCCAATGAATTATAGATGACAGGATGAAAATTCATTATTTTCCAAGCACCTTGCAACTGTATGCCATTTAAAGGTATGACCGACTAGATGAAGAAAAGATGAAAACATGGGAAACCATAAAATCAAAGTTCAAGAAGGAACTTAAGAAACGGCATAAATATTTCCAAATTTATAACAAGTTGGAAAACTTTAAACAAGAGAAAGGAGAGTATAAAAAATACTATAATCCGACAATGTTGACTTTCACAAGGATTTTTGAGAACCCCATTAAAGATGAGTTGAAACAACAATAATTTATTAATGGGTTGCTGAGTTCCCTTACTGAGAGCTTAAGGACCGTTCCAACTTCCAACTGCAATGATACATATAATCATGTATTAAATGTAGAACAACAGTTAAATTTAAGAGATAAGGGTGAAAAGGAAGATGGTGTAAGCAGCATGAAAGCAATCACCAAATGTTAAAAAGAAAGACCAAAATCAGACAAACCTGGCATTTGGTGCTTGAAATGTCAAACAGAAGGGCATAAAGAAGATTGCCTGGTCAAATATTGCACTATATGTAATGAAAAAATAAATGATATAATGGAATCTCCATTCAATCTAATAACTTGAACCATCCAATAAAGGCACTTCATGCTAGCTCAGCAAACCCCTACAAGTAGGGGATAAACGCAATCAAGATAATAATAGATCTGCTATTAATAGCAGCAATGGAAGTAGGACCCTGAAGTACCCTATTCCATGATACAAAAACCACAGATGTGTTATACAATCCACAAAATACAACAAATGGGGCCATTTTGCTAGAGGGTGCTGTTGACAAATCTTCCACGAGTCAGATTTTTTCTTGCCACTTGGAAAGTTCTCGTCTCTAGTCAAGGAAGGAAGAATTCATTGTTTTCCTTTGCTGATTCTAAGGACTCACTCAGAGAAAATCTACGGACTCACTCAGGAAGAGTTTCTAAGGACTCAGAAAGTTTCTACGGACTCACACTCAGGAAATTTTCTACGGACTCACTCAGCCAAAGAATTCTACGGACTCTTCCGACATTTAGAAGAAATTGGGAAAAAGTGGCAAAAGGCAAGGAAAAGACAATTTCAAGAGTTCCGAAGGGCAGGGTACCCTTCGGAAGGGACACTTACAATAATCTCGAAGGGCACCTACCCTTCAGGCAGGTGGAAGACCAAAATCACAGGCTTTTGCAAAAATTCTGGGTGCCCTCCAATTTTTACGAAGGGCACTGCCGGAGGACACTTGGGCTGCCGAAGGGCACATCAAAAAGCAAAGGCAAAGAAAATGAATTCTTTCGGACTTTTTGTCCGAAGGAATTCCTTCAGACAAAAAGTCCGAAGAAATTCGGAAGGGGCAGGGGACAAAAGTCCGAAGACAAAGCCAAGAGGAAAGACAAGAAAAAGAAAAGTCAAAAGGAAACGAATTCCTTCGGACTTTTTGTCCAAAGAAATTCGGAAATGACTTACACAGTAGAAATCCCGAGAAAAGTCAAAAAGTTGCGAAAAAGCTTTGAAAAACGAGAGAAGGTATGAATTTCTTCAGACTTTTTGTCCGAAGGAATTCCTTCGGACAAAAGTCCGAAGAAATTCGGAAGTGTCCACGGAGGCCTAGACAAAAAGGCCGCAAGATATAAAGCGAAGGAATTCGGACAAATAGCCCGAAGAGAATAAACCGCAAGAATATGACTCATCGACCAATACAAAAGAGCCGACAGAGAAAAATGACAGAAGTAAGCCCGAGGAAATATCGCCAATAGAAATATGACAGTTTTCGGTGACGTCCTGCAGGCCGTCAATGTTTTCCTGCAGGAAGTAACCGTTGAAACTAAAGAGATAGCAGGAAATCTGAAATAAATGGAAGCCGACTATGCAAAAAAGGATAGAAAATAGATAATCCGACGAAGAATTGAATACGAAATCCTGCCAAAAATAGACACGATCAAAATTAGAACGAAATACATGCAAACATTGGAGCTATTTTCGAACGTTGGAGCTATTTTTGAACATCGGAGCTATTTTCGAATAAACGGTCAAAGTTTCAGTTGATTGATGATTAAAGACCTATTTGTCTTCATTCAGCGCATGCATCCGAAGAACTAAATCCGGCTTCAACAGGGGTTCCGAGTTCTAACGAGGAGTTGACTATTCCAAATTTAGAGTTAACTAATTGATCAACGCCACATCCACTAGAAGATTTACATGCAAAAAAGAGGTGGACGATTCATGATAAGGATGGGTGAGCTTCATCAAACAAATAGGCTTCATGCAAGGACAAAGAAAAAATATATTTTATTTTAAGGCCAAGTAAAGCTTGGAGTTAACAAAGTAAATCTTTCTCTTCAAGTTTATACGCCTATCTTTGGCCTCTTGTAATTTGCTATTTAATGGCTTTCAGCCTTGATTAAAAATCATCCAATCTCTCTTGGTTAGACCAGACTCTGCCATTAAGAGTTGTGTAACCTCTTCGATCAATAGGAAGGACTCTACTTTCAAATTTCAAGCGTGGCATAGTGTATATTTCTTCAGCAATTTGCATAAGTGGTAGAGTTTTTTCCCTTCCCAAATTTTGTTTCGTACCTAGTTGCTATATTGTCCTTGTGCAGGTCATGTTAAAGTGTTCTTTATTGTCTTTTGCCGAGACTGTAAGTGGATGTAGGCGGCTGCAAAGTGTCTTTTATTAGACCTCTCTCCACCATTTCCCTCAGGTTTTAGTCATTGGACCGAACCTCTGCATGAAATACTTATGCACAAGTGATTAATTGAAGTCCCAGGTCTTCCTTCTCTCTTGTTCGCTCAGTGTTCAAGGTTCCAAGCTGAGTAGGATCATAATTCTGGTGTATCACCCCTTTTAGGTAGGATTTCCCCTTTAGTTTTCTTTCTCCCTTTTCCATGGTAGTCACCAGCGTAGAGTAGGAATCTTCATTGATACATCATACAGGAACCAACGTTCTCTGGAGGTTCTTCTCACTATTGAGGCACCCACCCTCGTGAGAAGATCCCATTGTTTCAGCTGGATAGAGGACTGGCCGTTTCACGTACGTCCTCGAATCAGGGCGCAGCTCCAAGTTGACAACAGGTGCCCAAAAAACTAGAATCAAGTACATAAAGTGAATACGAAATATGGTCCTTGTGAGAATGATGATTACTGTCCAAAAACAAAAGCACTCAATATGGTTGAAGTAGAAGAATAGGACAAATATTTATCAGCTACCACTAACCCGACAGCAAAGAAAAGAAAGGAAATAGATATGTTGGTGGAAAAGAAAAGAATGAAAGATGTGGCACAAGCAATCAAAAACATGAATTATCAATCAATAATGTTAATGTGTGGTGAGAAAGGAAGCAACACCACCACTAGAAATAAGAACGGGAAGGCCTCAAACAAAAGGAAGCATAGAAATGAACAAATAACCCAGTACAATTACTTTTGTTGATCAATGGTACCATGGTAAAAATTCCAGTAAATAAGTCTTTGCAAGGAGACACAGACTAAAAAGTTGTTCCCCCATAGTTGTGTTTACAAAATATCAATTTAATACCAAAATCTTTACTAGTCAGGCATGCACCTTACTGTACGAATCCCAAGCATTGTGGCAGTATTTTGATCCCTTACGGCTCAAATCCTCAAATTTTAGAAAAAAATGACATCATTATTCACCTACCTTGTCCAAAAACCCACCTATAAATAATCTCAAACCTTACCTCTATTTTTTATTTTTTTGTTGATGGTCGCTGAGAACATCACCAGGCCCAAACTGGTTATAGGGATGAACAAGCCCTTGCCCTGGACATGTTATTACATGCACATGTCCATCCACCAAGTTGTGAGTGGACTTATTGCAATGTAGGGATTTGAACTTGAGTCACTCTCTATATAAATACACAACTTTACTATTAGAACACATCCCCTTTGACTAAAAACCTTACCTTTATTAATCATCTTCACTTTATTGCAAAACTATTCTCACAAAAGCTTGCACCCAATTTTGGATTCCAATCACCACTACACTCTTCTTTTCCAGATGGTTGCAACCACAGACCTCATTAAAATCATTGTCAAAGTCCATGTGATGTTCCCTTTTTCAAGATTAGAATAATATTATTATTTACAATAAAAAATATTCCCAAATACTTAGAATAATAATATGTCTAATGGACTTTATGTCAGCCACCCCTTTTCTATTTTTTATTGACTTAAAAAGGGGCTTTTGAAGTATGGGTTAACTTAACCTTTAATGAATGTAAGGCATGATCTTTTTTAAAATACTGTAACTCTCCACCCAAGTGGTACACCTCTTTTTGGGAAGGGTTTGATAAAAAAAAAGTATAAGAAGGAGAATGCATTGTCCCCAAATGGTACAATTAGGACAAATTGGGGTTTTCCAACAAAACCTTATGCACAAATAAAAATAATATGAATGTTGCCCTCAAAACAAACAAACCCTAGCAGCAATAGATGTCCCAATTTTCAAGCAATAACAATCCATAGTAACTCTAATAACTATTGAATAGACAAATACAAGAAAATAACTTTTTTTGTGGCAATATGAAATGGAGATGTGGCTGAAAATTCCTTGCAATAATTTTGATTTTTAAAATCTTATTACAGCTAGTGTTTTCCCTTCCAATTAGACTTGAATCCCTTGCACGAACTCACAAAAAATATACCAAAAATCCCTGCAATTTATTAGAGCTTTCAAAGAACAAATTAGAGTTGCCAATAGCCAATTTAGCCCCTCCAAACAAGTCGCCACACTCAAGAAAAAATAGGAGAAACAAATTTGAAATTCAAACCCTTGTTATATCATTTCAACAAGGTCTCCAAGTTCCCCAAATCAAATCGCCCCACTTGGAAAAATATTAAAATAATTTTCAGAATAAAAATTACTTTATTTTCAGTTCACAATAATTTATTATTTGCCCTAATCAGCTGAAAATTCAAAAATTTGTATCTTCCGAAATATTTGAAATTTCAATGCAAATGTTAGCTCAAAATGATCACAAAAATAGTAGCTTTCAAACAAAATTAGAATTAGAAATTTTCCTCCATGAGAAGTCCTTCAAAAGTAGTTCTGAAATTACAAAAACCCTAGTTACAGCCCTAGATTCTTCCAAAATCAACAAAACTCGTCAAACCAAGTTTGTCCACCTCTTTGCCCTGCAAATCATGAATTTCCAACTCTCTGAAGGTTTGAAATAATCCTTGATGCAAGTGGCATCCAAAAACACCTTTATAAATCCACTTGCATACAACTATGCAAAATTAAGGCGAAATTACAACCCTTGAATAGCGCTGCCCTAGTAGAAAAATGAAGGTTATCGTCCCCAAACTCCTTGGTGCACTTAAAGGTTTTCGTCTTCAAGTCACTTGTTTGAGCTTGATATACTTGCACAAGATTTTTAATATCCAAATTGCATAACCTTTTCAAAAGAGCCTTTCTTTTCTTTTTATCCCTCCTCCAAATGTGACGTCCAAAAGAGAGAGGGAGAGTTTACCTTTTCATTTTTTTTTAAAGATATATTACAAGCTTCCTTATAAAATTCACCTTTTGGTCTTAAGTGCCCATGACCCTCAAAAGGTCCCAACTTAAGTAAAAAGCAAATTAGACTTTATTACTTTATTTTAAGTACATAAGAATACTTTTTATTTTAGTAATAATATTATTTTAATTCCAAAATGGGGACATTACAGGGAATGATGATCATTTGAGAGGATATCCATGTTTATGAATTGCATTTATGAGTTTCAACACGAAATGCTTGGCTTGCACCCTTTGGAGATGAAAACCTTCATTGGGATTGAAGTTGAGGACGGAACCCTTCAACATTTAGATTGGACAGCTTTATCTGGGAGTTGCAAAGTGATTCATTGATTTGCTTTTGCAGTATTTTCTTCATTTCGAGTGTAGAAACTTCATCTTTGGGATTGGCGACTTGCTTGGAGATTGGCGCCTAGGGTTTGGGCTGCATTTGAGGGCAGAAAACAAGTGTCGGGGTGTTGAAGACCCCTATTCAAGGGCTGTGTTGGATTTTGTGCTATTGAAGGCCCCTTTTGAGGGTTGCGTAGAGTTTGTGGGCAGCGTTTCCCCCTTGAGGGGCTGGGCGACCACCTTTTGGGGTCTGATTTGAGTGTTTAAAATGTTGTTTAAGCCTAAATTGCAAATCCAAACATATCATAATAATCTATAACTTTTTATTGAATTTTCCAGCCATTATTGTTCCAAAAAGATCACAAAAATAAAGTATTTCTCTTGTAAATTTCTGACTGTTTTGGCGACTATTTGACAATGAATAATTGATATTGATGCCCTAATCATTCATCTACAGCATTCTGAATTTATTGGCTAGGGTTTGAAATATTTGAATAAGAAAGTTACAGTTTCGCACTAAGGTTTGAAGAGGAAAAATCAGAAAATATTTGTTCTTGTTTAGGGTTTACTGCTTATTCCAGATTTGCATAATTTTACCTAAAATGGGGCATTACAGTAGTATCAGAGCTTAGGTCTTGCCAACTTGCAAGGTTAAACCAAAATTTTAATGCGGCATGATGGAAGAGATTGGGAAAGAGAAGATCTACACGTCGGGGAGGAAACTAGAGCATCCATGTCAACCAATAGGTGACCAAACAACATCTTGGAAGAAGTAAAAAATGGATTGTCCAAAGTAAAACAATCACATTATGTGACAATGGAGTGGGAAGTGAAACCCTCAATGATTTCCTTTGTCCACTCCCAGCTCTTGAGACACCTAGACAAAAAGGTAAAGCTTTTGGTTACTAGTATTAATGAGATTACAAGGATAACAGCTCCCAAGGTTCGTTACAACAAAACCATTAGGGAGATATTTCAGCTGATTATGGAGAGTTTTCATGGTCTAGAGGACAGCAAAGGACCTTCTTTTGATAGGAGGGTTACAATTCTTAAAACTACGATAAAAATTAGGTCATGTGTTTTGATGTTGGATTTGAAATGTGATGGACTTATTATTGAAATGTTTCAACATTTCCTTGCAGTTGCCAGTGAGAATAATGCATAAAATGTTGTAACTTCTATGTAGACTGTTATGGCTTTGACTTTAAGTGAAAGTGATGAATATTTCCCAGCAATTATTATCTATCTTATTGGAGAGGTTGAGGCAAGAACGAAATATTTCCCTAGCTGCACACGTGCTGATTGTAAATGTTGTTAAGAAATGTGAAGAAAAATTGAGGCCTTATTTGACAATAGAACATGAAATTGAAAAAGTAAAACACTCAGCACATTCTTATGAAGCACAAATCTTTCAGGATAACTCTTTGAAAAGGTATGAAAATTAGGACGAGTTGTCATAATGGTCAACATGTGCAAAGAAATGACCACTTGGCAAGTATGATGCTTTTGAGTACACCGTGGCAAGGCTGCCATCATCTTGAGCAGCAACAGGAAAGCAATGATAAAATGAGGGGCACTTGTAGTGACAATAGGGGTAAAGGAATGTTCAATGTTGCTTGGGTAAAGGAACGTTGTAACACATGCAATTGGCTTGAAGGGAGGTCCATGAAGATCCCTAAGGAGCATGATGGAGGTCCCAACAAAATAGTGAAGAAACACTACTCAAAGTCTTTGTGGGACATTGGCTGCCATCCCCCAAAAACTGAGTGGAGATCAAGTATTAGGCAGAAAATGGTTGAAGATTCAGCCAAAGGAGGGTTGTGGCACATCCCTAGTTCACACTTGTGGCTGAGTTTGGCCAAGAATACCTTGAAGAGCAGCTGTTGTACTGTTTTTTTCTAATAACGCCAGCAATAGTACCAGCCACTTTTACACTTGTATCACAGCTAAAAAAGTAATTTCAGTTGCTTGGCCTAAAGGGAGACTCAAAGAACATGAATTCTTGCAAGGATATGTCATGATTCCAGGCTGTAGAACTGTCGTTATGCACATTTCCATCCAACTCCACAGCCGGTATGCAGCTGTGCATGCAAACCCATTCACATACTAGAATAATTTTCTATTTGGTAGGGTTATGGAGTCAATTTAGATGTTTTTTCCAGCCCATAAATCACTAACACTTCTAGATGTGGTGATGCAATTTGAGTATGTGGGCTGCTATCCTATGTCTTTTGCCATTGTTTGCAACATAACCAGCTGCTTAACAATTTTTTTTACAGACACGAGTGTTTTCAGTCTCAAAGTGGAAGGATGTTCTACTTAACATCAACGAGAGGTGGTTTGAAGCTGTCATGGAAGAGTGCCCAGCCACTATAATGCTGATTATGAGAGAGAAAATGCAACAGTACAGCTATAGCCATGTTTGGGGCAGCAAGAATGGACTTTTGGAAGTCCATCACACGAATGAAATCCATCACACAAATGAAAAGTATGAAGAAAATGCAAGCATGGGAGGAGAGTTGAACAACACGCCTACAAGGCATGATGAAGCGGATGGAGTGATGTGGAAATCTTTTGTTTTCATTGACATGTTTATTCTATGTGCAGGTTTAGGAACAGCCTATTCAAGTGTTGATAAAGAGACTCTTATGAATCAAAGAGTGCATAGTTTGCATGTCCAAGGATACAACAATGATCAGGACACATGACAAACATGAGTGGGGGCAGCGGAGTTTGTTTTCCGCCCACAATAACAATATGGGACCCATTGGAACTCAAGGCTATGTTTATAAAGCAAGTATTTGGGTTGCAAGTCCACATGGATGAATTGGGATCCAAGTATTAGAGAGATAGCTATTTGGGTGAGCTTGCATTTGATTGAGGACAAGCAAATTGGGGCAAGGCAGACTGTAATGTCCTATTTTCGAGATTAGAATAATATTATTATTTACAATAAAAGTATTCCTAAATACTTAAAATAATAATATGTCTAAGGGACTTTATGTCAACCACCCTTTTTCTATTTTTGATTATGACTTAAAAAAGGGCTTTTGGAACATGGGTTAACTAAACACTTAATGAGGATAAGGCATGATCTTTTTGAAACTACACTCTCCCCCAAAGTGGAGCGCCCCTTTTTTGGAAGGGTTTGACGAAAAAGAAGAGTATAAAAAAGGGAATAATGATCATTTGAGAGGATATCCATATTTGTGAATTGAATTTATGAGTTTAAGAACGAAATGTTTGCCTTGCACCCTTTCGAAACAAAAACCTTCATTGAGATTGAAGTTGAGGACAAAACCCTTCAACCATAGATGGCATAACTGGCAAGTAACCATCGGTTGGTCGGTTACTCGCTGGATTTTTGTCGTGGCAAATAACTGCCACTCAAAACCGTGGGTCAAAAAAAATTGCAAATTGTTTAGACAGGGAAATAACCGACGGTTACTTGCTGGTTATCTCCCACGCTGCCTATATGCGGGATTCCCAACGGAACAGTCTAGAATGTTGCATAAACGTGGATTTGACACAAAACATTACAAAAATGCTGCAAATATGTGGATTTTTGTCATAAAATTTGTCACACACTCCTCTCATTTCATTCACACAAGATTTGGAGCATTCAAAAGCAGATTTGAAGGAGAATTCAGCAAAGCAATTTTCAAGTTAGTACAATTTTTTTTTCCGAGAATGTAAATGAATTCTAATTTAATTATAAACATGTTTGATAATAATTTTAAATTTTTTATTCAAATTTGATGCATTCTATTCAAATTTCATGCATCCCGTTAAATTTTAGTGTTTAGTTAGACTTAGATTCCGTTTATCATATATTTGTTTATTGTTGTTTTTTACTCATTATAGACTATAATTTTCAATTTGTTCGTTAAATCAAAATGTATTTTAGTTTTCGTTTAATAGTTTATCATTATAATTTATTTATCATATTTTAGTTTGTATGAAATATTTTTATTTTTTAATATTGTTTTCAACATTTTTGCGCTTTGCAGGTTATCCATTAGCAAACAATGGCATTCGTTAGTGCATCAAGGTGAAATTTAGTCATTGGTAGCTAATCAACTCCCCTTAATGCTCACACAAGTGCTTGAAAGTATGCCATGCAGGTTGGAATGTCCCAGACAATTTCAATGTGCAATTTTTGTTCAAAAAGAATGTCAGGAGGCATAAATCGCATGAAATACCACCTTTCATGCACTCATTGCCACGACATCTGTAATGTCCCCGAATGGGACGAATTAGAGCAAAAGGGGTTTTTCTCAAAATCCTTAAATCTGAAATGAAAATCAACAAGCTCTAAATCGAAAAGTAAATTCTCTAAACCCTTATTTAATTTTGGAAACCCCAGGGTCCAAAAATAGAGGGTTTTTTCATGAATTTCTGCAAATAAAATGCCCTGAAATAATCGAAAAATATGCAAAAAAAATTTAGAATTGAATCCACATAAATAAATACCTTTTTCTCCCTTTTTTTGAACCTTCAACGCCACAAATAGATGAAAAAATCTAATTTAATATCCAATTTTTTGTTGTTCGAAATAAAAATAATCTTCAAACCCTTCCCAAAAATAGCTGCAAACCTCTGAAAAATATAAGAAAATTCCAGCGACTTGTTTTGGCATGAAAATCGCCAAATTAGCCCTTCTAGGTCAATCAACCCACTTCCAAGATCCCTGAAAAAATAGCAGAAAAATATAGGAAGTATTCTTGCCTTCCACAAGTGAAATTTTTTAAAACCTATTAGAAAAAATAATAATAATTCTGCAAATTATTAATTAATTTTTCTTCAAAATCCTTCATAAATCGCCCAAAACTCCACAATAATAATAAATATATATTAAATAAATTCAAATAATTATTTTGTGAATATTTTGACCAATTGGAGCCTTCAAACCCTAGCGCCAACCTTTCCAAGTCGTTCACTCCACTTGTAAAATTAGTATAATAAATTAGCAATGCCAAAATGCAAGTAGAATATCACCAAACCCTCAAGAACAAGCATTCAAACCCTCCAAGGTAATTCGCCCCACTCTTTAGGGCATAAACAAGCTTTCCTTTTGCAAGGTGGTGTCAAAAAACACCTTTTAAGATTGATCAATCACCAAAGTAGAGAACCTCTATTGGACTGCATCCCAATAGTGTTCTTCAAGCATGAAGAAACAATAATATCAAATCCAGCATATCCTCCATTATAGCCTTCGCCATGTATTTATAACTTTTCAAAGAGAGTGAACCACTTTGGAAAGATAAAACACCTTTCTTTATCTTTGTTTTAGCTCCCATGCCGACGTCTCCTTTTTTAATAATATAAAAATTATTAGCCTTTAAAATAGTAATTAAAATTACTTTAAGAAAAATAAATTAATAATTAATTCATTTAAGCACTTTAGTGGTAAAAACCACTTTTTTTTTAAATATTCTATTAACTAAATAATAATTGCCTTAAAAATCACTATTATGACAATTAATAAATAACTAATAAAATATAATCCCCCAAAAGGGCTTCTTTAGTCTATGAAAAAATAGACTAAAAGTCTTCAATACCTGTTTAATCATGATGTGAAAATGGAGACATTACAGTCCTACCCACCCAAAATTGTTTTTCCTCAAGCGATTTCAAAATCCAAATGGGTGTCCCAACACTCCTTGTCAAACAATGTCTGTTGACGCTATGGATTGCACCCTTAACAGAACACTGAGCTTCTATTTTCCACGCGGCACAATGGAGACTCCTCTCTTGCTTATGGGTCTGGCAAAACTGAGGGGAGAATCTCTAGATAAGGGCTAGCTCCTTTTGATGCATCTTTGAGTTATTCTAGTAATATTGTTAATATATATAGTGGGGGGGTTGAAAAGAGAGAAGGATTACTGAAAACAGATCCTAAACTAAACGGTGATGCACCAAAAATGGTTGATCTACTTAGCTTTGGCATACACTTTACATCAAGAACAAGCTGATATACACTTCATTTGATACGAGAAACTCTTTTGCATCAGTGAGCTAGGGGTCCTCTGGAGATACAGGGAGGAAGAACTACCAAAGGTGTTCTAAGACACTATAGTAGCCTGTTCACATGCGCCTATACTCTATTGTGGACACTTCTGGCTGACCTGCAAAAGAACTCACAATACACTAGACATGCTGGAATCATTCTGTGAAAGCATGAAAAAAATGACTTAACACAAGACAAAACCATAGACATATGCAAAAGTGCAAACTCAAAATGGGGGTAAAAATGCTGTCTTGATTCAAGGTAAAATCCTACAAGGCTTCGCCATACACGCTGAGAGATGCCTTCTCAAATGAGAGTTTACAATATATATAGAGCAAGAGGAAGCAATGGCGCCCCCTTTTTTACAAGTGGCCCATGCTGCATTGAAAACATTGGGAAGAGGAAGTCGTTGAAAGAACATGCTGTGTCAGTTGTCAGTCTTGACCTTTGCGCCTAAATCATATTAAATGTCATGGTGGAAGCATGGGCCGCGCCCTTTTGTCTACAAACAAGACCGCTTCTTTAAGAGATTCACGCAGTTGTCTGCTCATTAATGCAAAATGAGAAAAAACAGGCCGCGCCTTCACTGTTTGCACTCCTTGATGACCACTTGGCGGAGACTGTTTCAACTGCTGGAATAACTCCTCTGTCGACACTTCCCTTTTTGCCACCTGGGCTGTTTTGTCCATATCTGCGCTTAGCTCCTCGGGCTCTTTTCTTAGCGGGTCGCTGAGTTCACTCTTCGACTTTTGTCTTTTCCCAGCGTTTGTCTTTTCTTGGCTTTTGTCTTTTCCTGGCCCTTTTCAATTATTTTAAAGACCAAGGTTATTTCATTGCCGCGAAGTTAACGTTCGCGCCTTAAGCCCTTTAGCAACTCCTTCGGCTTCACTTTCCTTCGGACTTTTCTTTGTTTGGGTCTCTGTTGTTGAACCTTCCCGAAGGGAAGGTGTCCCTTCGGGGCTTCGAGAACGGTCCCCCCTTCGGCAGCCGAGAGCCCCCCGCAAGGGAACTTGCCCTTCGGGATCCGGTCTGCATTGGCCTCTCAATTCCTTCAGAGAAATTTTTCGAAAGAATTGCTTCGGACATTTTGTCTGAAGGAATTGTTCCCTTTATGTTTTGTCACTTGCTTTCTTTCGATCGGGCTTTCCCTTTGGGCAAATTCCTTCGGACAAAACGTCCGAAAGAATTTCCCCGAACCATTTTGCCGTGGATTTCGTTTCGAAGATTTTCTTCTGTTTGGTTTTTTTTTTTTTTTTTTTTTTTTTTGCCTTGTGAATTTCTTCAGACAAAATGCCCAAAGGAATTTTTTTTTTTGCCTTGTGAATTTCTTCGAACACAATGCCCGAAGGAATTCCTTCGGGCATTTTGTCCAAAGAAATTCACAAGGCAAAAAAAAAAAAAACCAATGGAAGAACTTCAGACATTTTGTCCGAAGTAATTCATCCTTGCTTTTCACAAATTTTCTTCGGACAAAAAGTCCGAAGAAATCCTTTGCATCTTTTCCTTAAGAATTTCCTTCAGACAAAATGTCCGAAGGAATTCTTTGCCTTGTTCTTTCTTTTTTAGAAGAAAACCTTACCTTTCAGCCTTCCCTTTGATCCTTTCGCAAGTGTTCCCTGCCCTCCGCAAGGACACTTGGGCCCCAAGATGTCCTTCCGAACCTGCTTGAACAGCCATTTGGCACCTTCCTCCCCTCCGCAAGGGCACTTGCCCCTCGGAGTGTGTATAAAAGCCTTGTAGTTTCTTTAAAACTGGCCCATTCCTTTTGCCAAAAAGGACTACCTAAAGCGAAAAAACCATGTGGATCAACCCGAGACGTCCACAAGACTCAAGTCATTTGGTCCTTTACAGAAATAGACCTGTTACAAAAAAGGTAAAGCACAATTGCTGAAAGGTGAAGATATTAAAGACTGGGACAGTAAAGAAAGAAAAGGGAGACCGATTTTGGCCTGCAAGACCAAAATGGTCAACAAATTGGCGATTCCCAGGGGAAGCATGCCTGCTATGCTTAGAAAGACTAGTAGCCTCAAAGTCCATTGGGCACGAAGTCAAAACACAGCTTTGAAAAGGTTAGCAACAGCCTTCTAAAGACCTATGAACCAATCAAAGCTTTTACCTCAAACACAAAGGAAAACGCATACAACAAAGGCTGAAAAACACTACACCTGTGCAAACAGCACTTAGGGAAAACTGGAAAAGAAAAACTGAAAACAAACTACTATGTACAGCTAACCAGGTATATTTGCCTCCCTCCTGGATCAAAGGGAAAACTTCTTAAGTCTCCTTCATGGCAAGAAAACATATGGTACCAGACAAGTGGCTGAATGGAATGGATGTTTGGTGACTTGCTCTTCCTACCTGCCACCTTGATTGACTTGTATCCAAATGAATCAGAGTCAAACATGCTTCCAACATATATGTATTCATCTTGCTCTTGGAAGCTTGTCCAGTGCTGATCCTTCATGGTGGTGTGTTTCATCAAGAAATCAATCGCTGCTAGCTCATCACCATAGGGCTCATTTAGCTCATAGCCCCCTTGATATGCATCATGGACTAACTTACCCCCTACTGCTTCATTGAAAACCCTGTCAAACTGATCTTTTGCTTCCTCATGGCTTTTTTGAAGAAGGGTGACTGTTGTGATGTCTGAAATGAGATCACAAACTGCTTGCTCATCCCACAGAACATCACCTTCTTGCTCTAGGCTCTCTTCTTCAAAGCTTTCCTCAAGATGGACAGGCCTCTCCTTTTCTTGCTCAAAGACCAGAGTCTCTAGCTGTTCAAAGACATCCTCCTGATTCTCCTCCAACTCGAATTCCTTGGCATGGTCATTTTCTTCATCAAAGTGACAAGGAAGTTCATCAAACAAGGGAGGAGAGAGCTCACCATGCTTATTTTCCTCGTCATATTGCTGGAACATCTGTGTGTATGCATGACCTGTGTCTTCTCCATTGTTGATGATGTCTTCAAAAGGAGCATCCATGATGATTTCCTCCTCGTCATCCATGAGAGCCTCTTGGGCACCTGCAAATTGGATCCTCTCTTCTTCACTTGCCTCCTGCAAAACAGGTTCCTCCTTGAGAAGGGATGAAGTGGAACGTTGATGGTTAAACTCATGTGGAAGAGGAGGCAGTCCTTGAGCTAGAATCGAATGATTCTCTTCCTTCCATTTGGCCAGCACTTCATCAATGTCGAAATTAGCTTGAGGATTGGTAGAAGGGGTGTCTTTTAGCGTAGGCTCCTCTCCAAGGTCTGAAACTTCCATCTCTCTTTCACTAAGCAATCTCACCTTTGCCTCTAATTCCTCAATTTGCTTAGCTAGATTTTCTTGAAAGAGTCTTTCTTGGAGCTCATAGGAATCATCATGGAAATGGGGAGTGCATGAACACTGCCATGGAGTACAAGAAGCTTCTTGAGGAAGGGTGGGAGGGACTTGAGAAGGACTAGCCTCATTTTGTACCTCACACTCTCAAACAATGCCTTTCTCCTCCTTGCTGCTCCATGACTCAACCACTTTACTCCAGCCCATGATCTTAGGACTGGAAGTTTTCTTTTAGGGTGATGGGGTTGCGATGTGAGAGGGTAGTGAGGGTTTGGATTCCACTTCCCTTGCTGCCAACATAGACTGTTGCATGTGAAGATTTGCCAACTCAATCTGCTTATCAAGATTGGCTTTAAACACAAGATTTACTGTTTCAGAACTCCCCTCAACATGATTGGGGAAAGGACTTTGACAGGCTTAACTTGGCTCATGAGTAGGGACTGCGTATGGCTGATATGAAACTTGGGGCAGCGGGTATGCAGGTTGATAGACTTGGTAAGGCTGTCTCTCATGAATACTCAGCCTCTCTTCCAAAGATGCAATCAAACCACTCACATCCAGCATTTCACTTGTAAGCCTTTGCCAATTGGCCCTTTCAATAGGAGTCCATTCACTCTTAACCAGATCTAATGCGTTTCTCACTTGATGAATGAAATGATCAGGAATTTCTTGGCCACATCCCCTTCTAGTGTCAAGCTCCACTACATACTTTTATATCCCAACAGTGTTTGTTTGAAGGTGGAAATGGGTTGATTGGCAAAAAGATTAGGTTGAGTAGGAGAAGTAGCACATTGAGAAGACTAGGCACAAGACTGATATAGCTCATGATAGGGCTGAGACTGGTCATATTGGACCCGATAAGGATCAACACAAGGCTGATAAGGATCATAGCCAGGCTGGCCAAGGACTTGCTCAAACTGTGGAAGAGGCAAAGCCCGCAATGTTTCACCAAACTACAAAGGGCAAAACTCATAACCGTATGCATCCTTGTTGCCTGAGGTGATTTGATGTACAACCTAAGCTTGATCAAAACTATATGAAGGAACACAAGACCCATGCTTCTCAGCAATGAAATTATACATACCAAACTATGATTTCTTGATGGCACCAGGACTGCTTAACCAGTTGATTCAACTCGGAGTCGCCATTGGTGTTGATGCAAAGCCTTCAAAGGCTGGTTGGTTGAAGAACACACCAAAATTCTTCAACTCTTTGGACAAAATAGGTCCCACCGGGCGTGCCAAAAACTGTTGATGCTGTGGATTGCACCCTTGACAGAACGCTGAGCTTTTGTCTTCTACGCGGCACAATGGAGACTCCTCTCTTGCCTGTGGGTCTGGCAAAACTGAGGGGAGAATCTCTAGATAAGGGCTAGCTCCCTTTGATGCATCTCTGAGTTATTCTAGTAATATTGCTAATATATATAGTGGGGGGGTTGAAAAGAGAGAAGGATTACTGAAAACAAAACCTAAACTAAACGGTGATGCACCAAAAATGGTTGATCTACTTAGCTTTGACATACACTTTACATCAAGAACAAGCTGATATACACTTCATTTGATACGAGAAACTCTTATGCATCAATGAGCTAGGGGTCCTCTAGAGATACAGGGAGGAAGAACTCCCAGAGGTGTTCTAAGACACACTATGGCAGCCTATACTCTGTTGTGGACACTTCTGACTGACCTACAAAAGAAAAACTCACAATACACTAGACATGCTAAAATCATTTTGTGAAAGCATGAAAAAAAATGACTTAACACAAGACAAAACCATAGACATATGCAAAAGTGCAAACTCAAAATGGAGGTAAAAATGCTGTCTTGATTCAAGGTAAAATCCTACAAGGCTTCGCCATACAAGCTGAGAGATGCCTTCTTAAATGAGAGTTTACAATATATATAGAGCAAGAGGAAGCAATGGCGCCCCCTTTTTTACAAGTGGCCCATGCTGCGTTGAAAACATTGGGAAGAGGGAGTCGCTGAAAGAACATGCTGTGTCAGTTGCCAGTCTTGACCTTTGCGCCTAACTCATATTAAATGTCATGGTGGAAGCATGGGCCGTGCCCTTTTGTCTGCAAACAAGACCGCTTCTTTAAGAGATTCACGCGGTTGTCTGCTCATTAATGCAAAATGAGAAAAAAACAGGCCGCGCCTTTACTGTTCGCACTCCTTGATGACCACTTGGCGGAGACTGTTTCAACTGCTGGAATAACTCCTCTGTCGACATTTCCCTTTTTGCCACCTGGGCTGTTTTGTCCATATCTGCGCTTAGCTCCTCGGGCTCTTTTCTTAGCGGGTCGCTGAGTTCACTCTTCGACTTTTGTCTTTTCCCAGCTTTTGTCTTCTTTTGTCTTTTCCTAGCCCTTTCGGCCCTTTTCAATTATTTTAAAGACCAACGATTATTTTATTGCCGCGAAGTTGACGTTCGCACCTTAAGCCCTTTAGCAACTCCTTCGGCTTCACTTTCCTTCGGACTTTTCTTTGTTCGGGTCTCTGTTGTTGAACCCTCCCGAAGGGAAGGTGTCCCTTCGGGGCTTAGAGAAAGGTCCCCCCTTCGGCAGCCGAGAGCCCCCCACAAGGGCACTTGCCCTTCAGGATCCTTCGGGCTGCCTTGGCCTCTCAATTCCTTCAGACAAATTGTCCGAAAGAATTTCTTCAGACATTTTGTCCGAAGGAATTGTTCCCTTTATGTTTTGTCACTTGCTTTCTTTCGGTCGGGCTTTCCCTTTGGGCAAATTCCTTCGGACTTTTGTTCAAAAGAATTTGCCCGAACCATTTTGCCACAGATTTCTTTCCGAAGGTTTTCTTCCGTTTTTTTTTTTTTTTTTTTTTTTGCCTTGGGAATTTCTTTGGACAAAATGTCCGAAGGAATTCCTTCGGGCATTTTGTCCAAAGTAATTCATCCTTGCTTATAACGGATTTTCTTCGGACAAAAAGTCCAAAGAAATCCTTTGCATCTTTTCCTTAAGAATTCCCTTCGGACAAAATGTCCGAAGGAATTCTTTGCCTTGTTCTTTCTTTTTCCGAAGAAAACCTTACCTTTCGGCCTTCCCTTTGATCCTTTCGCAAGTGTTCCCTGCCCTCCACAAGGACACTTGGGCCCCAAGATGTCCTTCCGAACCTGCTTGAACAGCCATTTGGCACCTTCCTCCCCTCCGCAAGGGCACTTGCCCCTCGGAGTGTGTATAAAAGCCTTGTAGTTTCTTTAAAACTGGCCCATTCCTTTTGCTGAAAAGGACTGCCTAAAGCAAAAAAACCCTGTGAATCAACCCGAGACGTCCACAAGACTCAAGTCATTTGGTCCTTTACAGAAATAGGCCTGTTACAAAAAGGCGAAAGCACAATTGCAGAAAGGTGAAGATATTAAAGACTGGGACAGCAAAGAAAGAAAAGGGAGACCGATTTTGGCCTGCAGGACCAAAATGGTCAACAATGTCCACATTTCCCTGTTTCCCAATGAAAGAAATCCTCACGTCTTTTCATACTGTTGTTTATGTGCTTTGGGGGTTGTCCCCAAGTACTAAAATGTGTCCTCATGGCCTTCCAAAGGCTCCACATGTTCCCAGCCAAACACCCCTTTCAATACCAAGTCATGGATGAGAAAGCTCTTTTCCCTTATACCCTCCAAGGAAGTGATATGTGGCCAAAAGCTAATATAAAAAACATAATAGAATTTGATTACTTTGCTGCCCCGAGGGTAATGACTTCCCGAATGCCATGTTATCACTCTCTAATCATGCCAAAAGAAATCAGCTAGGTACCATCTTGTAAACTTACCATGATGTGAAGTCTCAAGGTAGTACAATGCAACATATATAAGCTTTCTTGTGTATGTCTTGTGCCCTACCAAAGGCTGCTCCTTATCAATATTCCCATGTATGCATGTAACACTCCATAAGCTCATCAAGATTCCCCAAATGCTTATCAATGAGAGTTGTATTCTCTTTGTGCATATGTTACTTCTATTACTTGCAAATGGAACCCAAACATGTATGTTTCCAAAACCTTGCAAAAGATGGAATGTACCCCAAAAATCAGTTTTTCCTCCTTCATGATACTATTGTAAGTACATGTCTAATTATGATTTTTCTTGATAACAAGATTCAAAAGTAATACTTGCAATCTCTCTTCTTCCCATGATTTGTGGGATGCCATCAAAACTTTTTACCTTGCCATCTTTGTACCTAGTATGCTGCTCAAAAGAGCTCAATGTGTTATGCAACTCAAAATAGTAGCTATCATACCTCTTATCATGCTTCGAACTTATCCATAAGGTCCCCTTATGAGTTGAAACCTCTCCCCAAAGATTGTGCATGTAAATATGTTGGTTGTCATAGCAAACACAGCCATGTCTTTACTCAAAAAATTTAATTTGTTCATTACCAAGATGATCCTTAATGGGCTCTCTAACTCCATGCTTCCCCAACAAAACATCATGGACTTATTCCCTATATGAAAAATATTAGGAATGCAAAACTGAACCAATTTAATATGCTTAGCAAGGCTGTCCATAATTAAATTCATCTCATGGAAAAGCATTAGAGGTGTGGTCCCATAGTGTGCATTCCAAGGTGTGCTAGGACCTTATTTATACCATATTAATCTTTCTTCATCTTGAAAATGTAGTCCTTCCATTTGTAGAAAGAACACAAGCTTAATCAAATTGGAAAACATACCTTGCAGGTACATAACATAATCATCTAAACCCATTGGTAGGGATCCCCTTAAGTAAGAAGGATGTCCTCTTGGCTGCCCTTTGTTAGCTTCCTCACACATATATGCATCATCAAACAAACCCCACCAATACTGAATTTCATACCCTTTTATATACTGTTGTTCCGTGTCCTTATACTTCCCCTTTTTTCTATGCAAACCATGACCCCGGTTATTGATATTTTCAGAATTTATGAACAGCTGAAAGTACATAACAAAATCAGACCTATTGCCCGTGTGAAAGCGCTGTAATAGAGATGTAGAAACTAAGTTTTCTGATTGTACCAAATCAGAAATGCACCTAGCAACATTTTCCCTTCTCACAAGTGTTAAAATAATCCCAAAATCAGATTTCTTATGCATGATAGGTGGCTGCCATAGGTTGCTCAACTCAGAATTTATGGGACAAAAGTTTCCATACCTTTCAACAACTTTTGACCTCTTAGTTGACTGCCCTATATCAATTGTGCTTCTCTTTATGGGGGTCCAAAGCCCAAAATGTTGCCAATAATTTTGTGTTTCTTTCTTCATTCCCACGGAATTAGTTATAAAGAATTTAAAATAGTGATTGAAAACCTTTGTAAAATTTTGAAAATTACCAAGATCCCATACCTTTTGGTGCCAATAACTGTGAACTTGAATCAAGGAATCACCATGCCTCAATTTGCAAACCATATCCTTCTTGATTATATATAAGTCCATTATAGTGTTCTTTTCCTTCAAGCATCCCCTCATCTCATTGTGCATTTATCTATCAAGAGGCCACTTTGTGCCATCCAACCTTGTTAAGGCTTGCACTCCCTTCTTATTTGTGATTGGGAATTTTTCCTTACAAACTCTTTCATCAAATCTAGAGTCATGCAATTTAATGCATGAGTAAGTGTAATGTGAAGGTATGAGATGATGGCGGAGAGTGAAAGGGCGAAGGGGCTATCGCAGGCAGAAGTTCCCACGGCTGGGCGGCCGATTGATGGCAGGGGTTCGCAGGATCAGGGGCAGGAAACCTTTTATGGGGGTGAAAAAGCCAAGCTAAACAAAGTCAATGGCTGCCTTCCTCGTAGGCAAGACAAGCCAGTATTAGTGATTCCTTCAGAAACGGTAAAAGAGGATGTGGAGTACTTAGCTTCTCATGTGCTTATCTGCAAGTTTCTTGGGATTTGAATCTCCCTGGAGGCCTTGGAAGCCTGGATTCGCCGATCCTGGTAGACTGAGGGAGATTTTGACATCATGCTGGCAGGTAACAGTTATTTTTTGGTTAATTTCTCTTGTATCTCTGATAGGAATCGGATTTTTGAGGGAGGCCCGTATTTTTATGACCGAATCAGTCTGTTCATAAAACCCTGGCATGTGGGGTTTAATTCTGCGGAGGATCTCCCATCACAGGTCCCAATTTGAGTCCGGTTTTCGAGGCTCCATCTGGAGTTCTGGCGTGAGGACATCCTACGGCAGATTGCTACTATGATTGGTATACCAACTGCTATCGCTCACCAATCCTTGGATAAGAAGGTTATTTCTTATGCTCGCATCTGCGTGGATATTGACATAAACAATTCATTACCAGACTCTATGGAAATTTGTTTGGGCACCTCATCCTGGATACAGCAAATAGACTATGAATCCATCCCCTTTCGGTGCCGAATTTGCCATGTATACGGCCACTTGCAGCGCCATTGTCCACAGGGGTTCAAAGGAGCCGGGGCTGCGGAGGAGTCATCTGAGCCGCGGACTACCAATGCAAATTTGAGGAAGGGACAATCTGACCCATCTAGAAACAGGAACGGCCTGCCAGATCATGGGGCAAAAGGGAAAAATCAGTTGAATACTCACACTTCGGAGCAAGGCCCTTCTGACTACAATGGCCCGGACAGGGAGGGCTTCATCGCAGTTAGGCGCAGAGCTAGAGGAAGAGGCCAGAAACGTACAAATTTGGACCGCCAAGGAGATGCTGGTTTTAACCATTTCGAAGCTCTAGATAACATGATCATTGAAGAAGGCATCCCTGCAGGGGTTGAGGAGGAAAATCTGGATTTAGAAGGGCAAAAATTCACGGCCTCGGCCTCCCAGGACATTGTCATTTGGCAGGCCTCAAAGGCTGCTCTTGAACCTGAATCTGAAGCTCCAGTAGTTTCACCCACTTCACAAGACAAGGAAATGCATTGTGCAGATTTGGTCCAAGATGCAGGAGCGTCCAGCAAAGAGAAGGGCTCTCCTTCTTGAAAGATCCCTGATGGATCTCTTCTATTGAACTGCTGTAATTTTCTTTTGTAGTGTCTTTTGAAATTTTGTGTTTTTCTTTCTTTTTGGTTTTTTGATGAATTTTTGAAGGAAAGAAATAATTGAAAATACGAATGCATAAACAAATTCTGGAAATTAAATCTAAGTGCAGCCGATATCCAGATTTGAAGGAGCGGAATTTATTAATAATTAATCTAAACTGCTGATTACAAATTGCTAAAAATCCAAGTGAAAAGCTAGGTTGACAGCCAACCTGAATCGCTGCACATGTACTGAGAACAGAATATAATAATGGCCAGCTAGTCGATTCCTTGGCAGAAATGCTATTGAGGTTGCAATTGGCTGTAAAGTACAGCAGTTTGCTCACCAACAGTCCACTATAGCAGCGCTTGTCAACTCTCCAAGATGAAGTCGCGCCCCTTTTGTGTTGGCTGCGATCTTGTCCCAAACACTCCCAGCACCTTCTATTGGCTGCGCTCCATCCAAACAGCCTCCAATACCTTGCTAAGGACCCACCTCTATGCTCAAACTTGCCACGAATTGATGTGGGGGCTACGTCCCACATGTCGGCCCTTGGGGTTTGCGTCCCAAGCTCCACGCCTTCCAAGCGCTTTCTTCAAAAGGAAATGATATTAGTCGATGCCTTCTCTCCTCCCTTCCAACGCCTCTTATAACCTTATTTCACTTAACCGATCCCCAAAAAAGTGGACCAAGGGCGCTTTAAGGGAAAATTATAATAATTTCTTTTTAAGAGGCTAAGAGTATAGGAAATAATGCTTTCTTATTAATTCAACAGAAATCCGTGCCCCGAATGGCTCCGACATATGAATGAAATATTTAGGAGAGTTCGAGACCTTTCCAATGAGCTATTACACTCTAGTACACTCATCCCGAAGAGGCCAAAAACACCTTATAACCCCAAATTGGCTATAACTTAGCCTTATTTTAATTAAAAGACGGAAACTCGATAATATTAAAAATATAACCAAAGTAACCAAGAAATGCCCAACCGACCCCACGAACTATCAAAACAACTTGTCACTTGTCTGTGACTGGAGCCGGAAATCAAGGAACCACTGGCAGTCTCCTCCCTAAAATCTAGGGATGCTCTTAAAACTTAGGGAACAAGCCCTAACACCCTGAAACTACACCCCTGAATAGAATCTCATGGAGCCCCAATCCTGGGCCTGACCAAGTCTCCTAAAAAATAGGAGTAACCTCCACAAATGTAGGAACTGCCTCCCACGAACAAGAAGTGTCGCCCAACTGATCAATAACCTGCCAGAGTACCAAGTCCAACACTGAAAAACCAAACTGGGTCTCTGTACCATCCTGTCAACCTACAAGACCCCATAATAGGCTGACTCCCATGTCACTGCAAGACTGGACTAGAGTGGGGACATGACACTTCTGCTCTTGGATTAATGCAACGGCCTTTCAAGAAGGTCTCCTTCTCCACACCGGCTAGAGCAGGACACAAGAAGGATCAAGACAGAATCAAACTCACAGGGGATTTACTGGTAGAATCAAGGGCGGTGAAGACCCTGGATGAACATTTTTCACAAATTACCCAATAATCATTTTGTCTTGGAATGTGAGGGGATTGAATAGCATCCCCAAACAAAAGGCTATTCACAAGCTAGTTAGTGATCATTCTCCCGATATTTTGTGTATTCAAGAGACCAAACTCTCGGTGGATTCTTTATTCACCTGTTATCCCAATTTTTGGCAGATTGGTCAGTCCCAGTGTGTCGGCGCCCTGGGGACTGTTGGGGGTCTTGCTATGTGTTGGGATCCTAGGAAAGTTTCGCCAATCCATTGGATGTCCTGCACCTCGGCCCTCTCAGTGATTGCTTCCTCCATGGAGACTGGCGAGATGATTTTGGTCACCAATGTGTATGCCCCGGTTGATCTCCCAGGTCAGCTTAGGCTCTAGGACCACATTCGATATGTTAGAAGCTGCCATCCCTTTCTGCCTTGGATCATAGCTGGAGATTTTAATTCTATTCTCAGCCAGGAGGAGAAGAGAGGAGGAATTCCCCGGTTGGGACTTTCTTCGGAGCTTCTTCGACAGAGCATGGAGGATTTACATCTTTCGGATGTTAAACCCCTTAGTGGAACCTTCACATGGAACAACAGAAAGACTGGGGAGGCAGCTATTTCGGAACGCCTGGACAGGTTTCTTGTCTCTTGTTTCTGGCAATCTAGATCCGTCTCTCTTTCTTCCGAAATTCTTGACTGGCGGGGGTCCGACCATTGCCCTATTAAGCTATCTTCTTGTCAGATTGTTGCTCCCAAGAAGCCTCCCTTCAAGTTTCAGTTGATGTGGCATTGGGAATCTTCCCTTTACGATCTAATGGCTCACTGGTGGAGGCATGGAGGTCCGAATTATGGCACAGCTATGTATTCCTTTTCTAAGAAGCTTCAGTATGTTAAAAGAAAATTGCAGTATTGGAACAGCCATTGCTTTGGCAACCTCCACACTATGAAGAGGAGGGCTCAGGACCGGCTGGACGCCATCACCAAGCAAATTCGGGACCTTGGCTTGTCTGACGACCTTCGCTCGGCCGAGTTACATGCTTCTACAGATCTAGCGGAGTGGGAACTCCGAGAAGAGATCTTTTGGAAACAGAAGGCCCGTGTTGATTGGCTCCAGGAGGGGGACAAGAACACAGCTTTTTTCCATAACTCAGTGCAGAACCGACATAACAAGAGCTTCATCTCCTCCCTGATTACTGCGGATGGTAGGCGCTTGACTTCCACCTAGGACATAACCAGGGAAGCTATTCGGTTCTACTCTGTACTCTTTTCAATGGACACCCATCCGGATCAGCTAGCAGAAGATACTGTGTTATCCTATATTCCTCCTCTTGTGACAGCAGCAATGAATGATTCCCTTATACGGCCTATCAGCAGAGCTGAACTGGAGGGAGTTGTTTTTGGCATGAAGAAAGGCAAGGCCCTAGGCCCAGATGAATTCCCTGTTGAATTCTTCCAGGAATTCTGGGATGTCATTAATCAAGACCTTATGGAGGTGGTCCAAGAGTCTTATTCCAACAAAGATATGCTCCGGGCTTTGAACGCTACTTTTCTGGTGCTTATCCCGAAGAGAGAACAGGTTAATCAGTTGGAGTGTTTTAGACCCATTGCTCTTTGCAATGTGGTGTACAAAATCATCACTAAGCTCATTGCGGAAAGGCTTAAAGCATGCCTTCCTGTACTCATCTCTAAGGAGCAGGGAGGCTTTGTGGTGGGCAGGCAAATTTTGGACGGGGTGGTCATAGCTTCTGAAGCTATTCATTCCATGAGCACTTCACAAGAGCGGGCGATGTTTATTAAGCTTGATATGGTGAAAGCCTATGACAGGGTTAGTTGGGGATTCTTGCATAAAATTCTGGTGGCTTTTGGCTTCAACCGAGACTGGATCCGCTGGGTTCTCAGCTGTGTGACGACTCCATCCTTCTCGGTTCTCATTAATGGAGCCCCCTCAGAGCTGTTTGGTGCTTCTAGAGGGCTTCGCCAAGGAGACCCACTCTCCCCATATCTATTTATTATTCTGGCAGAAGGCCTTGGGCGACTTATCAAGCTTCGAATTTCTCAGCGTATGCTTCAGGGCTGGCGCTGGGGGAACGGAATACTTGCTTTGTCCCACCTCCAGTTTGTTGACGACACTTCCCTTGCGGGGAGAGCACAAATTCGGGAAGCCGAAGCTTTTCGGCTTACCCTGGACACTTATTTGGCTGCCTCTGGGCAAAAAATTAATGACCACAAGTCCTCCATTGTGTTTTTCAACACCCCGGAGCCTATCCAGCAGAGAATCATGGCTATTCTGAGGTTTCAGCTCCAGTCTCTTCCAATCACCTACTTAGGCGTCCCTATTGTGGTGGGCAGACAGCCAAGACTCTTCTGGCAAAATGTGCTAGATAGACTAAGACAGAAAGTTAATCATTGGACTCACAAGTGGCTTTCTACGGCGGGCAGGGTGACACTTCTGCAAGCAGTGATCCAGGCCCTCCCCATCTACCGCAGCATGGTGCAGGCTACCCCGGTGTACTTCCTTAAGGAATTCGATGCTCTTTCTCACCAATTTCTATGGAGCGGCAATCTGCAGAACTCCAAATGGAGTTTGATCAATTGGGATACGGTTTGTCGGCCAAAAAAGGCTGGCAGTCTTGGGCTGTGCTCGGCAATTCTGAGCAGCCAAGCTCTAGCTGTCAAACTTTACTGGTGTTGGTGCTCCAGTGCAGCTCACATTTGGGCCCGGATTCTGGCTTTCAAGTATTATCCAGGAGTTGATCCGGCGGAGATCCCAAGACTTCCCCTGGAGGGAAGAGGGTCGATGGTACGGGATACCCTCAAGCGTGGAGCACATCTGGTGAAGCGTAGCCTGTTTTGGATCTGCAATAGGGGATCGGATGCTCTTTTCTGGAGTGACTCCTGGGACGGGTTTTCCCCCCTCTTATCTTCTCATCCACATTTGCAGCCGCTAAGTGAGTCCTTGTTAGCTGATGGGTGGAACACGGTGGGGCATTATAAGGAGGCCATCAAGATTGGCAATGCGGTGGGATTTCGGTGGAAGCAACCTTCAGACTGGCCGTTGGGTGGCCACATGGCGGAGCGACGAGAGCTCGCCCAAATCTTGGCGTCAAGGGAATGTAGCTTCTTGCAGGAGCGAGATGTTTTGGCCTGGGGCGGAGACCCGTCCGAAAAATATTCTGTATCTTTCGGATATCATGATTTGCAAAAGCAACTTTTTGGCGAAGTTGTCACCTGGGGGAAGAAGGTTTGGAACAGTTACTCGTGGCCTAAATGTAACTTTTTTCTCTGGATTTTGGCGTATAACAGGTGTCTTACCTGGGACAATCTATGCAAGCGGGGCTTCTAGGGACCATCTATGTGTGTTCTCTGCCGCAGCAGTGAAGAAACTGTCTCCCACCTCTTCTTTCAGTGCCCGTTTGCCAGACAGATTTGGCACCTGTGGTGGGATGTGTGGGCTTGCCCGTGCTGGCATGTTGCCTCCTTGACGGAATTCTGGGACAGATTGGGGCATCCTCCCTCTCAGGCCTTGCTTCTTCAAGTAGCCTGGCGCATTGGTCCTTCGTTTATTTTGTGGCACACATGGCTGGAAAGGAACAGGCGGATATTTCAGGGGATTAGTTCTGACCTCAGTATCTTGTGGGGAAAGATCACAGGCTCGATCTTGGAGACCATCCACGCCAAGTGTGAGAAGGCCGCGGATTTGGGAGAGGCCGATGTTGGGATATTTAAACGCCTGATTGCCGTCCTCCCTGGCAACGTTTCTGACGCTCCTTTCACCCCTGCGCGCGGACAGAGACAGCCTTTACGGCCTGTCAACAGGATGGGTCGGTGGTCGCCCCCATCGGCTGGCATCCTCAAAGTCAACATGGATGGAGCATCACGGGGAAATCCTGGTCCAGCGGGGGTCGGCAGAATAGGACGTGACAGCATGGGGAAGGTGCAATTTTTGTTCTCTACTAACAAAGGTGTTCAGACGAATAACATCATGGAAGCTCTTGCGATCTTAATTGTCGTTCAACAGTGTTGCTATCTGGGATGGCAAAGAATTATTTGTGAATCTGATTCGCAGGTTGTGGTTAATCTTCTGAATAAGCGAGATTTGGAGACGAATGATTGGCATTTGGCTGGAGTGGTGCAACAAGTACTTCAACTTTGTAATTCTTTGGAATCTGTGACTTTTATGTATATACCCTGTGAATGGAACGGGGTCGCTGACTGTTTGGCCAAATGGACCTCCGAGCACGGACCACCTTGGAACGTCTCGAATCAGGGGATGCTACCCCTTGATTTATTCCAGAAGTTGGGTCAGCGTATTGACCAGGATAATACTGTGTAACTTTTTCCGTTTTTAATAAGATTTTTACCCCTGTTTAGTTAAAAAAAAAATCTAGAGTCATGCAACAAATTTGAACAATTATTAGATACCAAACAAAAATCATCTTTCAACTCATACCTTTCTATGAATATCTTGGTTTCTTTGGCTTCTTCAAAATCATCTTTTAGCATACCAAAGTTTTGGGTATGTGACTACTCCAAAGCACCTAGCATCTCCTCATTTTCGTCCATCATTTGCAGCCCTCTTTGCTGCTCCAAAAACTCAGATTTTTGGTTTTCACAATTTCCCACTCTAGGCTGCCCCAAAATGTCATCTTTTTGTAGCTCATCTTCCTCCTTCAAATCTGATTTTTTTATTTCATTGGCCTCTTCATGAAGGGTTGTTCCTTCATTCTCTTCCTCCAACTCTCCATGTAGTTCGGTCCTTTCCTCCTTGATGACTCTTGCCTTTCCCCTTGATGCAAGTGTCTACGAGGCTACCTGTTTGGTACTCCATCCTTCATCTCACAATAATCTTGAAAAGACAATAATGCTTGTGTGGCAAGGCTTAGGGATGCATACTTTTTTTGATGAATTTCCAAAGTATCATCCCTTGGCATCCTTTTCTCTATCACTGGTTCCTTCTGCAAAAAAGTGGCCTTGAGGAATTTTTGAAGGGGGTTAATAGAAACCCTCTCATCATTATTCAAATGTTCTCCATTGGAGAAGTGATCTTTCCTTGAAATAGCATCTTTCAACATAGCTGCGATTTGCACACTCAAATTTTGTTGAAGTTCTTTTTGGCTTTCCTTGATTAAGCCATGTATAAGCTTAAATTGTTCTGGAGAGAACCCTTGCTCTTGGTCCTCCATAGTCTTCTTCTTCTGTACTTCTTACCTGTTTGCATCCAACAACCAACACACATGTAGACAAGACCAGTGCTTTGATACTACTGTAATGTCCCCAAATGAGATGAATCAGGGCAAAAAGGGTTTTTCACAAAATCCTTAAATCTGATGAAAATCAGCAAGCCCTAAATTGATAATTAAATTCTCTAAACCCTTATTTAATTCTGAAAACCCTAGGCACCAAAAAAATAGGGTTTTATGATGAATTTCTTCCAATAAAATGCCTCAAAATAATCTGAAAAATATGCAAGAAAATTTCAGAATTGAATCCACATAAATAAATACCTTTATCTCCCTTTTTCTGAACCTTCAACGCCACAAATAGATGAAGGAGAAATCTGATTTAATATCCAATTTTTTGTTGTTTGAAATAAAAATAATCTTCAAACCCTTGCCAAAAATCGCTGCCAACCTCTTAAAAATATAAGAAAATTACGACTTGTTTTGGCATGAAAATCGCCAAACTAGTCCTAGGTCAATCGCCTGGGCCACTTCCAAGATGCCTAGTAAAATAGCAGAAAAATATAAGTATTCTTGCCTTCCACAAGTGAGAAAATCTTCAAAAACCTATTAGAAAAACTAAAAATAATTCTGCAAATTATTAATTAATTTTTTTCTTCAAAATCCTTCACAAATCGCCCAAAACTCCATAATAATAATCAAAAAAATATTAAATAAATTTAAATAATTATTTTGTGAATATTTTGACCAATTGGAACATTCAAACCCTAGTGTCAACCTTCCCAAGTGATTCGCTCCATTTGCAAAATTAGTATAATAGATAAGCAACGCCAAAATGCAAGTAGAATATCACCAAACCCTCAAAAATAAGCATTCAAACCCTCCAAAGTAGTTCGCCGCACTCTTTAGGGCATAAATAAGCTTTCCTTTCGCAAGGTGGTGTCAAAAGACAACTTTTAAGATTGATCAATCACCAAAGTAGAGAACCTCTATTGGGCATGGATCTCAATAGTCTTCTTCAAGCATGAAGAAACAATAATATCAAATTCATCATATCCTCCATTGTAGCCTTCGCCATATATTTATAACTTTCCAAAAAAGGTGAACCATTTTGGAAAGATAAACATTTCCTTATCTTTGTTTTAGCTCTCATGCCATCTCTTTTTTGAATAATATATTAATTATTGACATTTAAAATAATAATTATAATAACTTCAAGGCAAATAAATTAATAATTAATTCATTTAAGCACCTTAGTGGTAAAACCCACTTTTTTAAAAATATTTTATTAATTAAATAATAATTGCCTTCAAAAATCACTATTTCGAAAATCAATAACTAATAAAACATAATCCCCCAAAAGGGCTCCTTTAGTCTATAAAAAAATAGACTAAAGGTCTTCAATACCTGTTTAATCATGATGTGGAAATGGAGACATTGCAACATCGCACCTTGTCCCAATGTCATCGAAGAGACAAAACGAGAGATGATGGCAAAGCTTGCATCACTGGACAAAAAAAAACTAGAGAGGGCAAAGATGCAAGCAACCCTAATAGCGACCATTGTCCTCACATTGGCAGAGGAAGAAGCAGCAACGATGACAAAAATTATGGGCTTTACTCGTGGCCCACACAACCACTATGGCACATCTTCATCGGCTTCGACTCAATTACACTCATTTTTTGTGCCTAAAAACACGCCTAAGGCACAACTTTCACTGCAAACTACATGATGGAACAAGCAGGCACATGCAAAAGCAAATAAAGCATGTGCAAATTTTTGGTATTTCAACAACCTTCCCTTCAACGTAGCAAGGAGCATATACTGGGAATATTGGGTTACAACATGGACAGTTGTAGAGAAATGGTACAAAGAACCCTCTCCAAAAAACTTAAGTGGAAAGTTGCTCAAGAATGCAGTTGAAAATGCAAAGCTAATTGTCAAATATTAGAAGAGGTTATGGCGTAAGTTCGGATGCACCATTCTTTTTGATAGATGGACAGATGGAAAGAACACCTTCAACTTTTTGGCGGCTTCAAATGGTGAACTGGTTTTTTTTAAGTTTATTGATGCATCTAGTAAAATGAAAAATCAGAAACTTTGAGTTGGATGTTAAAGGAGGTTGTTTTAGAGGTGGGCATCGAAAATGTTGTTCAAATTATCACAGACCATGTAGCATCATATGGCGGATAGGAGACTTCTTAGGAAGAGACGTCCATCTCTCTTTTGGACACTTTGTGCAGCCCATTGCCTTGACCTTCTTTTGGACGACATAGACAAACTTCATTAGGTGCGACCAATTGTAGAAACAACTAGAGAAATAAAAATATATATTTATAATCACTCTTTGGTTCTCAACTTGATTAGAGAGCACACCAAGGGAAAAGAGCTTGTTCAAGAAGGGTCACCAGGTTTGAAATGAACTTTATTACATTGCAAAGTATTTGCATTTTGTTGACTCTTTTGAAACAGACGTTTGTGTCTCAGGGATGGATGGAATCATCATATTCTAAGAAAGTTGATGGAGTGAAGGTTGGGAAGACAGTTTTCAGTAAGGCCTTCGAAACGAGAGCTACATAGATCGTTAAAATAACTTGAAATTGCAATTTAAATTTCAAGTTGTTTCCCTTATTTTCAATTTTTTAAACTTAAAATATTTATTTTATAATTTATCTATAAGTTTGTAACTTTGTAAGTGTTTGAGCCTTTGTTGAGGATTTTGCGATTGGTGGATGAGGAGCAAAATCCAATAAGTTATATTTATGAGGCCATAGATAAGGCCAAAGAGGTTGTCCAAAACTATTATAGAAAGGATCGTGCTAAATTTGATCCCATTTGGGAGTTAACTGATCAGAGGTTGAACAATCAACTCCACCAACCCCTCCATGCAGCAAGGTACTACCTTAACCCCAAGTTTTTCTACTCTGATGGCTTCACAGATGCTAGTGAAGAGATTATAAAGAGGCTCTCAACATGCATTGAGAGTATGACACCTAACATTGAGGTGAGAGACCTCATTATTGCAGAGTTGCATAACTACAACCAAACAAGGGAGAGGGTCTTTTCTTTAGTACTAGTTATCCAAGGGAGAGCCACACAGTGACCACATAATACAAAATGTAGTCTTTACTTGTATTACATATTTACAATTATTAATTTCTTACAAAGTTTTGAATATCTTGTTTGCAGAGTTGTGGTGGGAAGATTGGGGTGGAAATACCCCAAATATTCAAAGGCTAACCTTCCAAATTTTATCTCAACCTTCTAGCGCTTCTAGATGTGAGTACAATTAGAGTTTGTTTGACTTCATTCACACAAAGAAGCGCAACAAGTTGAGCCAACAACACTTTTATGGCTTGGTTTTGGTGCAATATAACCTTCAACTTCGCACAAAGAAATTGGAGAATGCATCAGAAGAGCCTATCGATCTAGATGAAATTGATCCCTACTGCAATTGGATTGCACTGGAGGCCCCCGTGTTCACAGATTAAGAGATTGTTGATTTCGAGAGGCAAGCCATGGAGAGTGCAACTGAAGCAGGAGGAGAGATTGGATTGGAGGATATCCTTGAAGATCAGGTAGAGGCAGAAGTAGAGGTGGAGCCACAAGGGCAGGTGCAGCCATCTAGACAGAGCGAGGCGGGGTAGTCAAGTGGGAGGACTAGAGTTTTTTAGTCTCCCTTAGTTTTTCAGAGAGCAAGGAAGAGAAAATTATAGATTATTGTAATTTGTACTTGTAGATTCTTGTATAAGACTATAAGTCTATAAGTATTATTATAGTTTGACTCTGATGTATTCGCATTATTATGCAATTTTGTACTTTATTTGTATTCAAATATGATAGAAAACACTTTCTCAACATTTTACAAACTCATTTCATCTATTTTGCTTCTGCAATTTCTAAAAAAAAATGATGTGACCCAATAGCATCAAGGACAGCATAGGCATCAGGAGGGGTTGGTGAGAATACAGATGATATATTTGCAGATGATGTCATTGCAGAGGAGGAATATTTACCTTCCACTTCCACGAGGCAACCACATCAAACTTATACTACATGTTGGAGATGACATGTATAGTTGAAATTTCATATTAGTCACTGTAGTCTATGACTCTAAACATTGCAGTTTGTACATTGTACTCTTTTTTGGTGGAAAATTAATAGAAAATATACTCATGCATTCTCTACATTCATTAATCATGCCATTTAACAGTTTTCCATGTTATTTATGTTTATTTTAAAAATTTATATGTTGTTAAAGTAGTGATAAAGTTGTCGAGTAATGTTGAGTAATTCTTAGAAGCTCCCGAGTCCTAAGTAGGAGTCAAAATTTTGGGCTGTCAAGTAATCTCCAAGTACAATTTTTTGAACTACAATTCTATATACCTTTGGTTCTCCATCCAACTCAATTGTTTCACTAGATGATCCCCTTTTCTTGATCTGTGATGCATGATTGGGCTGCCATATTTTAATATTTCTAGGAATGAGATCATCCTAAGGGCTATATGTGTGTTTAGATTTTTGCTCCTTGTGTTTGGCATCGATGGTTCAGCGTTTGATGTGAATTGAACAGATTCTTGAGAATTACCTTTGTGCTTGGAAGTATTTTGTATCGGTTCCCTTGAAGAGTGTTGTGGCTGATTGGTACCATCTAGGGTGGCTTGGAAGTCTTCCATCTCTTCAATGTCTAGATCTACAAAGGCTGCGAAAGGATCTATTGTTGCAATTTGTGATGCACCTCTGATGCAATTCGTGTTAGGGGACCAAGTGAATGGCTATTTTGTCCCTGCAGCCTAAACCCAAACAATCTTCAAATGGACACACACACACACAACTGTATTAAAGGCTAGAGACCAAGATCGCACCTTTATTTAATTCATATAACAGAATTACAGTAGATAACCCACACATTTCATTTGTCTTATTTTTAGAACCTACATGAAAAAGACATTACACTACAGCCCTTCAATAAATCGGGTCCAATTCTTTCTACCCTCTGCTCTCTCTATGGTCGCACATTCTGCTTTTCCACCTAGAGTTGCTTCTCCTCTGACTGATTTGAATCTCTTCTTTGTCTTCTCAACCTTCTATAATGCCTCTTGGAATTCCCTTGTTCTTGGAAAATGCTTGAAAGTGCCAAAACAATCATTTTGGGCCATTATTCCACATATGCCACAGCTGTGAGCAAAACCACCACTTAATGCAAATTGGCAGGTTTCACAACTGCCCCCTACAAGAACTGATAGGTTCATCATCATTCAAAGAATAATCAAACTAATTGTTTTTTGATGACTGAAACTTGTTCTTCTCTGATTGTTGGGCTTGTTGGAGTTCATAAGTCTTCAAGTAACTCTGACAAGTGTCTTTCGCATGTGACAAAAAGGAACCACGAAAAACACAAGATGCACACAAAACTTTGGTTGATGCAAGATTGCACATCATACCCCAAATGCTCCTACTCATGAAACTGGAGAGAGCTCTTCCAATGATCTGTTGTACTTTCCAATCTCCTATTCATTCACCAAGTCGATCTTTAGCTATTCTATCGTTCCACTTGACCAAATAATCCATATACTTCTTCCCTCAAGTCTACTTGACAGCTTTGGAGTCCAAAATGGCCTTTATCCCCTCTTTCTCTTTCTCAAGAAACTATTGTCTCCAATCTAGAGTTGAAAAAAAGAATCAGCATCATCTCCAAGTGGTTGTCCTTCATGAAAAGGATACGAATCTGCTACATTGAATATAGGTGAGATATCAACCCATATGATAACTCTATCTCATATACAATTTTTAAAAACTTCCTCAAGGCTTTGCATTGTCCAAACTTTTCCACTTGAGTTTGTTGTATGTACCCTTCGTAAACCTCTCCTTCAAATGCACTAACACTAAATCCCCAACCTAGAATGATTTTGTTTTTCTCTTGAGACCAACATGTTGCTTATATCTCATGGTTTTTTGCTCCAACTTCTCCCTCACTTGTTGGTGCACGTCTTACATATACTCTACATAATTCTCCGCTTCAGCACTTTCCCCACTCAAATCACTGATGTTCTGCAATTCTGAAACACCACTTGAGCTGCAACCAAATACTATTTGAAAAGGAATCTTTGCTATACTTTGGTTAGTTGAATTGTTGTAAGCAAATTCAGCCTGTGCTAAAATCAAATCCCAATGCTAGGGCTTATTTCCCACCAAACATATCAACCAATTCCCACAACTTCTACTCACTACCTCCATTTGTCCATCCCTTTGTGGATAGTATGTTGAATTGAAACTCAATTTAATACCGAACTTCTTCCACAAAGTCTGCCAAAAAAGACCAACAAACTTCGTGTCTCTATCCAACACTATGCTTTACGGCAATCCATGTAGTCTAACTAAGACTTTGAAAAACAACTAGCAATATTCATGACATCACTAGTCTTCTTACATGCAATGAAATGTGTCATTTTCAAAAATATATCAACAACAAAGATAGAATCATTACGCTTTTCTCTCCTTGACAACCGAAGCACGAAATCCATGTTAATGTCTTCTCACAGTATTTCCGGTATTGGCAATGGTTTGTACAAACCTACATTCTGACTTTTGCCCTTATCATAGTGACATGCTACAACTTTGCACAAACTTCTTCACATCTACACTCATCTTCAACCAATATTATCTCTCATTCAGCTGTGCCAATATCTTATCTACACCAAAATGACTCAGCCATTCCACCACTATGCTTTGCTCTTATCATGTTTTCGTTCAGTGATCCTTTGAGGTATGCACAAATGTTGTCCTTTGAACAATAATGCATCTTTAAAAAAAAAGAAATCCAGCTGTGGAGTTCTATCCATGCTAGTTGGGCTCTTGCACGTCATTCATTCATCTTTGAAATCCAAATCCTCTTCACATGAATCTTTATGGATTCAAACCCATTCACCGCTATTCTCATTTCAATCAATAAAAGACATTTTCTATTCAATGCATCTACAACTCTATTTGATTTCCCACTTCTATGCTTTAAAACTATGAATAACTTTGAAGAAAAACAACCCATTTCATAAGATTTTGATTTAACTTACCTTGGCCATTTTTAAATAGCAAGGCTTGATGATTTGTGTACCAAAAAACTCCTACGAAAACAAGTAATGTCTCCATTTATTAACAACATCCACGATTACACAGAACTCTTGATCATATATTGAATACTTCCACTTGGCATCATTCAACTTCTTGGTGAAATATGCAATGGGTCTACCCTCTTGACTCAATAATGTACCTACCACTATCCCACTAGCATCACAATCAACCTGGAACACCTTGTTGAAATCTGGTAATGCTAAGACCGGTTGTTCAGTTACATTTTTTTTCAAAATATAAAAATTATTCTCAGTTGTAACTATCCATTTGAACTCTTTTCTATCACCTCTCATGATTTCAATGATAGGTGCACATATCTTGCTAAAGTTCCTATTGAACTTCATCTAAAAACTGGCTAACCCATGAAAACTTCTTGCTTCAAACATGGGTTTTGGTGATGGCCACTCCAACATGACTTTTAACATTGATGGATCCATCCTCAATCCATCATTTGAGACCACAAAACCAAAGTAAACCAACTTAGCTTTCGTAAAACTGCACTTTTTAATGTTGACAAGCAATTTCTCTTCTTTCTTTGGAACTCTTGCCTCAAATACATTAGATGTGTCTTATTTTTTCTTACCAAAAATCCAAATAAACAATAACAAACTTACCCAAATATGACTTCAACATTTCATTTATGAGTCTCATGAATGTACTTCATTTTTCTCAGACCACTTTAGGACTGCCGTTCACTTCTTCCTCTTTGCCCTTCAATGAGCTCAATCTATACTTCTTTCCATCCTTCACAAGTCTGTAAGTATTGGCACTTCAATCATGTATAGCCTTCCTATCAAATTGCCATGGTCTACCCAGCAACATGACACACATCCATAGGTATAATATCACACAAAACATCGTCTTTATAGGACCCAATCAGAAAATTGACCACACATTGTTCATTTATCAAAACCTAATGTCCTTTTTGCAGCCAAGACATCTTATATGGATTTGGGTGTGTCACTCTTTTCAGCCCAAGTTTATCTATCATTTAGACACAAAATTATCCATGCTACCACTACCAACAATGACCTTACAACACTTACCTCCAGATTTGCAAATGGTTCAAAAAAGATCCTTTCTTTGTGCCAATTCATCTCCTTCTTGGCTGGTTTGAGCAACACTCTCTTCATCATGAGAGCTTCTCCATGTTCCGATTCTTCTATAAGATCAAGTGATGCAACGGTTTCTTCCGAATGAGCTAAGGGAGATATCCCACAATTGTCCTCGATTGCGCTAAGGAATTCAAATGCAAAATGGAGTATTGTGTGAAGTGGCAGAATCAACAAGGGGTCTATGCTTGGTCGCATTGCGCTTATCTTTTTATGTGGAGCAATGGCAGTTGGGTGCCACATGTCAGCTTAGCGTCAAAACAAAGCAAGAGAGTTAAAATTTGAAGAGCAATGACGAATTGTTGCTAGTCATCGATCTACGAAGATCCAATGGTAGTCATTGAGCGTCACTGCAGAGATGGAGTGCAAAGATCATGTGTTTGGCAACAACATGGTGATGGTCGTGGATCTAAGGAAAATTGGTTCGATATGCGGGTATTCATTAGCCCATAAGTAGGTCGTGTTGTGAGTCAACGCTGGTTATTGATCTTGCAACTCTTGATCCTAGCCATAGATCACTGCAAGGCAAGAATACAGATCGTAGTTGCGATTCAACATAGACCATTGATCTTGCAAGCTTAGATCTATCCCATCCATCGATCATTCAAAGCTAAAAGCTTTGATGAAAGCGTTCGTTGTTGGTTTGACGACCATCACAAATCTTGTATGAGTTTATCTAAGTTGTTTGTAATATCCCAAATTGCAATATGATACATTTATTTGGATTTCTCGGAATTCCTTTTTAAAGTTTGAAATAATAATATTCAATGAATATAGAATTATGTTCTTATTAACAAGATAATAAATTTATATAACAAATAATATTGTATAATGATCAAATGTGCAATGCGGAATTTTGGTTATAAATATTCTAATAGAGAACTCTCAAAGGGTTTCGTCCTTGAGGGGTTGATATCAAAGGGATTCGTTCTTGTATCTAATAAATGAGGGGTTTTGTCCTCAATTATAAAAGAGGTTGCTGCCTAAACTTCAAATAAGGGAATGAATGTCAAATCTGAATATATATCCTTTTCCTTCACCAAGTTCTTATAAATACTCTTCAGAGCTTTGCATCAAATGATGTGTCTCCTTTCCAAAGTGATGTCTTTTCATCAAATGGGACGACTTGCATTAATATAACTTCTATTCCTTGCATTAAATGTGGCACTCCTTCCCATATGGACAATTTATTTAATTTAGTTGTTGCTGTAGTTAATTTAATTGTTGTTGGTTTAGGCGATTCCATTGGTGATTTATTTACATTAATGCAGTTCATGTTTATGGTCTCCTTTGCATTTGGGGATATTACATTGTCCATCGCTACATCGGGAGTCTTTGTGCAGTTTTAAGTGTTGGGTTGCAAATCAATGTTGGTCACTGATCCAATACCAATCGATCTTGAGCATCCATCAGAGATTCGAGCGCCGCAAGCACAATAAAGAGGGAGAGCAATGAAACCATCCCTAACCTAGATCTTGTAAGATCTAATCCTAGTCGTCTATCATACGATCAAAAGCATAAGTGCTAATCATGGTACCTCTCTCTAAAATAGCAGCAGTCGCCAATCTTCTTAGGTAAGATCTCAACCATCCATCAGGGATTCGGCCATCAAGCAACAAAATGTTAAATCCAACACTGAAACACTGACAATCATAGATCATGCAAGATCTAATCTAAACTGTCCATTTCAAATTGCAACAATCTAGATTCGTAAGGTTTTCATGCACGCAAAATTCAAGGGAAGTTGGTGAGGGTTCATATGAAAATCGCATTTTCTAGCAGGTCAATAGGACTTTCTAAAGCCAACAAACAATCAGGAAAGCATGGATGCCATATCTCTTTGCAAAGATATCCCTTTTTGTACAATTCAGCAAGGGAGGCCCCTACACATTGAATGAAGTTGGCCAGTCAATCTAAGCAGATCAAAGTGAAACCATTCCCATTATTAATGTCATGCAGAGCTTGAGGAATGGGACAAGGAGTGTGGTGGCAGATAAAAAACAGAGATGAGGAAACTTGTAGGAAGTTAACTTGGAAGATAGAGATGTGCTCAAGAGAGGAGCAAAGCATGGATAGCATGGATATATTTGCTCAAGAGAGGAGCATAGAGGTCAGAGAGAGGAAGGCCATAAGATAAAAGGCATAGTCCCATTGAGTCTGTAAAGTTCTAGAGTCTAGAAGATTATAAAGCTTAGATATAAAGGCTAAGTGTTTGTAGAGAGTTTAGGGCATGAGTTTGCAATGTAATAAGTCTTGAAGGGCCAAGATTAATGAAAATTAGTGTTTTTTTGCTCAAACGAGTTGATTCATATGTGTGTGTTCTTGGTGAGTGAGTACTAAGCTAAGAGTGTAGTTGCAAGCTTGGGCATCCCTTTGTTGGGACCCCTAGGACCAACCTTCATCACTTTGAAAGAAAAGGTCTCTAGGTAGAGCAATGCATAGCTAATCCCTCGGTGACCTCATAAGAAGAATGAACATAGTATTCCATGTTAATAATATTTCCTAATCAAATGTAATGAGCTTTATGATTGTAAATCACAAACATGATTTGATAGTTATAACTTGGAAAACTTGCACAATGACCTTGTCTCATTTTAAGCCTTTGATTAGGTTACATTGAAATGACCTTGTGTTTTTTAAATATGTGTTTAGAGGACTTCCATGTATAAGTTATGTGACTCTTATGAAAGTAAGAATAGTTAAACTTGAAGAAATTAATATTCCTTTTTGTCCCTTGTTAGGTTGGAATAAGAACTTGTGCATGCTCATTTAGTTGGTCAGACGATTGTTTGTGTAATGTCCCCATTTCCACATCATTTATGAACAAGTATTGAAGACCTTTAATCTACTTTCCCCATAGACTAAAAGATTCTTTTGGGGGTTTTTATTTTATTAATTAATTATAATTGTCCGAAGAGTGATTTTAATCATTTGCTCATATAAGACAATTTTAGTTGATTAATAGAATATTCTTTAGAAGTGGTTTTTACCACTATGGTATTTAAAAGAAATAATTATTAAATTATTGCCTAAAACTAATTTTAATTACTATTTATTATTTAAGCAATTAATTTAATATTATTATTTGTAAAAAATGAATGTTGGCTTGAAAGCAATCAAAGGAAAAGAGAAAATGTTCTAAAAGTCGACAAGGAGAGTTAAAAGAAGTATTTGAGCCCTCCAAAGGTGGTTCGCACCCCTTCGGAGGGTACAAGACATGGTGAAGATCTCAATTGAAGAATATGTTGAATTTGATATTGTGATTCTTCATGCCTGAAGAAATATTGGAATGCATGCCCAATAATTGTTTTGCAGGTTTTGGAGCTAAATTATCGACAAAAAGATGTCTTTTGACTCCACATTTGCTAAGGTGGATTTGGTATTTGCCCTAGAGTGGGGCGACTTGCTTTGTGTGATCTTTGAGAGGGTTTTGTGGACAATTTGATGTCTGATTGATCAAGTTTCATTGATGGAATTTATTGATGAATATGCTAAAGTGTGGCATTGATTTTCTATATGACCTGGTAAGGGTTCCAAGGACAATTTGAGTGAATAAATAAATAATAATTTCTGAAGTATTTATTTATTTTATTGGGCAGATTTTATGAAAGTTTGACTTCACAAATTGTTGATTTGAAGCTAATAATTATTGTTTGATTTTTCTCACATGAGGTGACTTGATTGGGCATGAGTGGATGATGATTGAAGAGGTCTAAAACCCTAGTTGGAGTATAACAATTATTTCTGAATTTTTATTTGCATATTTGACCTAGGGCGACTTGGTTTAGGAAGGTGTTTGACCACCTTGAGTGCCCTAGAAGGGCGCTGAAATTGTTTGAGTATTTGCGGTATTTTATTCATGATTTTTGCAAGGGTTTGAGTGAAATTTGGTGAATATTCAGCTGCTATTTTTTATGCATAAAATCAGATATTTTTCAGCAAGGTTAAATTAGAAATTCATCTACATTCAAGGGGTAAAAAGATACAATATTTCTATTTTCAGTTTGTAATTCATATTGGACCATATTGAGATGATATTTGATCAACGTAATTGCTGGAAATTACCTATTTATTTATTTCACATTAGTGTCTAGGGTTTGAATGCAATTTGCATGTTTTTGGAGCGTCTACTTGAGCTAGGGTTTGTTGATTTTGCTAATTTCAGAATTCATAAATTTGTGGATTTTAGGGAAAACCTTTATTTGGCTCTTTGGCCCAAAAAGGGAACATTACAGTTTGAACGATCAAAAATTAGTGAATCCTATCTTCACCATGTGTTTATTCTTGAACACAAGTAGCTATTTTTCCGCAATTAACAAAAACAATTGGACTCGGACATTTAGTTGTTAGACAAAGGCATTCCATGTTTCATCCTTAGTTGAAAACCATTTATTTTTCCCATATCTGCATCAAAAATGTTAGACCTACTCCTCCATATGAAACACTCTTTTTGCAATGCTTTGCATAAATAACCAATCCAAATAATTTAAAACCATCACATGGCCAAGAAATATTGTCTTGAATTCCTTATAAACATTTTTATCATTCCGACAATGGTTGTTTCCCTTAGTCTTTGGTTGTCATTTTTATTTCAGATCACATATTCTTTTCTTGTTGGCCTATCTGGTCGAGTACAATACTACTATTTTCTACATTTTGCAGAATCTTCTTCTTGAGATTGTCATTCTCTCCTTTTTCAGTGACTGCAGCGTCTTCTCCATAATGCCCTCCTTTTTCTTCCATTGTCCTTTTAACTTCTCAGATAAATTTTTTTCAATTCCGTTTTCTACACCCTCATCAATGAGGATATCTATTATAGATCCAGCTATTATTTACACTTCTTTGTATCCCCATATATAACATTTATTATAAATGTTTAGGGAAGGTGCCACTTTCATGTAGTTTATTGGAATAAAAAATTGACCACAATACATACATCCTCAGAATACAAGAGTTTCCAATTAGAACTTCCAGCTTTTATCCATCCTTCTGTGCTCTTCTCATACTCCATCATTTTGATGCATGTTAAGATTTTTCCATCCATTTGCTTGGTCCTTTATCCTCCATTCTATAAAATATTCAGTCAATTAATTTGGCGCTAATACCATATGTAGACCTGAATCCAATTTTCCCAAGAAACGCTTAATAGAGAATATAAATATAAAAAATAAATATACAATAAATACACAATTTTATACATGGAACACAATACAATAACAAAGCACACAATCTGTATCTTGTGCACAGATATATTACAACTGTACCTGGTGGAACCTCCCATCCTCACAACCTTGTCCTGTGGCTTCCATTACACTTTCTTGTACAAGTACACACATAACACCTACTATTGTACTATCATGTATAGGCAATAGGCATATAACTCTAAAGGTAAACCATACATGGTGTCCTTTTATAACTATAGATTTTTATCTTATTATACCTTATGTTCTGACAGAAATGAATATAAATGGCTACAAAAATGATAAACCTTAAACAAGCAAAGGCAAAGATTTGCACAAAATGATATAACTTACAAAATATGGAGGAAGGAGACACAACTACTGACAGCTGAGGAAAGAAACAGGATAAGAATTACAGAAGCCAAGAGCAGACAACAAAACAAATAACAGAGGGATGCAGTGGAAAATTATTATGAGATTAGAATAAAAAGAATAGGTCCACTATGGAGATAATTTTCCCAAACAAGATAAAAAAAAGGCAAAATAGCAACATTACAAAAAGGCAATAGCTTGTAAAAAGAGAACAAAACAAAAGGCATAGACCAAAGAAATGTATCAATCAAATACCACCTGTAAGGAAACCTTACGAGTAAAACTAAGTAATATCCATATTAGGCAAACAATGTATTTCATAAATTTATAGTTGATGGTTTTCAAATAGTACATGTAAGATGTATTTATATGATAGGACCAGCCAAGTGATATCATGTCCAGCAATAGTTGTTACTGTATGCATTATTGTTTATTTTTACATTAATATTATGTGTGTTAACACCAAGATGCTTTAGGTCCTTGAAATCATGCCATATGTATTCTACATAACGTTAGCACTTGAGATAATCGCAATGCCCAGCAAGCTCTTTACTATTACAGATAATTTATTTTATAATATGAATAGCAGTATTTAACCATTGTTCACTACACACAAGTAAAGACACGAATTAGATGAATTTCATTAGTAAATTCTTCACTCAATCATGGGAAGAACATCAAAAGGCTAAATTAGAGCTAAACTACCTGGAAAATATCGTCCCATCTCCTCAAACTCCCAAAGTAACGTAGAATCATATTAAGATCTTGTGTCCGCAATTTGTCTCCTACCCTGCCATAGAGCCAAAAATGACTAACTTTCTTGATTTCTCACCTAAATTATATTATTTAAGACCGATATTTAATATTGTTTAATAAAGACCTGTCCATATTATAACCATGTCACATGTGCAATATGACAATCGTTACTGACGATTTATCCAGTCCCACTACATATATTTTCCCACAAACACCTGAGATGAATAGATGCCTTCTCAGGTATATATCCATACATATGGAAATCTATATCAATACCAGGCAATATTGACACACACATCTGTGCATGAACACACAAGCACATTCTTATATGTCTATTGTATGAATAGGCACTTGTGCATTCATGAACAACAAAAAAACAAAAGTATTGTAACAAAAAATAATCTGAAATAAGTATACTGATTGTAAAGGGAAAATGTTATCATGGTAAGTAATTGGCATAATCCAATGAATGAATAATAACAAACATATACAGGCATACATCTGTGAATTTATGCATGCATAAAAATTGACACATAGTCATAACCCCACACACAACCAGCATATATATATGTTAATTAGTAAGAGTGTACATATCTATATATGTATGGTGCAATAAGACAATAGGCAAAGCACAACAAATTTCTCAATCTTATAAAAACATTCTTTTCTTAAAGAACTAAATAGTATTAAACTTCAAATAAACTAATAGACAAACAAAATTAAAATAATATGTCTGTATACTTTGGAGAAAAACTAATAAAATTTGAAAATGAATATTCTTGGCAACAAAGAGGGATGTTTCCACCATGTGTCCGATGAAATGGGTCCACGTAATGTCGTGGCCATCTTTGCTATGCTTGAAGCTAATGGCAAGTTTATCTACAAGAGTTTCCTCTTATGGAGGAAGAGATCCCATAGAAAGAGTATAAGGTACTGCCGGTCATGGTCATTAATGAGGGAGTATAGAAAATCTAAAGAGTCTCTAAAACGAGAGAAATACCTATGCTTTTTTGCACGATAGAGAGGAAATTAAAATATAAAATGCTATTCTACTTGAACTTCAGTATAACATAGATAGAATGTCTTCTTTGGCCACAAGACGCTCTTGCTAATGATATGAAATGGATTGTGATGATTTTTTTCAACCAAGTGTCATTTTTGGCAATGTCAGTTTTTAGGACAAGAAGGGATCTAGGGCTTTAAGACAACAACCAAGGCTCTAGAGGCTAAGAAATCGATCAAGGCAAGTTCAAAATCAGTACTCTGAAAATATGGGGGGAATTGGTGGAATTTTAAGTCTAAACTATACTTGGAACGTGACCCATAAAGCATTGGATATTTCTTAGGTTAGTACAACATAGTTGTATTAATCTAACGTAAATAATAGAATAATTAATTCGTGTGTGTGCATGTGAGTTGTGGTAACATTTCATCTATAAAACAAGGATTACGATAGAAGAGTGATTGTAGGAGAGATAATGATAGACTCCTATGTTGGAGGAAACTCATGTATAAGTACCTCTCTGTTATTTTGAATAATATTAATTCTATTGAGTGAATTTAATATGGTATCAGAGCGGGCATACCTGGGAGCATAGTTCACATATCCGTACTCAACGAATACTTGCCAAGGGGGGGAATTTTAACTGCCGATTAATCGACAGTTGCTCGTGATGAATCTGGTATAATCAACAAATTAAAAAAAAACTTAAATTTATTTAAAAAACATAAATTTTATAGAAATTACAATTGCAAAATGTATCAAATGAGTCTGTAAAACATTGGGGAAGTGTTTTCTATTAGATTTGAATACAAATAAAGTACAAAATCGCATAATCATGCAAATACAACTTTGACAGTGTCAAGTTGTCAACAACAAACTGATATGTTGATACTTATACAAGAATCTAAAAGTACAAATTATAAGAATCTATCATGTTCTCTTCCTTGCCCTTTGGAAAACTAAGGGAGACTGAGAGAGTATAATCCTCCCACTCAGCTGTTCCTCCTCGCTCTGCCTACAACATTATGCCTGTGGCTCCACCTCTGCCTCATCTTCAACATTTTCAAAGATGTCATCCTATCCAATCTCTCCGGAGCCCTGTTGAAGTTGCACCCTCCATAGCTTGCCTCTCAAAATCAACAATCTCATCCTCTGTGAACATGGGGCCGCCTCCTCCTATGCAGTCCAATCACCGTAGGAATCAATCTCATCTAGATCGATAGGTTCTTGTGATGTGTTCTCCAAATATTTTGTGTGAAGCCGAAGGTTGTATTGCACAAAAGCCAGGTCATTGAGGCGTCGTTGACTCAACTTGTTGTGTTTCTTTGTATGAATGGCATCTAGCAAACTCCAGTTGAGCTCACATCCAAAAGCATTACAAGGTTGAGACAAAATGCAGAGGGCTACCTTTGAAGATTTGGGGTATTTTCACTCCAATCTTCCCACCACGACCCTCAAACAAGATATTCAAAAGTTTTTAAGTAATTAATTATTGTGAATTTGTAACGATAAGGTACAAGTAAAGACTTCATTTTCTATTACCTGGCGATTGCGTGCCTATCCCTTGGATAGCTATTGGTGAAGAAAAAAGCCTCCCCCTAGCCTGCTTGTAGGTCTACAACTCTGAAATAATGAGGTCCCTCACCTCAATGTCAGGTATCATACTCTCAATGCATGTTGAGAGCCCTCCATAACCTCCCCATTAGTAATTGTGAAGCCATCGGATAGAAAAACTTGGAGTTAAGGTAGTATCTCATTGCATGAATGGGTTGGTGGAGTTGATTGTTCCACCTTCGATCAATCAACTCCTAAATGGGATCAAATATGGCATGATCCCCTTTATAATAATTTTGAATGGCCTCTTTGGCCCTATCCATGGCCTCATAAATGTAACCCATTAGATTTTGCTCCCCATCCACCAAGCGCAAAACCCTCATCAAAGGCTCTGACACCTACAAAGTTACAAACAAATTAAAGTTACAAACTTACAATTAAAATAAATGCTTTTAAAAATTGAAAATAAATGAATCAACTTGAAATTTAAATTAAAATTTGAAGTTACATTGACAATCGTTGTAGCTCTCTTCATAGTCCTCATAAAAAATTGTCTTCGAGACCTTGATTCTGTCAAATTTCTTTGAATATGTTGACTTCAACCATGCTTGACACGCAAGCATCTGCTTCAAAGCTGTCAACTATCATGTCCCCCTTTTTGACATGAGCCACTTAGAATCCTTAGCCTTAAAGATGTTCCCAAAAGGCTAAGGGAAAAGAAGGGGAACGTTGAGGGTCCACTTGAAGAGCAATTAATGAAAAAGGTACATTATGAATTATAATTTGCATTTGAGTTATGAAAAGTACATTTTTTTCTAATTTCACTTAAGTTGGAGCCTTATTGAAGGTCATGGGCTAAAAAGGAAATTATAAGGATGTTTTATCAATATTTGAAAATGAGATTTTCCCTCCTTTACTTGGGCACTCTTTTTGGGGCATTGACTATTAAAGGAAAGTGTGGATTCTATTTGAAGGTTATGCATTTTTATGATATTGAACCTAATGCTCAAGTATGTCAAGCTTGGACATAGTATCTTGAAGACAAAAACCTTCAAATGCTTCAAGGTGTGGAGATAAAACCCTTCACATCCTCATTGCGAGTAGCTCTACATCAAGGGTTGGAGATTGTGCTTCAATAGGTGAATTTCAGATCAAGAGGTTGGCGACTTGCTTCTAGAGATTGCTTGCATGCATGAAAGGCCATTTCTAGGGTGACGATTTGCATTGAAAAGTTGAAGACCCCTCTTGGAGGGTTATGCTACATAGGAAACCATTTCTTAGGGTTTGATTAATTATTTTTTATTTATTCCAGCTTGGGCAACTGAAACTGAGAGATTAATTGAGGCTCTTGAATGTCCAATTGATGCCCTATTTGACAATAATAATTATGAATATTATTATTGTAATTTTCTAGTAATTATTACATTTATTGGCAGCCTGTTTGAAGGCCATTTGGTGACCAAACAGAATATCATAATTCTGATTTTATTTGCAATTAAATTCTGCACTTGGGCGATTCACTTGAAAAGATTTTTGCAGGGTTTGTAGGGTGCTTTTAGGTCCTAAATGTTGAACAAATAATGCTATAATTATTTATGAATTTTTTATAATTATTTACAATGATTTTGGCATTGTTTAGAGGGTAAAACAAAGTCTAAATTCTGATTTAATTAATATAGTGATATTCTGAATATTGGCGACTTGGTTTGACTAGAGTTTGATCACTTTGGAGCCCTATTCCATAATGGTTCATTGATGATATGATTGTTGTAATTTGGTATGATTTTTATCTACAATCTTTGAAGCTTTGAGCAGGGTTTGGAGTGTGGAAAAAGGACATCACCATTCAGGCACAAGGGTTTGAAGGTTGAAACCCTCTTTTTCAGCGTCTTCCTTCCTCGTGGTGAGAGTCATTGGTGGCTAAAATCATAAGATATTTATTTGTTATTTTTCACAGTGATTTGAATTTTTCATTTTTAGTTTTGAGGTGCATTTACAGTAGCAAGGGCTTGTGGCTCTCCTCTGTCTGTGCCCTTTTCGGAAAAATTGTAGGGCACCCAGGCTTTTTGTAGGGCACCCGGGCTTTTTGCAAGGGTCCTATTACTTCGAATTTTTTGACTTCTCTCTCGGATTTCTTCAGACTTTTGTCCGAAGGATTTCCTTCTGACAAAAAGTCTGAAGGAATTATTCCTTGGTCTTTTCTTGCTTTTGGGCGGACTTTTCTCTTTTGAATTCTCCGAAGTATTCCTTCGAACAAAAAGTCCGAAGGAATCACTTTCTTTGTTGTAGGCTCTTTCCTTTGTAATTTCCTTTGCTCTTGGCTAATTTCCTTTGTCTTCAATTTCCTTGTGCCATTTCTAACCCTCTCCTTTTGATTTTCTGGCTCCTCCTTGGTCCTTTATTCTTGTCTAATTTCCCGCGGACTTAAGTCCTTTGCAAATGAGTTATTTCAATTGGTCTACCTCTTACCCAATGTATTATTTCTTTTTTGGCTAGAGACGTGAATTTTCCGAATGGCAAGAGACAATCCTGACCTGTGGAAGAATTGTCAACACTTCCTCAACCTCTTTGGATGCATCTCCCATAGGTTCCTGATTTGGTTCTTGAAGCTGGTCTACTTGGATCACCTTCACCTCCTCTTCCTTCTCTTGAATTCGCTGAACCGATTTCCAGGATGGAAATGTGCAGGGAATAGCCACCTTTTCTTCCTTATTCTCCACTTCATGAATGACTCTCCATGAAGGAAAGGCTCTAGGCTTTTGAGGGGAAAGGAGTGGAGGCTGCAAGGCTTCTTGACTGACTTCAGGAATCACCACCTCCTTTTGCCCACAGCTTTGAATAAATTTCCAAGATGGAAAAGATGAAAAAGACAGGCTCTTGAGGAGGGAGGGATGGGGGTTGAAAGACCTTTGATCTACTTGGTTGCGTGACTTGGCTCCAAGATAGGAACGGCAGAGGTTCTACCTTCATCTGCTGATTCTGTCTTTCTTCTTCTCTCCTTGCCTTCAGTTCCAACTCTCTGATTTGCTTTGTTATATTCTCTTGAAATAGCTCCTCCTTAAGGTGATCAAAAACAAAAGAAGGCTCTTGAAGAGGGATGAAGTTTTGGACCCAAACAACGGGTTGTTCCACGAAAGGCACTTTGTTTTTTTGATAGCCCCCTTGGATGGATTTCCAAGAAGGAAAAGACTGCGGAACATATGACGAACTTGGAAGATTCAAAGGAGCACTTGAAACGGTCACTTGAGGAGGAATGGGCGACACATAAGAAGGTTGTGGAGGTGCATATGTAGGCACAAAATGTTGGCGGGGCTAGCCCTGTTGTTCCTCAATTCCTTCCAACTTGTCCTAAATGCTCTAAATGTAACCGCATATATCCATCATGTCACCAATGAGGTTGTTCCAATTTGCTCTCTCAACAGGTGCCCATTCTACATTCATTTGTTGCAATGAATCCCTCACATAATGGATCTGGTGAGGGGGAACATTTTGGCCATAACACTTTTGTGAGCACAACTCTAGTGCATGTTTTTCAAGGTTCACTAAAGTTTGCCTGAGTATTGGTATAGATAGCTCATGGTAGGGTTGATGAGGAGTAGTATTTTGATGGGCTTGTTCATAAGGGGGATCAGGGCAATATTCTTGCATATATGGATCATGAGGAACCTACCGAGGTTCATCATAGCCTTGATAGAAATCTTGGTAGGGCTGATTAAGCTCATATGGATCATGAGGATCATATGGATCATATTGGGGATCATAATGGGGATCATATTGGGGCTACTGATAAGGAGGTGAATAATAGGGATATTCACCATAGTTGTTCATGTTAGCCTCATAAGTGAAAAATAGGAGCTGATTAAAAATTCAAAAAGACAAACCTGGTCTGCTCATAACCAGATGCTTGATATGGAGTCACCAATGGGATTAATACTTGCTTTCCAAAGCAAATAACGATGATCAGGCACTTGGGCTGTTTAAACCCACTGATAGATGTTCGGAGTCACCATTGATGTTTGTTGAATGCCTCCAAAGGCTGATAAGTAGAAAGACAACACCAAAAATCCTTCCACTGCTTTGGACCTTAGTCCCACCGGGCATGCCAGAAACTGTTATAGCACAGAATTGCACCCCTGTGGGAGAGTTTTTCAGGCTCTCCCACTTCCGGCTATAAATATGGGAACAACCTCAGGATGTGGGTGTCCAATGGTAAAGTTGAGCCTCTAGGATTTTTAAAGAGCCTAGTTCCTCTTGGTGGATCACCTGAAACTTATGATGAAATGAAACTTCACGGGGAAAAGGGTTAGAAAGGAGATAAGGGCTCCTAAGAGGGCTAACCAGACGATGCACCAGAAATAAATGGACACTCATCTACGCTTGAACCCACACTAGATCAGTCATGAGGGGACTTGGGCTTGCACGATCTCAAGGTCAAGCTAACACATGCTAGAAGAGGTTCAATCAGAACACTAATCCGGACCTGCAAAACTTGATAATACTTCAAAGAGGCAAGCAACAGGCTAATTGACTAGGAATAAACGCATTCACAAACCCACCAAACAACAAGCATACTAAAGCACTAATTGAAGACATGAAATAGGCAAGGAAATCGAGTCTCATTACATTCAAGAGGTAGTTCTTACAATACTTTGACAAGGTTTAGCCTGGTCGAAGGAGTACGCTTTTGCAAACGTCTCAATGGGCATCCATCTCCCAGCAAGATGACAAAATTCTAAAAAACTGGGGACCATTACAAAGGCAAGTCGCGTGATATATTAGAGAACGGGAAGAGAGAGAGAGAGCTGCGTGGAAAGAGAGAAGTCGTTGATGACCGTTGTTTCGTCCTCCTTTGTCGTGAAATGCATTGCCCAGGATCACAGCACAACCTCCTCGAGCCACTCCCGCATTCAAGTCTCTTTAGGTGGAGTTGAGATAAGTCGCGTTGCGAGCAACTAGCCATCTCTTCCTGGCACGACTGCATTTATCTTGGCATTTAAACGGCATGGCATCTTTCACTTTTGCATGTCCTGTTTGAAGGACGCGGGTCTCCGTGCCTAGGAGTTCAAACCGACCCATGTTGTTCCTGCGTTTGGATAGTTGTTTGTTGGGAGCAAACCATATTGAAGGACGAGAGCCTTCATAAATTTCCAGCTACTAGCCGCTTGGATTCTCCCGTGCTCATTGGTCGTCCTTGTGCCACTTGTCCTTTGCTGATTGGCCCTTTCTGCTCCAGCTTACGCCACACAACAGCCTTTCATTCGCCTGATCATGACTCTTGTGTTGCTAGACCAAGCTTAAGTCAAGCACTCGAAGAATCCCGATTTAGTCTATGCAGAGTAATTCGGGTTCTTTGATCTCTCCAACTTCGGACTTTCCCATATCCTTTGCTTATCAAGTTTTTAAAGTAAAGTACTTAGAGAAACCCGATTTATTCTATGCAGAGTGATTCAGGTTTTCCAAGTTTACTTACTTCGGACTTTTTAGATCCTCTTACTTAAACAGTCCTTTAAGTAAAGCACTTGGAGAAACCCGATTTACACTATGCAGAGTAATTCGGATTTTCCAAGCTCCTCAACTTCGGACTTGTCCATCTTGAAGTCTTCAAGCTTCTCTGTCTCCAAGTCTTCAGGTCTTTTGAACTTGAAGTCTTCGGACTTCTCACTGAAGTCTTCGGACTTTTCTACTCTGAAGTCTTCGAACTTTTCTACTCTGAAGTCTTCGGACTTCTTCTTGGGCCTCCTTCTGCTTGGTTTCTCTCAAACAACTTTCCCGAAGGAATTCCTTCGGCTTTTCTTGCGCTCCTTTTTGTCGAGCTCCCTCTTTCCTTCGATCTTTCCTTTTGGGATTATTTCCCGCGGGCAAATTGCCTGCAGGAATTCTCTCTTTCCCCTTCTCTTTTTCTCCTTCGAGAATTGCTTTCGAGCAAAATCCCCAAAGGAATTCCTTCGAACAATTTGTCCAAAGCTTCCATCCTTCAAGAAATCTGCTTAAATCTTTTCCAAAGGAATTCCTTCGGAAAAATTTCCCTTTTGGCAAGGACTTTCCCGAAGGGCAAGAGACCCTTCGGGTTTCTGTAAATGATCTTTTCCGAAGGGTAAGAGACCCTTCGGGAAATTTGAAATAGTCCTCCCGCCGAGAAAAGTGCCCTTCGGCAAACTTTAACGGTTCACTTGAGACGAAAGTACCTTCGGAGAATTGTAAGTGCCCCATTTCGTCGAGAAAATGTCCTTCGGCATTTTGTCAATGGTCCCTCCAAAGTTCCTCGGGAAATTTGCAACAATCCTCTTCCTTTGTAAAAATTCCCTTCAGATTTTGTCAAAGACTTTTCTTGAAGGGTAAGAGCCCCTTCAGGATTTCTGCAAATGGTCCTTCCTTTTGTGAATTTCCCTGCGGAAACTCTGAAAACGGCCCCTCCGAAAGGAACATACCCTTTGGACTTTTGTCAAGTGCCCTTTTGTCGAGAAAGTGTCCTTTGGCATTTTGTTATCGGTCCCTCTAAATTTTTGAAAAGGTCCTTCCCGAAGGGCAAGAGACCCTTCAGCAAACTTGAAATGGTCCTCCCGAAGCTTGAAAAGGTCCTCTCGGGTTTTTGTAAGTGCCCTTCAGAACCTTTCTTTTGGACAATTTGTCGGAACCTTTCTTTTAGACCAAAAAAACCCGATAAAGACTTGGCCAAAAGAATGAACAAGGAAAAGACTTGGCCGAAAGAAAAGAACCCGAGGGAAAGAAATACTTGCTCTTACAAGGCCCAGAAGATGATTAATGACTTAACCCAAAAAGGGGAAGCCGAATAAAAGAACTTTGCACAAGGCTTAGTCCTTTGGCTTGCTTTAAAACATCTCTGATGGCCCCTTGAAGAATTTGCTCAAGCTTTATATGCGGGCCAAAAAATTGGCCAACAGGTCCAATTCAACAAATTACTTACCAAAGTAATTGGGAGACCAATCACTTCATAGGATGTAAATGGTGTATGAGAGTGGTTGGAAGACTATCTACCTTTGAAGTATAACCAACCTATGAGAGTGGTTGGAAGATTAACCACCCACCTTGGATGTGTGTAACTGATACTTAGAGTACACAACACATAAAATTCCTTTCGAAGTGCACTTGAGGACAGGAGAGAGAGAGACTAGTATTTAAAAGAGAAGTTGGGTGAAAATTAGGATAAGTGACGAGACATAGATAATCTATGTCATCTATAATGAATGTTTGTTCCCAACAATCAAGCATTTAGGTATTTCCATGTTGGGTTTTTATTGCTAGAGGATTTCTTCACATAAAACACTTGTGAGTAATGTAACAATTTTGTCTCAATTTGTGTGTTTTGTCAATTTTCATATTTAAGCTTGTATTTTCTTTCCAAACACAAATTTTATGGGAATAATGCAAAATATATTCAAGTGAAGCAATGGTACGAATTCAAGATCTAGGTGATGAATCAATTAAACATATAAGGTTGCTGATTATACATCATTGGAGCATACTCAAAGTTGGACAAAAGGAAATCTCAATTCATGTGACATTCAAAGGTGCAAGTATCTAAGATATAATTTCATCAACCATCCACAAGAAGTACCTACAATAGCAGGCTAGTATATTATTTTGTAGGAGGTGAGATACATGTGATTTGAATATAAGCCTTACGTAGATCTTTCCTACGGAAAACTGCACTCGTGAAATTGTACACCAAAGGAGAATTTGATGGAGAAAATGACAAATCAACATGCCCAAATTTTGAAAAAAGGAAGACTTTCACACATCAACAGGGTGGCCATTTCTAATCAATGTGAGCAAGGTAAATATCCCTCAAAGAACATGATGACACCTATTAAAATCAATCTCTACCAATCCCTAAGGTTACTATGCTAAGTTATTTTCCGAAAGGGCTTTCCTAGGTGAAAATATCATGTATCGTGTGTGTGTGCCATGTTTCCTTTTTGTTATAGTTTATGATTTTGTTATCATTGCTTCCCTTGCATAAGTTTATCAATCTATTTTCTCTTCATTTAGGATAAGAGCTAGGTTTTATCTTTATCTGAAGTGGTAGGGTGTCTTGGCCTTGTAATAAAAAACAAATCTTGAGTGGGAGCTATGCATGTGAGAATCTTTGTGTGAAGAAAATGACAGGTAGCACAAGGATAGAGATCGAAAAAATTAATGGCCAACATTTTAGTGTTACAGTAGCTCAAGATGAAAGATCTTGTGGATAAAGATTAGTGGGTTTTTGTGTCAAGATAACAACCAGCAAATATGAAGGCGAAAAAATAGAACACAATGGATTAGAAGGCAAAGAATTCAATCAGATTCTATCATTGAGATTCAGTGTTGTTGAATGTCTCTAGATAAGCCACTGCTAAGGCACTTTGGGATAAGTTAGGGGCGTTGAATCAGACAAAGTCTCTAGTGAACAAACTTTTTCTTCAAAAGAAGTTGTATTCGTCAAGGATGAAAGACGATGACTCCATGATAGAGCATCTAAATGCGATTGACACTATGATAAGTTAGTTACTTTCCGTTGGGATTAAAACGGATGAAGAGAACTGTATTACTTTGTTGTGTTCTTTGCCCAATTCATCGAAAAACCTTGTTATGGCAATTGGTAGTATTGCATCTAAATTAAAGCTTGAGAATGCAGTCGCAGCTCTATTATTAGCAGAAATGAGGGGAAAATCCATGGAGGATGCCTTCTTTGTAAGAGGTTGTTCCCAAGAAACAAATAAAAAGAATCAAGGGGCAGACAATCGAAGTCTAGAAGTAAATCTAAGACTCCAAGAAAAACAAGGAAATGTTGGAACTGTGGTAAAACTGCATTTTAAGAGGGATTGTAGATCTAAAAAGGTTGAAAAAGGTAAGTCACCTAATGATGCCCCCTCTGTAGAAACAAAGACCTCCAGCCAAGACTCAAGAAAACTATTTTTGGCAGCTTCAAGTACATATGCAAAAACTTGGATGCTTCATTTCATATGACTCCTCATAGGGAGTAATTTTACGAATATGAAAAGATTAATGGAGGTGATGTCTTGTTAGGAGGCAACTCAACATACGAGACCATAGGTCAAGGAAGGGTCAAGTTGATGCTCAAATATGGGAGGAATTAAAACCCTCCCTAGTGTTCTACATATTCTAGGTTTGGCGAGAAACCTAATTTTTTAAGCAAGAGGTATGATATGGATGTGCATGTAGTATTTAATAAGGATAGTTGCAAAATGGTTTGTGGAGCAATGGTATTGACAAGAGGCGTTTGCACTGGAATGTTGTTCAAGCTTGAGGCAAGCACTATAACTGATGGATGTAATAGCTCTATTGTTCCTAAGGTTCCCAATGAATCAAATTGAATCCTAATGTTGCCAAAGGCAATCCTTTAGCATCAGAGGTTAAGACATATTAGAGAGAAAGGCCTTCGAGCATTACAAACTAAATATATGGTTGAAGGAATTTTTGAACATTGTGCATATGGTAAGCAAATTCGAGTAAAGTTTCCCAATAATGCTACAAGGGCAAATGGGATTTTACTTTTAATACATAGCGATGTGTTTGGAGTTGTGAAAGTTGAATCACTAGGAAAATCTTTGTATTATGTTTCTTTTATAAATGATTACCCGAGGAAAACATAAGTATATTGTATCAAACTTAAATTTGAGGTTTTAGTAAATTCAAGGAGTTTTAAGGCTCTTGTAGAAAACCAAGCGAAGAAGATAAAGGTTTTGAGAAGTGATAATGGTGGAAAGTATTTCTCAAAAGAATTTGAGTAGATTTGTAAGTAGTGTCGAATAGCAAGGCAAAAGACAACCCTGTATACACCATAATGGAGTTGTAGAAAGAATGAATGGGACTCTGATGAATAAGGCTAGAAAGTATGCTTAGTGGTGAAATTTTAACAATGAAATTTTGAGAAGCAGTAACAATTGCTTGTTCCCTGATCAATAAATCACCTACATCAACCCTTGTTGAAAAAACTCCACATGAAGCATGAACTAGTAAGAAACTCTCACTCCAACATCTCAGGGTTTTTGATTTTGATGCTTATTTACACGTTCCAAAATAAATAAAAAACTAAGCTAGACTAGCAATCAGCTAAGAACATCTTTATTGGATATAGCAATGGTGTAAAATGATATAAGCTTTGGAACCAAAAAACAAAGAATATTGTTTATAGTCGTAATGTTATCTTCAAAGAGTTTAAGGGGGTTCCAAAGCAAGAAGGATAACCAAAGGAAAAACTAGAATAGGTGTAGGTTGAATTAGAAGGGCAAGAATATGTGTCTGAATACGAAGCAACAGAAGAAGATATGGCAGAAAGGGTGTTAGCTGAGGAAGATTCAAATGAACCAAAGGACGTTGAATAAGAAGAGGATCTCAAACTCCACTCTAGAGAAGATCAGATCGAATTAGAAGGAAACCAGAATGGTATAGTCCACCTTATTTCCATTCTGCATTTATTATATTAGAGTTATTTGTTACTAATGAAGATCCTAAGACTGTGAAGGAGGCCCTTGATTTAAATTTTAAAAAATTGGAAGAAGGCCACGCATGAAGGAATGGAGTCTTTCAATAAAAATATGACATAGGACTTGCTGAAATTACCTGATGGTAGAAATCATGTTCGCTGCAAATGGATGTTCAAGAAGAAGTACAGTGCAGAAGGAAAATTGGAGAACCACAAAGCTTGCCTAGTAGCAAAGTGCTTTTCTAGGTTAAGGGAATTGATTTCAATGAGATTGTCTCCTATTGCTAAACTAACTTCCATTAGATTTATTTTGTCTATTGTTGTTGCTTTCGATCTTGAAGTTGAACAAATAAATGTCAAGGCTGCATTTCTATATGGGAAGCTTGAGGAAGAGATCCACATGGTGCAACCAAAAAGTTTGAGTTAAGGAAAGGACTTGGTTGTAATGTTCCCATTTTGAAATTAAAATTATATATATATATATATATATATATATATATATATATATATATATATATATATATATATATATTTTAAATTGAAAATCGATTACTAATATATGCATCCTAGATGCCAAAAATATACAAAGTATCAAATAAAACAAAGAGCAAAGGTGGGGCATCCCCCACCCGCAGTCCTAATAATCGATGATTCAATATAAAACCGGCTCTAAACAAGGAGCCCCAAAAAGCAAAAAAAGAGCAGTATCAAAGTAAAAGGCACCAACCAGGCAGCGAATGAAAAAAGAGCCATCAATTTATCAGACAACGATGCCAAACAAGTAGCCGAAAGTAGAACAGTCACAACAGTACAGCAAGAGCAAACACTAGGTAAACAAAGGCCACCCAAAGGTGGCAGAATCACAAGTGCGGGTCCAGTGCCCTGATGCAAGCAGCACCTTCCCCATTGTGGCCACCATTTGAACCAGACGAGGCGTTCCCCTCTAAGGAGCTTTTATCACTAGCATTTCCAGTCAGCTGATGCCCAAGAAGCAACTTGGTCGAGTAATGATCGACTTTGTCCAAGAGCCCTTTCATATTGTTCTGCCTTACATAATCAAGTACATCTTCCACGTCCGTTGAACTGCCACCCTCAATCAACTTCTCCAGTTTTCCAAAGAAGGTATTTATGTTCTCATCAATCTGTTGCCGAATTTCTGCCTGCGCCCTCTGGTTAGAAACATCAGGAAAGGGAGTCCAGGACGAGGGACATGCCATTACATTCTCATCACCTACTTCCGGACAAAGGTTCAAGTCAAACGGTGTGAAGGTTTCCTTGGCCTCCCTGATAATGTACCCGCCATGTTCCTCATTACAGAGATCCTAAAAAGCACTAAAATTTACAGCCACCCACTCACCAATACCATTATTGTCTGACTTGAATGAGGTGATCCACTCTTTAACTGGATTATCAACCTAGTCGAAATAGGCATCTTTAATGTATTCCCACTCGAACTCAGAAATTTGTACCTCCACAGCTGTCGGGTGAGACACAACCCAGTCTGGATGTGGGCTCAATCTTGGGTATCCTTTTGAGTCTAGCAAGTAATCCGAAGTCACCTTGAGCAGCCCTGTCCTTAGAAACTTTTCAAGTTGGTCCTGTGGAATCTTCAACTGAAGGAAAATCTGCAAGGAAAAAAACCGAAAAAATGACTTCAATTGTGAAGTCAGTAAGAACTCTAGCCTCACCTTGAAACACCTCTAAGTTCCTTTGTTTCCAAAAAAACCAAAGAATTTTAGTAGAGAAAATAAGCCAAAATTTATGGAAAAAATGATGAACTTTAATTTTGGGACAAGTATATCCAAAATCAATATTTAGCCATCCAAGCTCATACCCGAATAAAATGTTCCAAGGTTTAAGACATTTTTGCCACAGGTTAATAGCAAACAGGCAGGAATAAAACAGATATTCAACGGTTTCAACATCACTACAAAAGGCACACAGGGGATTAGCAAGACCACAATTATTCAACACAGCACCCACAACCAACTTTATGTGCATTAGTAACCATCGAAAACATGACTTCTTAGGTTCAAGACAAGAAGACCAGATTACTGCAAACCTGAAAGACCAAGCATGCAAAGGATCAAGCACAGACCAAATACGATTGAGGGTAAGGTAGGGGACATTGGAATAGAAAAGTTTCTTATAGAGCATGTGCGTCGAATACTCAAGCAGAGGTGGGCCTTTCTTCCACTTGACACTGTTCCAAAACTCAACCTCATCCTCCATAAAAACCACCTTGTTATTCTCTTTGAGAGCTGCTTGGAGCAAGGTGAACGTTCTTCGTTGAGAATCCAAGAGTTGAAATCTGCATTTAGGTTCAGACCACAAAGCCCAACGCCCATGGAGGAAAAGATCCTTAAAGCTTTTCAAACCTTTGGTGTACCAGTGAAAGGCAGAGCATCCCCTGGTGAGGGCCAGAGGAATCCTAGACAATCAAGTTCCACCAAATAGATCTATAGCCTTGACATGTAGTCCCATGCCAATTGAAAACATGTTTTGAAACAATGAAAGGCTTGGCAGAATCCCAAGCAGACCAAATGGACGCAAATATAGGAGAGCTAGCAACTTTGACTATGAAAGGTCCTAAAGCAGATCAGCAATATTCAATCCTTTCCAATTTGGCTTCCCTTTTGGAAAGCCTCGCATAATATTATGCCTAACCAATACTTTCCAGGGCTCATTCCCAATAGAAACTCTGACAATCCATTTAACAGCCAAGGTTATCCCCTGCAACCGAAGGTCCTTTAAACCCAGTCCACCAATGCTCTTGGGTTTCGGGCAGAATTTCCACAAGACCAAATGCCTTTTCTTGCCCCCTTTTCCATCCAGCCAAAGGAAATCTCTTATAATTCTATGAAGCATGTTGACTTGTGTTTTGCCAAACAACCAACAGGAAGCATAGTATATGCTATATGAAGAGAGGATTTTCTGGCAAATTTGGATTCTCCCTGGTAGTGATAGCAGGTGGCCCTACCATTTGCCAATTTTCTTATTGATTTTATCAAAGACCCATTCCCACATGTTTTTGAGGGATGGGGTTAAGGCAAACGGAATCCCCGCATATTTGACCATCTCCTCTAGTCCTCTCCAATTCCAGCCAAACATTGTCAACCAATCAGGGGGCTGATCTTTCCACCCCATAATGTATGATTTATGCATTGCAACTTTAGAACCTGAGGTAGAGCAGTAGATATTAATCCTTTTTGCAACCTACTCCAGATTATTCTGGTCCAAGGTAACAAATATTGAAGTATATGTTGACAATTCTTCCACAGGGTAAAAAATTGTCAACCTTACTATTCGGATGATGGTCTTATGGTACCAATTTGTCTTGTAAATCAGTTTTTTGGGGTCCTTAACTAGCCATCTGCAACCTTCATATAAAGCATGGGATGATCTACTTGAGGATGTTACAGGTGTCTTGGGTTGCGACTGAAGATACATATGTTCTACTTGTTGAGACATACTGCATATCTAGACTGTTTGAAAAGGCAGAGGTTGTTTTGCATACGATGCGCAAACATGGTTATTCTTATAGGGTTACTGCATACAATACATTAAGAAAATCAAAAGGCAAGGTTAGAAATTTTCACAAAGCAAAGGAAATTAAAAGGAAGATATCTTTCGGACAAAAGTCCAAAGGAATTCCTTCGGACTTTTTGTCTGAAGGAATTCCTTCGGACTTTTTTGCAAACAAAAAACCCGCAGCCAACAATGAAAGAAAAGACAAAGGAGAGGCCAACAAAAACCCTAGGTGCCCTACAATTCTTCTGAAAAGTCAACTCCGGAGAGACAGAAGCCCTTGTGGAGGGCACTTGGTCGGTGAAGTGGACCTTTCCAATTTTCCCGAAGGGCACAGAGGAGAGACACCTGCCCTTGCAGAGGGCACTTGGCCAGTGGCAGGACCCCACAAAGGAGACGAATTCCTTCAGACTTTTTGTCCGAAGAAATTCGGGAGAAAGAAAAAAACCGAGATAAATAGAATAAAGACAAAGGGGATGCAAGACAAAAGTCCGCAGCCTCCAAAAAGTCCGCAGAAAATACAAAGGTGTGGAAAACATAAAGTTCGAGGGAAATAGAAACAATGGAAGAATCCGAAAGAATTCAAGAAGGGCAAGAAACAAAGAATTCAAGGGAGATAACATAAAAAGCCCGCGAGAATTTGAAAACCAGAAAGCTTGAGGCATATAAAAGGAATTAATTCGAGGAAAAAGAAGGAAACGAATTCCTTCGGACTTTTTGTCCAAAGGAAATGAAAGAGAGACAATTCCCACGAACAATTTGTCCGCAAAAGAACTGAACAAAAAAGACAGAGAAAGAGAAAAGACAGAGAGTCCTTCAAACATTTTGTCTAAGGACGAAAACCAAAATAAAGCTCGAATCCTGAATTAAAGCAAAACACGAGAAAAGCCAGAGAAAAACACGAAGTGAATTGAGCATGATAAATAACATGAACAGAGACGTAAGCACGAACAGGACTGAGCCAGAACTGAACAAGAAGAAAGACAAACACAGAAATAGATGCATGAGCAAAGATTAACACAGAACTGAACATGGACATAAGCATGAACAGCGAATAAAACAAACGCAGAATAAAGACAAAGCAGGATAAACAAAGATCATGCACAAACTAACGTGAAGTGACTCCAACGAAGTAAACACGTTTAAAAAAAAAGCAAGGACGCTTCAGTTCTGAAAATAGAGTCGTCTTGCATGATGAACAGGCAAAGCATAAAACATTTCAAACAACAAGAAATTCCATGCACGCACTCTTGCTTATCTCGAAAGCTCGAAACGTTCCGGCGGTTCAAACGTAATCCTTAATTTAGCATGGCGTGGATTTCATGCATGTTCTTGTTTATCTCGTGCTTTCAAATGATCAAACGGCTCAAGAGGAAGTCCATATTTGGAAGTGGGCGTAGCATTTTTGCATGATAAGAGTTTGACTTTCAACAGACCCACCGTCCATTTCTCAAACGCCAAGGAGCTTCATGCAAAGACAAATGGAAAATATATTTTATTGGAAGGCAAAGTTGGTCTTGAATTAATCTAAGTTGATCTTCCTCTTCTATTTTTCAATGCCAATCTCTTGGCTTTTGTATTTTTCTATATAGATGGTTTTTCAACCTTGTAAAATCTATCCCTCTCTTGGCAAGACCAGACTCTGCCATTGGTGAATTGTGTAACCTCTTCAATCAATAGAAGGACTGTACTTTCAAATTTCAAGTGCTGGCATAGTGTATATTCATTCATCAATTTGCATATGTGGTAGATTTCTCTCCCTTCCCAAATTTTGATCCATACCTAGTTGCTAGCTTATCATATTAAGCAGGTCATGTTCAGTGTTCTTTATGTCTTTTGTTGAAGCTATAAGTGGATGTTAGGTGGCTGCAAAGTGTCTTGTATGACCTCTCTCCATCGTTTTCCCTCATGTTTTGGTCATTGGATCGAACCTTCTCATGAAATATTTATGTATAATGATCAATTGAAATCAAAGGTCTTCTTTTTCCCTTCTTTGATTCAGTGTTCAGGGTTCCAAGTAGAGTGGATCAACGTTTTGGTGTATCACCGTTATTAGGTAGGATTTCCCTTTCAAGTTTCTTTCTCCCTTTTCCATGGTAGATTCACAGCACAGAGTAGAGATCCATTGATACATCTTACAGGAACCAGCCTTCTCTGGAGGTTCTTCTCACCATTGAGGCACCCACCCTCATGAGAAAATCCCATTGTTTCAATAGGAGAAAGGATTGGCCATTTCAGCATGTCTTTGATTTAGGGTGCAACTCCAGGTTGACAACAGTATCATCGGCAAAGAAAAAGTCAAGAAGAGAATCATTATTCGGGAGACAGATTCCTTTAACAGGGGGCCCAATGTGTGAGAACCTAAGGAGGTAATGCAGTGCCTCTGCAGCTAATACAAAGAGCATTGGGGCAAGTGGGCAACCTTGTCTTATGGATCGTTGAAGCACAAGAGAGCCTATCAGTTCACCGTTGACTTCAATGACCGCTGAAGCATCCTTGAAGAGAATGTTGACCATTCTGCAGAATCTATCTTGGAACCCAAAAGCCCGCAACATTTTCTCGATGAATGGCCACTCAATTCTATTGTAGGCTTTCTCAAAATCAAGCAAGATCATTCCAGCATCTTGGTTCGAATCTCTAGCCCAATACATACCTTCCCAGCTGGTGATTAGATTATCCAAAATGTATCTACCTTCAACAAATCCAATCTGAGTTTTTGAGATAACAGAGGCCAAAGGAGAGGACACTGTTCTTGCAAGGATTTTTGCTAGTATCTTGTAGGAGACATTAAGGAGGGTAATTGGTCTCGTATTCTTAACCGATGACAAGTTGCCATCCTTTGGTATAAGCTTGATCACCCCTCTATTTATGTCTGGGCCAAGAGTACCAGAGGCAATTGCCTCATTGAATACCTCCAAACATTCCTTGGCAATCCATTCCTTGTTGACTTTGTAGAATTCCGCAAGGAATCCATCCAACCCCAGAGCCTTATCATCTTTTAGTGAGTAAATAGTGTTTTTGACCTCATCAAGTCAGATGACGGCCTCCAGAAAGGAAGCCTGAGTTTGCGAAACCTTCCTGGGAACACATGCCTCACATAAGGCTCTATTATGTTCAATACATTCACTTGATCCATCAGAGCAGAAAAGGTTAGAATAGAACTCACAGAAGGTTCCTTTTATACTAGCAGCATCCTGTACAGTCTGTCCATTGACTTCAATCTCTTTAATCTTGCTTTTAGTATGGTTAATTCGCAAGAATTTGAAGAAGAATTCGGACCCTATGTCACCAAGCTTAAGCCAGGTAAGCCTGGACTAGACCTGTGCCCCTTTAGCAATATATTGTTGTGTCTGATGAGCTTGGTGCTTCAATAAGTTAAGTTCTTCAAGAAGAGCCCCATTGGTCGAGTCAAGCTGTAGCAAGCCTTCAGCGCAAATAAGCTTCTATTGAGGATCCCTTGCAAATTTTTTGCGCTTTCTAGCTTTGATCTGTCCATAGGTTCTTGCAAAAAATTTAGTAGTTTTCATATTGGAGTTCCAATGTTCAATTTTAGAACTGGAATTGCAGACAGCTTTACCAATGTTCAATGAAGCTTGCAATCCCTCCACACACACCTTGTCTACAAGGTGTGAGACATTGAATTTATATATCCCTTTCAACTCTATTGAATCTTTCTTATCATCTCCGACCTATGAGAAATTCATTTCAATAGGGGGGTGATCCGACATAGTATAGGGTAACACAGTCACAACATTGCCACTTGTGACTGCATCAACTACCAAGGACTCTGTGTTCAAATAGAATTTGTCGAGCCTTGAGTACTGTCTCCTATTGTTGCTCTGATTATTGCACCAAGTATACCATATTCCTCTACTACAGCTCTTGCCCTTCAAGAGAGGATCTTCAATTCTGTGAATTCCTTTGAACTTGACCAAAAGAAAAGCTCATTTCCTTTCCATGCAAGGTGGTCCCCTCCAATTTTGTCTTCTTTATCCTCCACCATGCTGATGTCACCACCAAAAATCCAAGGGACATTTTTGAGATTAGTGGACAACCAATTCCACAAGTCAAAACACTCCCTATAGTCATTCGGGGCGTATATGTTACACAAGCCCAAGGTCTGCTTTTGATATTCTATCAAAACCTAGACCACCTTGTTACACGAAGAACTACCATGATTGATAATACAGTCTTTCCATAAGGGACTAATCAGGATAGAGGCCCCCCTTTTGCCTCTATTATGATTGGTAAAAAAATGAGCATTGCACCAAATAAAATTCAAAACCATGGAAAGTTGGGTACCGATAGCCTTCACTTCTTGCAAAAAAAGAAAATCAAGAATGTCTCTCAGGAGTCTGAACTGTCTTACCACTAGTTTTATGTCCGGAGATTCCAACCCTCTTACATTCCAACTGACAATCCACATGAAAAACAAGGGGAAGTGTTTAGAGGTCAATTCGATTGACCATGGGGCTTGGCCCCACCATTGTATAACCTGGTAAAGTAATCCGCGACTTTATTTTCAATTTCCTTCTTTTTAGAGGGGGGTCCCTGTATATTATGAAGCCCCTCCTTAGTTGATCTCTTTTTTTCTCTCTCCTTGGGCGTGGTGTGATCACTCCAGGACAGACTCAAGTCTATTTTAAGCCTTTTCCACCCCCTTTAGACATCCAATTGTCCACCCCTGTAGATTTCTTGTTTTCCATGAGAGCTCCATCTGAAAGCTCCATCTCATTGATGGGGGGCCTTGTAGCTTCTTTCTCCACGAAGATAGTCATCGATGTAGCATCATTAGAAGACATATCAAGAGTGTTTCCAGTCTAGGCAGTGGGTGGAACATTTTGCATTTCAAGGGCCTCAACAAGGATAACCACATATTCCTCAGAGGAATGATCCTTGAAGGGTTTTTGATCCAAGAAAGCATCATCCAGGTTGTCAGGGAGGCACTCAACCAGGTGTGGCAAGGGATTGTCACCATCAATCAGCGGTGAATCATGAACCTGAGAATCAATGGGAGGGCCTTCCATGCCACACTCACCTCGGGCATCAGGCCCATGCGTGTCAACAGCCTCACCAATGGAGGCATTGTCTTTCAATGGTACACTTGAAAACATAGGATTCTCCAACACCTGCAAATTATTCAACACAGTGTCATCTTTGTGGTGTCCTTTTCTTGTTGTTTATGAGGGATATTATTCTTATTGGCCAACAGAGGACAGTTTTTCCTAATGTGACCATCCTTTTTACAAAAGAAACAGGCATTCAAACCACCCAAATCTCTGAGAACACAAGTGTGAGATTTCCCTTTAATTTTGAAATTCATTGCTTTTGGGAAAAAATCCAAGGGTTCAAGAGATTAAAACCCTAGCATTCATATGTGCAAGGGATCTTCTGATATCCTCAATTCTCAAAACTTCACCAAGGGGTTTCAATGCCTAGGGAAGAAATTCTGGAGCTGAATCAGCACTTCCTCAATGTCAACCCATCTGGGGGAAGTTTTGAAAACAAGGTCGTTGCAATCCATTTCGAGAGACCAAATGACAGCCTTGAAGATTGATTGGCCGACATTCCATAAGGGCTTACTAATTGCCCTTCGTTGCATATTGGAGTTTTTAAACAATATCATGAAAACCCTTGTATGCAACACCCTGCAAAAACTAATATACAAACACAACTTTTTGTCCCACACAGAATTTAACCAATTATCAAAAAAAATTCTGGGAGTGCATTTCTATTTAAACAAACAAAAAAAATCCCTACATTTTTAATTATGGTTTCCTCTAGCTGAAGGTCAAATTCCATGGAAACATTCGGAGTGATGGTTAGGGTTTTAGGGAGGCTAGGGGACTTACCGATTTGGCCTTCCCTATACTGTTGCTCGCCATAATCTTCCCTGCTCGCCACAAATTCCACTCCTTCCAAATGCCTAGCCGCTTCCTCCAGTCGTAGGACTTCACTGAACAGTCGTTTCGGAGGTCCAGTTGCTTCAGTTTCCACCTGAGTTGAGCTAGTCACTGCTCGTATTATCACCGCCCTTATCACCCCTCACATCATTTGTTTCATTGAAACCACCATGCTTCCCCTCCTCCGCACGCTCTCGCCCGTCAAATCCGAGGGTTTCCATAAACCTTCAATAAATACATACATGCCCTTTTGCAATTCCAAAGGAAGCGGGAGTAATGGCCAAAAAAGGGCGCGCATGTCAACAATGCGCCCCAGCTAAGACACCACAGACAGCCCCAATGATAGCACAAAACAAGGCAAACAAAACACAAACAAAAGCAAACGGAAAAAACATAAAATTAAGGACCACCTCTAGCACAAAGAAAAATAGAAACAATAGGAACCAAGAAGGCAAAGGTGACTAAGGGGAGCCACAAGGAGAAAGCTTGAAGCACCATTAATGGAGGATGACTCTTCATCTCCCCATTGCAAAGCTCCAAGCTTGTCCTCTAAAATAATATTATTACTAAAATAAAAAGTATTTTTAAATATTTAAAATATAGTAACAATAATCTAATTTTCACTTAAGTTGGGCCCTTTTAAGGGTCATGGGCACTTAAGGCCTAAAGTGAAACTATAAGAAGGTTCTTTTAATATTTTAAAAACAACAAAGTTTTCCTCTTATTTTGGACGCAACACTTGAGGCATGGATATAAAATTAAGGTGAGATATTCTTTCGAAGATTAGGCATTATGGGATATTGGAATTGTGGATCAAGTATGTCAAGCTTGATTTCCACTTCTTGAGGACAAAAACCTTCAAGAAGTGACTTAGGTTTGGGGATGAAAACCTCTATTCCTTCTATTTAGGCAACTCTATTCAAGGGTTGTGAGCTTCAAATTGCATGTGTTCATGCAAGTGGATCTACCAAGGTGTTTTGAAACACCACTTACTTTTGCAAATTTGAGTGAATCTAGGGTTTGAGAAGGTAAATTCTGAAAACTAAGGGTTTTAGAATTTTAGAGCTAGTTTTGGTGGCCTTCCCATGGAAGAAAAATTTTGATATTATTTTTATTTGATAGTCATTAATTTGTGATCAGTTTGAGTTCTTATTTGCATCATAATTCCAACCATTGAGGGAGTTATGAATTTTTGAAGTTTCAGTGTATTTATGAAAAATAATAATTTTGTGAGCAACGAATTGTTTTGGAAAGGCTGATTTGTAGGTTTCTACCTTGGGCAATTTGTGATGGAATGGGTTTGCAGGGTTTGCTAGGGCCATTCAACGCCTTAGAAAGTTCAGAATATTTTTGTGAAGTATTTTCAGCAATTTGTCATATTTTTGGACCCCCAAAAAGGTACTCAATCTCTAAATAAATTTGTAATGTCCCCATATTAGCAGTTGACCAAGTTTGTGTGCGTTAGCCTAGTTCTACATGGTGCCGAGGGCTAACGAAGAGTTTAAAGGGATCCTAGAGTGTTTTGGCCTAGTCATTTCCAGTTTGGGCCAAAACAGAGTTGATTTACTCAGTTTCAGGCATACTTACTATTTTTAGTAAGTTAGCAGGACACAGCGGAGGCCAGTTTTGGTGATTGGATTTGATACTCCTCGAAGAGAGCTTTTCGGCAAACTATCACTTGCATTATTCGGAGTCCGATTGCTATTATATTTTAATGCCTGAAGTGTTATTAAAGTAACATTTAACTTAATTGCAAAATATTAAAGTGTTACTTTAATAATTACTTTATGGGGATGGTACCCAAGAGAGACATAAGTAATATTTTAATATATAAAATGTTGCACATCTTTTATCCCACATTGCTCATGAGAGTCGAGTCGCCCCTTGGAGAAAGAATATAAGGAAGCGTTTGTGGCTTCATTCAGATGTTGGATAAGAAGAAGAATTGATGTACTTGCAGTTTGCAGGTTATTTTGACATTTGAGAACGTCCTTCCCATCTGTAGCACTCTAGACATCAATCCTTGGGATTGGTCTTTGGAGTCTATGCTTTCAGCCTCATGCAGTCGCGTTACTGTAGCCGCTGCGCCACTGTAGCAGCCACGCCACTGTAGCAGCCGCGCACTGTAGCAGCCGCATCACTGTAGCAGTCGTGTCACTGTAGCAGCCGCGTCACTGTAGCAGCCGCGTCACTGTAGCTTCTTGTGGCAACTGACGAGTGTCGTCCATCTCCTCATTTAATCAATATTCAATTAATGTCTTATCAACCCGGGCTGGTGTCCAAAGCTATCTGCAGGAAGAGTCAGGAGAAACAAGCCTGCAGAGTCCGTAGAAACAACCCTGCAGAGTCCGTAGAAACAAGCCTGCAGAGTCCGTAGTTCTGCTGGACGGAGAACAAAATGATCGTACCTTCGGTATTCGCTGAGGATATTCGCTTGAAACAATGTTCATTCCATTGCTGGAGTATTTAGTAAGTTATCACATGGCCGACATTGCACTTATTTATTCATTTTGTAATCAATATAAATACAGTGTTTTAGTTATTTCCGCTGTGTGTCTATGCTTTCAATTCTATAATTATGTTACATGCATAAGACTTTGCAAAACACAAAAGAAAACAATACAAGCAAACCGTTCCGGAGTCATAAGGGGTTTCAGTTGGGTTAGTTTTGGGCGTAATAGAGATGTCCATTACAAAATTTCAGCTTCTTGTGGATTTATTTGGATGCCCTTTAGTTTGAATTTCATGCATTTTTCCAGCTAGGGTTTAGCTGGTTAAGATTTCAGATTTCAGTTAATGCTTGGTTTGGCTAGGGTTTGTTGGAAAACCCTCTTTTTTGGTTGCCATCCCAAGTTCGAGACATTATAGTGGTATCAGAGCCATATCTTGGCCATTTTTAGGATTCAAAACAGAAACAGGGAAGGACGAAAGGTAATACACAGGCCCAAGGTCATGAGGACCAGCCTTTGATTCATTGGGATCTCATGGAGGATTACGATGAGTACTTGACTCTTGACCTATATACCGTAAGGGAAGGAGCTTCGAAGTTTGGCTAGGCTTGAGGTATGGTAAGAGACACTATGGGTATACGGATACACAGGATGATTTGGGGAAGATAGTTCTTCCAACTTTTGATGGTGATCTAGGTAATTTAGTAAGAGTTTGGGTTGATATGATGATAGAGTACCTTGACTTGAGGCCTAGAGGTCGAAAGGAGGCAATATTTTTTGTTATTCAGCATTTGGATGGGGCTGCCCATAAGTGGTGGTATCAAGAAAGAATGACACAAAAGCCTAGCTTGATGGGAACACATGAAGAATTGTTGAAGGAGATAATCGAGAAGTTTGAAAGGAAGGAGGAACTAATCAAGCCTATATCAACAAAAGCACATGATAAAATACTTCAATCAAATGAAAGGCAGCCATTGAAACAACTGGCAGAATTGGATATCCAATTGTACAAGGGCAGCCACTTCATGAGCTTGCCAAGGTCCAAAAATCAATCAAACCCAGCCCTTTTATAAGGTACAAACAGCTTGGATTTAATTCAGAAAAATTGAAGAAATCAATAGCAAAAGAAGCTGATTTTGAAAGGCAGCCACCTAATGGAGAGCATCAGTTCATTAAGTGGAACAATATGGGCAATCTACATTATAACAATGCAAGAACAGAGAGCACCGAGGATTTGGCAATTCATCAGATTAATGCATTAGATTGGGAGCAGTTGGTGTAGCCACAAGATTCCTTTGAAGGGATTTCCTATGGGAACATCACACATATCCACATGAAACCCATGCAAGTGGGCAGTTTAAAACAATTGACACCGTGAACGATAGTGGGAGTTGCATGGCACATGATTTCTGCTCTGAAGTTGTGCGACAGGTGAATGATGGAGACCAGAATATTACGCATGAACTGGTTTATTGGGAAAACCATTTTCAAAACAATATGCAAAAAGTAAACTTTTGGTGGAACTTGGACAGTCTGAAGTATGGAGATCTGAATATAAGGAACAAAACCAATTGGCTCTTCCGGAGCAAGACAAAATGATTCTTAATCAACGGGTGGAAGCTCCAAATCTACAAAGTCTCTCATTTGACAGATTGGATCACTCTGCCTATATGGGGCAAGGAGTGGAAGCTGAACCTATCAAAACAAGAAAGGAAAGCTGTCTCAAAAACCAAGACAGCTTTGGAAGGTGGCTAAGTTCTGTTCTTGAGGATTCTCCAAGCGTGGAAGATGAATGGCGAAATGGCGGTTACAGACAAGGGGAGGTGTTGGATTCACATGCTATAGAGGGTCAGTCTCAACAAAAGAAACAAAGATCAGTCGAGGTTCAACATACACTGTTGATGTTGAAATTATAATTCTTGGCTGTAAGATCTCATTTTTGGGAGGACCATACTGCAATAATACGGTCAATTCTCTTACTTGTCCTCAGGTTGATTTATATGATCATCCAAGGCGGTTGTATGAAAATCCTATAAACAGGAGGAAACATAAGAAGACTGGAGATTTCTATCATTCGGGAAAAAGTCCTCCTCAACAATTAGGATACATGGATGTGAATTGTTTGTTTAAATCCAGTCAAAATGTTGATGGAAAAAAGAATAAAAGAATAACTGTTTCCGATGGTAGAAGTCAGAATGAAAAGAGATACCATTTATCAGAGTCTTCAGAACATGAATTGATATGTTCAAACTCTCAAGGAAAGGAATGCATAAAAAATAAGGAATGGAAATTTGTTGCTCTAGAAATAGTAGACATTAGTTACCTGTTGGAACTTACGGTTGAATATGAGAACTTCAACCTTTCTGCTAGTGAAGCGAATAATATGCATAATGCCTCAAATGACACCATAAAGCAGGCTGAGGTAGAAGCAACAATTTATGTCAGGCACAATGCATTACCTCAAAAAACATTATATGACTATTCATTACCTGTAGGACAATCCTCTTTATCTATTTGGTTCCCGATGCTTGGTTGGTGGTATGTTGGTGCTTATTTTTCAAACATATCACAAGAACATGGAGCACAAGATCAGGGGAAAGAAGAGGCACCACTTTGCTTTGTGTTGAAGTGGAGAATATATGCTTGCAGCATTGGAAAGGCTGGTGATGCGTGCAAATGGAAAGTCAACATGCTTAAGAGAGTTAACCGTGTTGGAGCAAACCTCCATTTGGAATCTCACTACCTGCCTATCAAACAAGAAGAATCTTCCAAGTCTTAGATTTTCCTATGGAGCCATTTTTCAGTAATTCTTCTACAGTGGAAGCCCGTAAAGATGAGTGGACTTTTTTGCTTTTTGAAGTGCCTCATGGTGGAGATGGAGGAGTCACTTCTGTTAAGCTCAGATCATATTCTGTGGTATCTTTTGACATATATGCAAGATTTGGAAGCTAACCAACTCTTCAAATTTGGGATTACAATACAAATGTTTCAGACGGTGGAGAAAGTTCAATATTTACCACTTCAAAAGATGCAAATAAGCGGACAAAGGCACATTTTATTATCTACCCACATGAGGGCATTTGGTGCTTAGGGTTAAGGCGTTTCTTGGGCCATAATATTAAACTAGATAGTCAGCAAGTTACAATGTCTGTCTCATTGCAGGGCTGCCCAAATCATTGTTCCAAACATGGGACCTGCTGTTATGAATATGAAGAAAGTGGACTGACTTCATTCAGTTATTGTTATTGTGACCGGACTCATGGAGGTTTTGATTGTTCGCAAGAGCTCATCTCTTCTAAACGCACAAATGCAGACTAGAATGAAATTGACAGTGTATACCTCCATTTTTTGTCTAGTGAAGTACAGCCATTGAATTTGTTATGGTGGCATACGTTTTTCAAAGAACTTGGTGTCACTGATTTCATTCAGGTTCTTAATGTTGAGAAGACAGTAGCAGATCAATCTCGTAATATATGGACAGATCTGGATTGGGATGGATATGTAGATACAGTGGGTTGGATTGTGATTGTTTGGGCATCACTGGAGTTGGTAGATATACTAACAGCCACGTCAAGCTCAAGCAAAAATGTAGAACAATGTTCCTGTCTCCTTGAAGTTCTTGATATTGTGTGGGATGAGAATTTTTATTCTAAAAGAGCTACGTACTGGTCTAGAAGTCCTGGTGAGAAGAAAGGAAAGTACACAGAGGTATCATATGTCTTAGAGATTCGCAGACATCGCTGGGTAAAATCAAAACTCAACGGAAAGCTTTGTTTTCCTACTGACCTATTCTTTGACTTTGATGATATCAAATCTATCCTTGGCTCTCATGCTCCTTATGCAGATCCTCAGGTCCATAATAGAAAGCTTGTGGCAAATATTGGATTCAGAACACAGGTTTGTATAAAAGATGCACTGAATCTTCTTTATGAATAGAGAAAATCAGAGTGCATATTTGGAGCAAGCACTTCTCAAATGGGAAGGCTTTATTCATTCCTTTGGACTAGAGTGGGCAAATGCAGTGAGGAAGTGGCTATCCATTTCAGAGTAAATTTTTCCAATTTTGTGCCACTCCTGGATGAATCAAATCCGGATGACATTGCTGACAGAATGCTTTTGTCTTTTGACCAAGTTCACTGGAGAGATCTAACTGGTTGTCTTGATCTGTTAAATATGGGAGCACTACATAGTGATAAGCTTCCTTTCTGTGATAAGACACACTTAAGAGCTTTGTATAATATCTATCCAAGTCTTCATAGTTTTTTTGAGAATGGATGCTGTGTGCAAAAAAGCCCTGATTTGGACGGTTATGTTAAGATACTGCAGAATCTTTCAAGAATTATTCAATCATCAGAAGCATATAAGGAGGCCATTGAAGTTTTGTATAAGTGGGCCAAAGATGTTGGATTTGAAAGGGTGGACTCCAAGGAGATTTTCCAGTGGAAAGATCGCCTACATGATTGGGAGTGTTCGGTTCTTCCAACTATCTAGGACAAATAGGAAAATTCGCTGCCATACGCCATGTTGATGACACTCAATTATAGATGGACAATTCTGATGCCATCAACCATGCTGATAATGTTCAACCACAATTTGAACAATATGACCCCATCGGCCATGCTAATGACGTTCAGTCACCATTGAAACAGTCTAATGCCATCAGTGGTGTCGATGATGTTCAAAATAGCACAAAAACTTTCAACGCCATTGGCCAAACTGATGACATAAAAAAAATTGAAAAATCTTCTATAACTCAAAACATTACCTTAGATGCCCAGGTCAAAGATGTGAGACATTCGCAAAGAAAATGACAACGAAGGTAATAAATACATCAATTTAGAGATTGACTTAGAATACAATGGTCCATTACCTACATTTCCAACTAATGAGGCTATTCTATAACTCCTTCACAAGGAAATATCAAATTCCAAGCCAACATCATAAGCTTGGACACTTCAGAAGCACACCACCTAACTTTCACAATGGTATCGCTAGCATCAACTCAACAAACAATGAAAATTCCAAATTACTACCAGCACCATATCACTTTGAGGATGGTAACACAATGCTAGTTGAGGACACTATTAATATCAATCTAGGAACAATAGAAGAACCTTGCATAGTCAAAATGGGGTCTTCTCTCACACCAAAAGAGCAAGACAATTTTTGTGCCTTACTCGTTGAATTCAAGGACATCTTTTATGTGGCAATATTCTGATATGCTCTAAATCATTGTTCATAACATCATCACTTACACTGACACGACTCTTGTCCACCAAAAGCAACAAAAATTCCCAAACGAGGTTTCCCAACTTTGCCACAAAGAAATTACAAAACTCTTAGATGTAAGTTTAGCGAGCCTGTAGATTACACTGAATAGGTCTCTAACATAGTCCCCATTCACAAAAAAGTTACAAGGGTCATGTTGACAATTCTTCCACAAGTCGGATTGTCTTTTGCCATTTAGAAAGTTCACGTCTCTAGCCAGGGAAGAAAGAATACATTGTTTTTGGTAAGGGCCTTTGCTACAAAAGGATGAATTCCTTCGTACTTTTGTCCGAAGGAATGGTTCATGAAACAAGGGCAAAGCCAAGGAAATAACGAATCAACAAAGCGCCTAAGACAAAGGAAGTAATTCCTTCGGACTTTTTGCCCGAAGGTATACTTCAGAGAATCCAAAAGTCCGCCCAAAAAAAAAAAAAAAAAATCAAGGAAAAGCCAAGGTACCCTTCGGAAGGGTCATTTTCAACAATCCCGAAGGGCACCTACCCTTCGGGAAGGTACGAGAACAAGTTCGGGACCTTTGCAAAAACCCGGGTGCCCTACAATTTCCTCTGAAAGGCACAGGGGGGGAGCAACTAGCCCTTGCGGAGGGCACTTGGTCGGTGACAGGACAATTTTTTCCAAAGGGCATTTTGTGGGCCGAAGAACAAAGGCACAAAGGAAACCTTCGGACTTTTTGTCCGAAGGAACTCCTTCGGACAAAACGTCCGAAGAAATTCGGAAAAATCACAAAGATAGAAGTCCAAAGAAAAACAGTTGAAAACAAAGGCAATCCCTCAAGTTTTTTGTCCGAAGGAATTCCTTCGAACAAAAAGTCCGAAGAAATTCGGAGAAATGGCCGTGCAAAAAGCCCGAGAAAATAAACCCGAAGAAGAATTCCAAAGGCCAAAGGAAGTGACCGACATAATTCTTGCGGAAATTTTGTCCGCGAGAAAATGACTTAGCAGGAAAAACCAATGAGCAAAAGCAAAAGGCCGAAGGATTTATTCCTTTGGGCTTTTTGTCCGAAGGAATTCCTTTGGACAAAAAGTCCGAAGAAATTTGGAGAGAAGTCGCCAAAAGAGAAGGACCCGACTATGAAAAGGAGCCCGAGCAAAGGAAAAGTAAAGGAAAGTATCCCTTCGGAAAAAAGTCCGAAGGAATACTTCAAAAGATAAGGCCAAAGGAAAGAAAGCCGCAGGATATCCAAGGAAATAAAATAAGTCCAAAGGAAATTGCAAAAACAAAGAATCCCGAAGGAAATAAAATGCCAAAGGGGGGCGTCCCGCGAGACGTCAAATTTTGACCATGGGAAGTAACCGTTGAAACAAGGGTAAACCCAGAATTCTGAAAGAAAGGCCAAATGGAGAAATATAGACCGGATATAAATAAAAATACATCTAAATATAGAATCCCCCTAGAAATAGACACAAACAAGCCGACCAGAACAGGGTAAAATACATGCAAGCAAGGGCTATTTTCGAACACTGGTCAAAGCTTCAGTTGACTGGTTGTCGAAGTCCTGCTCATCTCCGGATCAACTCATCCGAAGGTCCAACTCAGCTTCAACCAGAGTTCTAAATTCGAACGTCGAGTTGACTGTTCGAGATTTAGAGTTGACTAATTGTTAAATGCCACATCTACTAGGGGTTTCCCATGCAAAGGAGAATGATCTCTTCATCCAACTCAGCTTACCAAACGGTTAACTCAGCTTTCAAACGTTTCAACTCGGCATCAAGCAGCTCACGTAGAGTTCTAAAATTAACATTGGCATGGATCTCCATGCAAAGAGAGGTGGGCGGTTCAGAACAAAGACAAGTTAACTTCCTCAAGCGCAAGAAGCTTCATGCAAAGACAAAAGAAAATATATTTAATTGAAAGGCCAAGTCAGCCTTGAGTTAACCGAAGTTAATCCTTCTCTTCAAATTTTCAACGCCAATCTTTGGCCTTTTGTAATTCTCTATAAATTGGCTTTCAGCCTTGATTAAAAATTATCCATCCCTCTCTTGGCTAGACTAGATTCTGCCATTGGTGAGTTGTGTAACCTCTTCAATCAATAAGACTGTACTTTCAAATTTCAAGCGTTGGCATAGTGTATATTCATTCAACAATTTGCATAAGTGGTAGATTTCTCTCCCTTCCCAAATTCTAATTCGTACCTAGTTGCTAAATTATCCTTATGCAGGTCATGTCAAATGTTCTTTATGTCTTTTGTTGAAGCTGTAAGTGGATGTTAGGTGGCAGCAAAGTGTCTTGTATCGGACCTCTTTCCATCCTTGTCCCTCAGGTTTTGGTCATTGGATCGAACCTCTTCATGAAATATTTATGCATAAGCGACTGATTGAAATCGAAGGTCTTCCTTTTCCCTTGTTTGTTCAGTGTTCAAGGTTCCAAGTTGAGTGGATCAATCATTTGGTGTATCACCGTCATTAGGTAGGATTTCCCTTTAAATTTTCCTTCTCCCTTTTTCATGGTAGTCGACAAAGTAGAGTAGAGATCCTCATGATACATCATACAGGAACCAGCTTCTCTGGAGGTTCTTCTCACCATTCAGGCACCCACCCTCATGAGAAGATCCCATTGTTTCAGCCGGATAGAGGACTGGCCATTTCACGCACGTCCTCGATTCAGGGCGCAGCTCTAGGTTGACAACAGGGCATTCGCATATGCATCGATTTCCAAAATATTAACTTATCATGTCCCAAAGACAACTTTCCATTACCTTCCATTGACACTATCATCATCCCTCATGGACAGTTTCTCTAGATAAAATCAAATTCAAATTGCTCCATAAGATCAACATAAGACAGTCATTTACCATTGAGTGGGGCACGTATTGCTATGTTGAAATTCCCTTTGACCTTAAAAACACTGAGGCAACTTACCAACAAGCCATGACATATATTTCACAACCTCATTCACAAAATCATAGAATCCTACATGGACAATCTAATTGCAAAATCTAGATATCACAAGGATCATCCTCATGACTTAAGCATCATCGTTGAATGCCTATGCAAATACAAATTCAGACTAAACCCTGACAAGTGTGTCTTCGGAATATCTTCCAACAAGATTTTAGACTTCATGGTATCTAGGCGAGGGATTGATGTTGATCCCTCAAAAATCAAAGCTATTATTAACATGCCTAAACCAATGACCATTCCTCAAATTTGCACTTTTCTTGGGAAACTAGATGAAATTCGGAGATTTGTCCCCGAATTCGCCTATCGAACTCATTCAATCAATTCCAACCTCAAGAAAGGTGTCAAACTTGAGCAAATCGATGCTTGCCAACACACATTCGGTTCAATGAAAAAAGTCTTTATCAAAACCACCTAACATTGCAACCACCGTCTTCTGACATACCTCTCATCCTATACACATCGTCCATCCTAGTTTCAATTGGGGCAATGCTAGCACAAAAAGATGAATCTGACAATGAGTAATCCATATACTATATTAGTGGCTCATTAATTGACTATGAAACCCACTACACTAAATTTGAGTGTGACTGTCTAGCCATCTATTTTTCCACCGACAAGCTTCAGCATTACATGCTTTATCAAACAATCTACGGGATAAGGAATTGTCCAAGGACGTTTGACCCGGAGTGACCTTCGGCCTTTCTTAAGTGCCCACCTGCCCCTCCACATATCCTTCAGGACTTTTGTCCCGAGAAAATCCCCTTTACCTGTGGACATTTTGTCCGAAACCACTGAGTTACCCTTCGAAAAAATTCCTTCAGACAATTTGTCCGAAGCAATTCTCCCGACAGCCATTCTCCCAACAACCTTTCCCCCAAAACAGTTCCTCCGAAATAAAAGTCCCGAAATAACAAGTCTTGTTTATACTAAGGCTTTGGTTTTATGCTCGCAGGAACAAAATAAACAAACAATTGGACAAGTCACATACTCACGAGAGTGAAAAGCGGTTTAAATTTAGATCCTATAGCATGCAAACCACCCACGGAAAGAAGCAAGAAGTTCACTGTTAAAAGGACAAATCTTTCAACACTTAAAAGTTATATTTATCAAATGGATATTTCGATTTCATAGTTACACTATGAACATGCAACAAACGTAAAAGTGAAGATCCAAGCTATAAGAGACACGGGCAAGCATGCAACGCACAATTCAGAAGTAATCACGGCTAAAGCGATTATCCTCTTTCATGCATATATCTGAGTTCCTTTTGAAGGTGGCTAAAACTGAAAGATCAACCGGCTGTTCTCACAACCTAAGAAAGGAAGCATGCATAGTTCTAGAAAGCAGCGCTTATGCCTGTAAATTTGCATACAGTTCAAGCTATAATTATAGAATTTTGCTTTTATCTTTATGTACATGCAAATATTGCATAGTGCTAAAAAAGGCTAAATTAAATTGATAAACTGTAAGTAGACTTTTATATTGTTTTAGACCATAGTTAGAACTGCAAGTTCTAACTATCATCATGTAGTCATGCATAGACTTGGACGTTGAGGCGACCCCTTCCCCAAGTTCTATAAATACAATTGTCCCCCCCAACTTTATTTTTTGGGGTCAGAAGATTTTGGAATACAGAGAAGCAAGCCATTTTTGGTGTTCATGCGTAATATTCCGAGTATTTTCTTTCCCTATTTGTGTTATTAGTTATTAGTTCTATGGTTGTTTGTTTCAAATATCTTTAGTGTGCAAAAGCTGCGAATAGATTCTTGATTGCTTTGATTAATAAGTTAATCCTAGATGTGCAATAGCAGTTGAAGATTGGTAAATATATTGATCAGAATAGTCAAGTTAGATTGAATCATTATTTCTGGAATTTGTATCGGTGTTTTCTTGGTGTAGTTTTCTGAGTGTGTGCTACAGCGACCTTAGATAATTAATTAACCTGAGCCATAATCCCCTGATTGCAGGGTTTGCAACAGCTGCCCCGATAGGAGCAACCTTTGTCTGAGGCTATTAAACTACATGTTGGCCATTTTTTGGCCTACATACCAAAATTTTGCCTAAGTGTGAGAGGGTGGGCATTCAAACAAGACTTCGGGTTTTACACAGTAGAAGACTTCGGGTTTTTTGGAAGGAGAAGACTTTGGGTTTTACAAGAGACACAACTGATTTCACTTTATGAGTAATCAGCAGTTGAAACCCCTCAGCAGAAGTAATCCAGGTTGGAAAACCCGAATTACTCTTGACAGTGCAAATCGGGTTTTGAGAAGTGCTTTGCTTATGAAAGTTTTATCAGCAGAAGTAATCCGGGTTGGAAAACCCGAATTACTTTTGACAGTGCAAATCGGGTTTTGAGAAGTGCTTTGCTTATGAAAGTTTTATCAGCAAAAATAATCCGGGTTGGAAAACCCGAATTACTCTTGACAATGCAAATTGGGTTTTGAGAAGTGCTTTGCTTATGAAAGTTTTATCAGCAGAAGTAATCCGGGTTTAGAAACCCGAACTACTCAGGATAGTGCATTTCGGGTTTCCCAGAGTGAATGACTTATCTCTTTTTATAAGTAACAAGCAATGAAGAATCCAAAGTAGGTACCAGTGAAGAGTCCGAAGGATTCCTTCGGAATAATTGTCAAACACAGAGGAGACTGACATTTTTTCCGCAAGATAAAAGTCCAAATGAAAGAATAAACCAAGGGTCAACGGAATTCCAAAGGAAATGGACCAAACAAAGCCCGCAAGAAGTCAAAGCGAAAAAACCCGAAGGAATAAAGGAAAAGAAAAATTTAGAAGGAAAGATATCCTTCGGACAAAAAGTCCGAAGGAATTTCTTTGGACTTTTTGTCCGAAGGATTCCTTCCGAAAAAATGCAAACAAATCAACGAAAAGAGGCAAAAAATAATAAAGCCAAGGAGATAATAAAAGTCCGCAAGAAAACCAAAGGTAAATCTAGGGGGCAAGACATAAGAGCCAAAGAGAATAAATTGGAAAAATTGGCAAGAAAGAAATCCGAAGGAATATAAGACCAAAGAGATGGCCAAAAAACCCGAAGATAATATATGCAGGAAAAGCAGAATATCTGAAGAAAATCCGAGACCAAAGGAAATCCGTAGATAAAAAAGAATATCCGAAAGAATTAGGCTAAGGGAATAGCCAAGAAATCCGAGGAAATATAGACCAAATATAGACAAAATAATCCAAAAATAGAATCCTGCCAAAAATAGACACTAACATGCAGACCAAAATAAGAGAAAATACATGCGAACAAGGGCTATTTTTGGCAGATTTCTAAGTTTCAGTTGATCCACAATTTGACTAGTCAAAATCACGCTTCTCCAAACGCTCCAGCAATCCAAGTAGAGCTCATCTATTGACTCTTAATGTGGGTTTCCATGCAAATAGAGGTGGGCGTTTTAACAAGCCTAGCCGTCCACTTTCAAACGCCAAAAAGCTAGTCTCTAATTTTAGACATGGCTCAGCGGATCATGCATAAGCAAAGTCAAATGTTTGAGCCCACCGTCCACTTTTCAACACAAAAAAATTTCATGCAAAACAAAATAGACTTTTGTAAACGCTGAGTTGGTTTTGAGTTTACTCCCTCTCTATTTTCAAACGCCAATCTCTTGGCTTTTTATAATTTTCTATATTAATGGTTTTTCAGCCTTGTGAAAAGGATCCCTCTCTTGGTAAAACCAGACTCTACCATTGGTGAGTTGTGTAACCTCTTCAATCAATAGAACTGTACTTTCAGATTTCAAGTGCTGGCATAGTGTACATTCATTCAACAATTTGCATACGTGGTAGATTTCTCTCCCTTCCCAAATTCTAATTCGTACCTAGTTGCTAGCTCATCATGTTATGCAGGTCATGTCCAGTGTTTTATGTCTTTTGCTGAAGCTGTAAGTGTATGTTAGGTCGCTGCAAAGTGTCTTGTATTAGACCTCTCTCCATCGTTTTCCCTCACGTTTTTGTCATTGGATCGAACCTTCTCATGAAATACTTATGCATAGTGATCAATTGAAATCAAAGGTCTTATTTTTCTCTTGTTTGATTCAGTGTTCAAGGTTCCAAATAAAGTGGATCAACATTCTGGTGTATCACCGTCATTAGGTAGGATTTCCCCTTCAAGTTTCTTCCTCTCTTTTCCATGGTAGTCCGCAACGTAGAGTAGAGATCTTCATTGATACATCTTACAAGAACCAGCGATCTCTGGAGGTTCTTCTCACCATTGAGACACTCACCCTCGTGAGAAGATCTCATTGTTTCAACCGGAGAGAGGATTAGCCATTTCAACACGTCTTCGATTCAGGGTGCAACTCCAGGTTGACAATAGTTTTTGGCACGCCCGATAGGACCTGTTTGGAGTTGGTCTTAATGAAATCGCAGTTGCAGCAGCGTTCTTCAATAAGTATTTGGCGATTCCAGCTCAGGTGGTTGCTTCTAATAATCTAGTCACACTTTCCATGTAAGTATTGCATTATCATGAATGAGTTTTGATAGTTGTATATGAAGAGAATTCCTATGTTGTGTTTCCTTATCAGCCCAATGATGGATCATACCAGCCTTATCATGATGCCTATGAGTCTTTTTATGAACCTAATCAGCCTTATCGGGAGTATTATCAAAGCTATGTTGAGTCATATCAGTCATATGAGCAGCCTTGGCTCCAAGAAACAATGGATGAGATAGAGCTCAAAATACTAGCATATGCGAAGAAAGTTTGTTCAAACTCTCAATATGAAGAAGTGAATGGTTTATTCCAAAATGTGTCCAATGATCCAAAAGAGATAAATGAGCTGTGTATTTTTGTATTAGAGAAGATGGAGGCTTGGGATAGGCAGAAAATCGAGTTGAGTCACTTGTCTACAAAGGGTTTTTGTACTTCTTATTCTCATGAGGTTCTTAACCATGCCCAGTGTGTGCCGAGGGAGCTTCCTAGTTGGAGTCAAGAGCCTATTCAAGTGACTATTCATGAGACTAAACCATCCTATAGTCCCTTTTCCTCACCAATCATCCTTCAAGTTCAAGTTGTCCAGGAAGACAAGCAGGTTTCAGACTTTGATGAGGTAATGGCCAAGTGGAAGGAACAAAATGTAGAGTCTTTAAGAGTTTCTCTTTCCCTCCTCTCCAAAACTCCCTAGATAATTCCATTGCCCTCAAGATTCCAAAATCTGATCATGATCAACCTCCCATGGTTCATTTTTCCTCTCAAACAAATGAATTTCATCACCCTCCCACCATCTCCCTTCTTCAGCAGGAGCCTATTCTTTAGAGGATTAAGAAAGAGGTTGCAGCTACAAGTCAAGTTCTTGCACAGTGTGGAGGATGCTTCAGATGTGTTTAAGAAAGAATTTCCTATTGATACTTCACTTAAGGTTGTAGTTGAGCATCTAATTATATTTAAGAATGAGAAAGTAGATCTTGATGTAGAGGAACTCCAAGAGGAGTTCGTGCAGATTGAAGTCATAAATGAGTTACAGATATCTCCTATTGAGAAGGATCCAAATAGCTTTCAAGTTGATTCAGTTCAAATAGATCAAAATGAGGAACAAAAAGATGATTGGCAGTTGTACCTTGAATCTCTACAAAAGATTGAAGAGCTTTGTATGGATATGTTGGCTATTGAAGAGCATGTTTATGAGAAATTTGATCAAGAATCACATATTCAAGATCATAATACAGATTGGGTTGCCTATTCAAAGCTCCTTGAAGAACTGGATGAACTTGCAGCAGTCGATAAAAAGGGTGTGGCCACTCAAGAAGAATTATCACTTGACAAGGTGGTAGATGACAAGCAGTGCGAAAAATATCAGGAAGTACTTGATGAGTTTGTCTTTGTTGGTGACTAGTTTGTTGTTGATGACTCATTTGAGAAGATGTTAATACAGTTGGTGGACAATAAAAATGCCTTATCAAAGGTTATGATTGATAAACACCCTGCCTTGCAACTAGTACCATCTCTTGGAGTCACTGAGTTTAAAATTTTTCCTTTTGATCCAGGTGGATCGTGCTTTGTCATGGTTAGTTAGGTTCTTTGTTAGTTTGTTTCCCTCCAAGTGTTGTTTCAACACATTAGTTTCGATCAGTTATGTTCCAATAAGTGCTTGTTTGCACATTTGTTTCTTAGTTATTTTTACTGCTTTCGTGTGTTTCCCTTCTTATTTTGAAGGAGAAAGGTTACTTCAGCCATGATCAGAGGATATTTTCAATCAAAAATCAGGGTTATCATTGTTTTGGAAGTTCAAATAGCATTTATACGATCTGAGATCTCAAGTATAGCAGGTATGCTTCCCTGCGAGTCGCTAGAAATGTTGGCCATTTTTTGGCCTACATACCAAAATTTTGCCTAAGTGTGAGAGGGTGGGCATTCAAGCAAGACTTCAGGTTTTTTGGAAGGAGAAGTCTTCGGGTTTTACAAGAGACAACTTATTTCACTTTATAAGTAATCAGCAGTTGAAACCCCTCAGCAAAAGTAATCCAGGTTGGAAAACCCGAATTATTCTTGACAGTGCAAATCGGGTTTTGAGAAGTGTTTTGCTTATGAAATTTTTATCAGCGGAAGTAATCCGTGTTGGAAAACCCAAATTACTCTTGACAGTGCAAATCGGGTTTTGAGAAGTGCTTTGCTTATGAAAGTTTTATTAGCAGAAGTAATCCGGGTTGGAAAACCAGAATTGCTCTTGATAATGCAAATGTGGTTTTGAGAAGTGCTTTGCTTATGAAAGTTTTATCAGTACAAGTAATTCGGGTATAGAAATCCGAATTACTCAGGGTAGTGCATTTCGGGTTTCCCAGGGTGAATGACTTATCTTTTTTTATAAGTAACAAGCAATGAAGAATCCGAAGTAGGTGCCAGTGAAGAGTCCGAAGGATTCCTTCGGAATAATTGTCAAACACAGAGAAAGAGACTAACATTTTTTTCGCAAGATAAAAGTCCAAATGAAAGAATAAACCAAGGGTCAATGGAATTCCAAAGGAAATGGACCAAACAAAGCCCGCAAGAAGTCAAAGGGAAAAAACCCGAGGGAATAAAGAAGGAAAAGAAAAATTTAGAAGGAAAGATATCCTTTGGACAAAAAGTCCGAAGGAATTCCTTCGAACTTTTTGTCCGAAGGAATTCCTTCGGACTTTTTGTCCAAAGGATTCCTTCGGGAAAAATGCAAACAAATCAACGAAAAGGGGCAAAAAATACTAAAGCCAAGGAGATAATAAAAGTCTGCAAGAAAACCAAAGGTAAATCCAGGGGGCAAGACATAAGAGCCAAAGAGAATAAAATCAGAAAAATTGGCAAGAAAAAAATCCGAAGGAATATAAGACCAAGGAGATAGCCAAAAAACCCGAAGATAATATATACAGGCAAAGCAGAATATCCAAAGAAAATTCGAGACCAAAGGAAATCCGTATATAAAAAAGAATATCCGAAAGAATTAGGCTAAGGGAATAGCCAGGAAATCCGAGGAAATATAGACAAAATAATCCAAAAATAGACACAAACATGCAGACCAAAATAAGAGAAAATACATGCGAACAAGGGCTATTTTTTGCAGATTTCTAAGTTTCAATTGACCCATAGTTTGACTAGTCAAAGTCACGCTTCTCCAAACGTTCCAACAGTCCGAGTAGAGCTCATCTATTGACTCTTAACGTGGATTTCCATGCAAAGAGAGGTGGGCGTTTTAACAAGCCCAATCGTCCACTTTCAAACGCCAAAGAGCTAGTCTCTAATTTTAGACATGGCTCAACCGATCGTGCATAAGCAAAGTCAAACGTTTGAGTCCACCGTCCACTTTTCAATGTAAGGAATTTTCATGCAAGACAAAATAGACTTTTGTAAAAGCTGAGTTGGTTTTGAGTTTACTCCTCTATTTTCAAACGCCAATCTCTTGGCTTTTTATAATTTTTTATATCAATGGCTTTTCAGCCTTGTAAAAAGGATCCCTCTCTTGGTAAGACCATACTCTATCATTGGTGAGTTGTGTAACCTCTTCAATCAATAGAAGAACTGTACTTTTAGATTTCAAGTGCTGGCATAGAGTACATTCATTCAGCGATTTGCATACGTGGTAGATTTCTCTCCCTTCCCAAATTCTGATTCGTACTTAGTTGCTAGCTCATCATGTTATGCAGGTCATGTCCAGTGTTTTATGTCTTTTGTTGAAGCTGTAAGTGGATGTTAGGTGGCTACAAAGTGTCTTGTATCAAACCTCTCTCCAACATTTTCCCTCATGTTTTTGTCATTGGATCGAACCTTCTCATGAAATACTTATGCATAGCGATCAATTGAAATCAAAGGTCTTACTTTTCCCTTGTTTGATTCAGTGTTCAAAGTTCCAAGTAAAGTGGATCAACATTCTAGTGTATCACCGTCATTAGGTAGAATTTCCCCTTCAAGTTTCTTTTTTCCTTTTCCATGGTAGTCCGCAGTGCAGAGTAGAGATCCTCATTGATACATCTTACAGGAACCAGACTTCTCTTGAGGTTCTTCTCACCATTGAGGCACCCACCCTCGTGAGAAGATCCCATTGTTTCAACCGGAGAGAGGATTAGCCATTTCAGCATGTCTTCGATTCAGGGTGCAACTCCAGGTTGACAACACTTCCTACATCTCTTTTTTTTTAGACTCCTTAGCCATGTTCGTTTGCATTGCAACAAGCATTGGTTTAAGAAAACACAGGTCTATCCAGAAACCAACCACAGAAGTAATTTCTTAAGAAACAGAGTTTTCATTTCTACCTTACCTTACCCTCTTTTTGTGTGTTTTTTTTTAAAGATCTACCCACCTTAGATTAGAAACCAATCACCCATCCAACTCATATAGAAATCCACTTTGTTACACTCCACACCTCCGTCCAAAAAAACCTTGCCAACAACCTACGTGTTCTACCCATATTCCATTAATAGGTTGAAATAAACCGCAAACCTACAACTCGTGCCCTGGAGTGGAGTTCATCTCCATTGAGATCCTAAAACGTTAGAGGTTACCTCGTTTCAAACTGTGGTGTGCATAAAACCCTCATCAACAAGCACTAGCAAGGCTTCCCCTATCTCATTATGAGCCTACAACGTCCGGGGGCAAATCAAATTACAAACAAGGGAAGAAGAAACGGCCTACAGGGCAATACGACAACCAATATTGGATGCTAGATCACAAAGGCCAGCCTCTCGATAAGCCCTCTATCTCAGTAATTTTAGTTGGACCCAACATGACCCTAGAGCAGCGGATCACCACATATGACATTTGTGTGTCTTTTGCACAAGAAATTAGTTGGGTTTTTATTTCTCGCAAATCCCCACACGATTTTTATAAGAGAATGGAAAAAATCCTGCAACAACATACTCTGGAAGCGGAGTAAAAAGTAAATGGGATTAGGGAATGGACACTACTTCTAATGCAGGTTTTTGGAAGGTCATTTTCAGTATTGTCATTAGTATTGTAATCAACTATCTCCTCTCTTCTCTCTCTAGTTACAGGATCTCTCTCTATGCATAGCACTCTTCTTCATACTTCTTTCTACCTCTAAGTCTACTATGTCAAGTATGTAATGTTTTAAGGAAATTCCACCAACGTGAGACCCCCAATAGAACCCTCTTTTACTTATCAAAAAGAAATCAAAATTACCAATATAGCCAAGATGGAGCGAGCTTGACAGGTGGTTTTGAGGAGGTGGATCTTGCAGTTTGCCGTGTGGAAGGCCAAGATTGCAGGGTTTGATGTGAGTCAAGTGGTATGAGCAAATAATTTTGACCATTGGTGGTGGATGGCAGGCCTGTTGTAGGAGATGATGCAAATGAATGGTGAAAAAACACAGTAATGGCATTCACAAATGGTCTGCAAAGCATAGCCATTGTGTTGTGTAGAACAAAACAATGAATGGACGAAACAACAATTCTTAGAGAGGCTTGGCCAACCTGCTATAATACCACTTTTGGGAATTACCCCATAATGGTGAATGACAATAATTTTCCACATGGTCTGTACTGAAAATTGTTGTCAACATGCAAGCAGGGGTGGATGAACAAACATGGAATTTGCACATGGGCTACACTGCATAGCCATTAAGCCATATTGATGCATAAACCATGGATGGAAGGCAAAATAGAGGTCCAAGGGAACCTGCTCTGATACCAGATGTATAAATTACTCCATTTTGAAGAATTTCTTCAATGGTGAAAGAGCCAAAGCTCAGATGTGCACAACACAATTTGGGGGTCAATCAACTTCATTCATTTACTCATAGATGGAGATTACATTATATAGTGTATGTTTCTCCTACAAACAAGGAGTCAACATTCATCTCTTATCCCACTAATCACTAACACTTCTCTCCTTTATTCTCTCTCTCTCCTAGAAACTCTCCCACAAATCTATCTACGTGAGATGCAACTCACTCTATTTTATTTGCACACATTTATATTATTGCTCATATGATATATGTTCACACACAAGTAAGCACTAACATAGATTTTCCTAACAATAAAATGCAGCCACAAACTAGTTCCAAGTAGTTATTTCCAATTGGTAAGAATCATCCCACTCACTTTCCATCATTTACCACCATTAAAATGCTGATCCTTCAAGATGTAGGGTAGCGAATTGGATTTTGTTATGATACTACTTCTAGTTAAAAATGGTAGCCACTAATGCCATTTTTTAGCAACTTTATTTTGTGTTTTGTAACAGTTTAAGCCCTTAAAAAGCTGCATTTATGGTGTTTATTTTGGGGATAAATTTTTTGGTACGAGTTGCTTTAAATGCCATGCTTTTAGATTTATTTTTTTTTAATTGATAATTGTCTAGTCCCCCTATTCAGATTGAATCATGTAGACCCTTAGCTTAATTTGTTTCTTAATAAGCTAAGGGGCGAATGGAGAAAATGGGAAACATGGGTCTTATTTGCACTTTGCAAAAAGGTACTTTATGTTTTATTATTTCACTTGAAGAGGGGACCTTTAAGGGTCATGGATGTTTAAGTAATTTACAACAGATCATAAGGAAAGGGCCTTTTAAATATTTGATTTACTCTCCCTTCTCCTTTTTGGTTGCCAAACTTGGGAAGGCTATATAAGGCAAAAAAGGAATCATTTGGAGAGGTTTATGTTTTTTTTGGATAATTGTTTTTCTTGAAGTCTAAGCACGAAAAGCTTGACTTGCACCTTGAGGACGAAAACCCTTCAAGGTAGCTGAAACAAAGACAAAAACCCTTGATTTCAGTTGGAAACAACTTTGTAAATAGGTTATTGAATGCTTCAATTGCAGAATTAAGGTGTTTTCAACACCAATTGGTCATTTGCAGGTAGGCAAACCACCTTGTGAGATGGGCGAGTGGATTTGGAGGTTGTCCTAAGGCAGCAAACTGCATTTTTGAAGGTTGTGCAGGTTTGCAAGGGCAGCGAACTCTTTCTAAACGTTGGAGACCCACTTGGAGGTCACTTTGAGCTTGTAGGAGCGTGTGGATCAGCCACACAATAATTCAAAAAAATTATAATAAGTTTCCAGCAATATACTTCACCAAAAATAAGGTTTTTGGTTGGTTTATTTGGGAAATAATTTGTAATATTTTCTGCTATTTTGGGGAACATGGAATGATATTTTTTGAGCTATTTTCAAGACATGTACAACAGTATAATCATTTTCTGTTTGCTAGGATTTGAAAAAAATCTAAAAATTAATTATTTGTTTGAAGTGGTTGAATAATTTCTTATCCAGCAATATAACCCTAAAAAGGGGCATTTCAATAGTATCAGAGCCAAATTCTTTGCCAGTTGTGGGACAACAAGGGTTTCATGTCAAACAATGACATGGATAGAGTTAGGCTCGAGAGGTTATCTTGGGCACAAGAACAGATGAAAGAAGTGATAGGTGAATTCCTTCAAACAGTAAAGGATATGAGGGGAGATAAAGCACAGGTTTGGGCAATCAATACCATGGATACGAGTATGGGATCTATATCTAGATCCAAGGTTCTTCTAGGGAAAGAAACTTCATGGAAAGGGAAGAAACTGTTGACAATTTTGCCCCCCACAGGGCAAATTGTCACCCCTACTATTCGGAACTTTCCTATGGTGCCAAGTTTGTCTTGTGAATCAGTTTTGGGGTCCTTAAATGACCATTTACAGCCACCCAAGTGGCCATCTACAGCCAGGGGAATTTTAGTCATTCAGAGGTTTCCAAGGACCTTGCTTGATTACAGCCAAATGTGCAAATACACCCAAGATATACAAGCTGTAAGTTTATTTATTTTGTCTTCCCAAAGAATTTTTCGAGATTTAAGAGGTGGACTATTTATTTGGACTTTTTGTCCGAAAGAAAGGAGAAAAGCACAGTTGAGAAGACCGGTTTTCAAGTCAAGACAAAAGTTCCGAAGGACAGTTACAAAAACCCTAGGTGCCCTTCAAAAAGCCCGGGTACCCTACAATTCTTCTAAAGGACACTTTTGAAGGCAGACATGCCCTTGCGGAGGGCACTTGGTCAGTGAAGTGGACCCTTTCAATTCTTCCGAAGGGCACTCCTGGAAGACATAGCCCTTGCAAAGGACATCTGGGCGTTGCGTAGGGACATTTACAATTTCCCCGAAGGGTATGTGCCCTTGTGGGGGACACTTCAAGCACGAAGAAGACCTTGGCAAAAATTCCAAAAAACAAAATTCATTTTTCCGAAGGACACCTACTCTTGCGGAGGGCACTTGGTCGGTGGCAGGACCCTTTCAAAAGTTTCAAAAGGCATTATTAGGAAGCAAAAGCAAAGTTTGCGGAGGGCACCTCCATAAAGCGAAGGACAAAAACAAAGTTCCTGAAGGGCACTTGCCCTTCGGGGAAAAGATACCCAAAGGAGACGAATTCCTTCGGACTTTTTGTCTGAAGGAATTCCTTCGGACAAAAAGTTCGAAGAAATTCAGGAGGATCAAAACCAAAAGAAAATTAAAAAAACAAAGGCAAAGAAGGAGATCCTTCAGAATAATTGTCAAACAGAAAATCCACAGGCATATGAAGTCAACAAAAGTCCGAAGGAATAAGGACAATTTCAAAAAACCCGATAGAAAAGACAAGGGCGTAAGCAAAGTCCAAAAAAGAGAAGGAAATGCCAAGCCCGGGAAAGAGAAGAGACAGAGAGTCTTTTGGACAATTTGTTCGAAGGATGAAATCTAAAATAAAGCCCAAATCCCAAATTAAAGTAGAACACAGGAAAGCCAAAGAAAACCAAAGTGAAATGAGCATGATCAATAGCTGAACAGAGACGTAAGCACAAACAGGACTGAGCCAGAACTGAACAAGAAGAAAGACACGCATAACTAGAGGCATGAGCAAAGATTAAAGTAGAATTGAACATGGACATAAGCATGAACAATAAATAAAACCAACGCAGAAAGGCAGGATAAAAAAAGATCATGCACAGACTAACGTGAAGTGACTCCAATGGAGTGAACACGTTTAAGAAAGCAAGCATGCTTCAGTTCTGAAAATAGAGTCATCTTGCATGATGAACAGGCAAAGCGTTGAACGTTTCAAACAACCAGAAATTCCATGCACACACTCTTATTTGCTCGAAATGTTCCGATGGTTCAAACGCAATTCTTAATTTGGCATTTGCATTGATTTCATGCAAAGGGGAGACTTTCAAACATTCCAACAGTTCGAGTGAATTTGACTACTATTGTTTTGAAGTTGACTAGTTTTCAAGTCAAAACATCTATTCGTAAATTTCATGCATCCAAAGCTTGTCTTCTTCTTTTTTCAACGCAAGGAATTTTCATGCAAGACAAAATAGACTTTTGTAAAGGTTGAGTTGGTTTGAGTTTACTCCCTCTCTAATTTCAATGCCAATCTCTTGGCTTGTTGTAAATTTCTATATTAATGACTTTTCAGCCTTGTAAAATCGATCCCTCTTGGTAAGACCAGACTCTGTCATTGGTGAGTTGTGTAACCTCTTCAATCAATAGAAAGACTGTACTTTCAGATTTCAAGTGCTGGCATAGTGTACATTCATTCAACAATTTGCATACGTGGTAGATTTATCTCCCTTTCCAAATTTTGATTCGTACCTAGTTGCTAGCTCATCATGTTATGCAAGTCATGTTCAGTGTTTTATATGTCTTTTGCTGAAGTTGTAAGTGGATGTTAGGTGGCTGCAAAGTGTCTTGTATCAGACCTCTCTCTATCATTTTCCCTCACGTTTTTGTCATTGGATCGAACCTTCTCATGAAATACTTATGCATAGTGATCAATTGAAATCAAAGGTCTTCATTTTCCCTTGTTTGATTCAGTGTTCAAAGTTCCAAGTAAAGTGGATCAACATTCTGGTGTATCACCATCATTGGGTAGGATTTCCCCTTCAAGTTTCTTTCTCCCTTTTCCATGGTAGTTTGCAGCGTGGAGTAGAGATCTTCATTGATACATCTTACAGGAACCAGCCTTCTCTGGAAGTTCTTCTCACCATTGAGGCACCCACCCTCGTGAGAAGATCCCATTGTTTCAACCGGAGAGAGGATTAGCCATTTCAGCACATCTTCGATTCGGGGTGCAACTCCAGGTTGACAACAGGAACAACCTTCCTATAAATCTAAATTGTTAACATCATATAGGGAATACATGACATATCCACCTCCTTTCAAGAAAGAGATGAGTTTCAATGGGTTTGTGACTTAGAAAAAAGGTAGAGGAGGCTCTAACAAGGGGCGGGACAGCCACATGGAGTGGTATGAGGAGATAGGAAAGATTACCCTACCTACTTTTGATGGTGCTACAAAAAATTCAACTAGGGTTTGGATTGGTAAGGTGGACATATATTTTTCGTTGCATCAAATGAGAGAAGATGATGCCTTCACATTGATTATCTTACGCTTGGAAGGAGCTGCCCATGAATGGTGGCATCAAGAGTTAATAACCCTAGGGCACAACACCATTAAAACCTGAAGAATTTCACAAAAAAATCATTGACAGATTTGATAGGGCAAATTCAGATTTGCACATCCGAGATTTGACACATTTGCAACAAGGACACTATTTGGGAGAATACATTGCAGAATTTCAAAGAATATCCACCTTGGTGAATGATGTTTCAGAAAATAAACTCACAAGTTTGTTCATTGAAGGGTTAACTAAATCCCTTACGGGACTGGTCAAAGCTTTTAACCCTCCTTTACAAGTGGCCATAAAAAGGGCCCAAGATTGTGACCTTACAGCCCCCATAGTGCAAAATCTGCCCCTTCAAAGGCAAAAAAATAGTGCCTTACATTTTGTGAAACATGGAGAAGGAATAAGGGCAAGGCAGCCCAGAATGACAAATCAAAATCTGATAAAATCAGACCTCCATGAGCAGAAAAAAAAAGTGTTTCCAGCAGGGGGAAGGCACCCAAGGGGCTCCAAACAAATTCAAAGTCTTTCCCACATCAAAAGAAGAATTTCCAGCCAAAGGAAGGACCCTTGGAAGGGCTGCAAACAAATGACAGCAGTGTTGAAAGAGCAAAAACAGCCCCTAATGCAAAGGAGCAAGCTACAAACATAGAAGGGAGCACGTTGGGCACTTTGGCAACCATAACCGGAATTCCTAACCGTCACCCTTTTAAGGTTAAAGGAGTCGTGCAAGGCAAGAAGGTCACTATACTCATAGATAGTGGGGCTACACATAATTTCGTTGATGAGAAGTTGGCTACACAAGGTGTGGCTTAAATAATACACCTTTTGAAGGGTTCAATGCGACACTAGGAGATGGATTTTCTATTCTTTGTCATCATAAGATTTCTGAGTTGAAACTCACTTTAGGAAAGCATAAGGTTGAAGGAGATTTCCATATGATTGACATAGGAGAGATTGATGTGATATTAGGGGTACTATGGTTGCCGTCCCTTGGAGAATACACTCAAAACCTTCAAACTATGAAGCTGAAATTCAAAATAGCAGGCAAGGAGATGGAAATTCAAGGATTGAGCAATGGGACACCCATGGTTGTGACCTCAAAAAGAATGAAAAGAGCTTTCAAATAAGGGCAGGTTATATGGGCAGCCAAACATTTTGTTAAAGACATGGATGCTGATTTCGGACAGACACCCATTCATAAGAATGTACACTTCCTTCTTGACAAGCATGCTAAGATTTTTGGTGACATTCCTCATGGGCTGCCCTTGGATAGAGGATTTGAGTACATCATTCAGTTGGAACAAGGTACTAAAGCAGTGATCACTACACCCTACTGCCATCCAAGAATTTTCAAGGAAGAAATAGAGAAAGTTATTCATGAACTTCTTGATATGGGCCACATAAGACCTAGTTCCAGCTCTTTTGTTTCTTCGGTAGTGCTTGTGAAGAAGAAAGATGGGTCTATGAGAATGTGCATTGATTACAAGTTGCTAAATAAGAAGACAATAAAAAATAGGCCCATACTTAGGATTGATGAGCTCCATGGATCAGTTTTCTTCTCCAAGGTTGATTTGAAAACAAGGTACCACCAAATCTGAGTAAGAGATGAAGATGTGCAAAAAACAGCCTTTAGATGTCATTATGGGCACTATGAATTTTTGGTTATGCCTTTCAGATTAACCAATGCTCCCACTACATTCCAATCTTGCATGAATCAGATATTCAGGTAATACTTGAAAAAATTGGTCTTGATTTTCTTTGATGACACTTTTGTGTATAGCAAGACATGGGAGGAGCACTTACAACACTTGGACACGGTTTTAGGAGTGTTGGAACAGCAAAATCTCTTTGCCAAAAAATCAAAATGTGAGTTTACTACTTCTAAAATTTTATATTTGAAGCATGTGATCAATTCCCAAGGGGTCCATGTGGACCAACAAAAAATTCAAGCCATCTTGGATTGTCCACCCCCTACCACTTTTAAGCAATTGAGGGGTTTCTTGGGATTATGCAGCTACTACAGAAGGTTTGTGAAGGGTTTCTCTCAGCTTGTTGCCCCCCTCACAGATTTGACAAAGAAAAGTGCATTCAGCTGGTCAAAAACAGCCTTGGAAGTATTTGAAAAACTAAAAAAAATCATGAGTTCTTGGCTTGTGTTGGGTGTTATGGATTTCACTATTCCATTTGTATTGGAATGTGATGCTTAAAGGGAAGGTCCTAATGCAAAAAGGACACCCAATTGCTTTTGAAAGCAAGAAACTCGAGGAAATTGAGAGAAAATTCTCAATTTCTGATAAAAAGATGTTAGTCATTATGCATGCTTTGGCTAAGTTTCGTCAATACTTAATTTGTGGTAAGTTTATTGTTAAAACTGATCATAATAGTTTGAAATATTTTTTCACACAAGCTTATTTGAATGATAGACAACAAAAATGGGTGAGCAAGTTGCAATCTTATGACTTTGACATTGAGTATGTGAAAGGAAAAAACAATGTTGTGGCTGATGTGTTGTCTAGGAAGCCTATTTTGTGTGCTATAAGTGAGATTACAGCATATTGGAAAGTTGTCCTAACCGCAGAATAAGTTAAAGATGCTTTGGCTATAGCTGTGATGGAAGGAAGCATGAATGATGAGAAGTATGTAGTTATGAATGGGCTGATTTTATACAAAAACAGAATTTTATTGACACCAAAATTCAAGCTTAAGACACAAATCTTAAGGGTTGTTCATGATGCACCTATGGCGAGACATCAAAGTATTTTAAGACCTACAAAGAGGTAAAAGAAAGATTCTATTGGAAGGGTCTAAAGGGAGAGGTGCTTCAATATGTTAGGGAATGTTTTGTTTGTCAACATACCAAAGGAGAGCACACATTTCCAGCTGGTCTTCTTCAACCTCTATCAATTCCTTAATAAAAATGGGAGAGCATTTCTACGAATTTCATCACAAGGCTACCCTTGACACAAGGCAAGAATTTCACATTGGTTGTGGTGGATAGACTCACCAAATTCGTTCATTTGTTTGCATTACCAGCCCATTGTAATGCTCCTATGGTGGTTGATTTGTTCTTCAACGAGGTGTTCAAGCTTCATGGTTGCCTACAAACATTGTAAGTGACAGGGACAGCCGGTTTATGAGCCTCTTTTGGCAAGAGCTTTTCCGTTTGGTTGGCACCAAATTGACCCCGAGTACTAGCTACCATCCCTAGATGGATAGGCAATCCAAAATTGTGAATGAGTGGAATGATATCTTTGGAATTATGTTTTGGGGCAGCAAAAGGTATGGAAATAATGGCTGTACATGGCTGACTTTTGTTACAATACAACATACCATATGTCAATAGGTATGTCTCCTTTCAAGGCGGTGTATGGTTATGATGTTTTTTCTTTACTTGATCTAATTTGGAGTGATAGTAGAGTGCCCGGGGCTGTTGATTTGGTCCAACAAAGCACAAAAAAAATAGATCAACTAAAAAAGAACCTACAACAAGCTCAAAACCAACAGAAAATCTATTTAGATAAGCAACAAACGAAAAGACATTTTGAGGTAGGTGATATGGTTGTCCTAAGATTACAGCCTTATAGGCAATCTTCTATCAAACAAAGTGGGGCGGAAAAGCTAAAACCTCGGTTTTATGGTCCCTACAAAATTCTAAGGAAGGTGAGAGAAGTGGCTTATGGGTTAGAGCTACTGGAAAATAGCAAAATTCACAATGTTTTTCATTTTTCTTGCTTAAAGAAAGCACTTGGGCAGCACATTACTCCTTCCATGGATCTACCACCCTTTGATGAAGAGGGTACGCTTATTTTAATTCCTAATTCTATTGTGGAAATGAAAGAGAGAAGGCTTAGAAACAAGGTCATCACTGAATATTTGGTTCTGGAAAGATCTACCTTTTGAAGATGCTACTTGGGAAGGGGCAGCCATCCTTCAACATTCTAGCTTGCAATTGATTGAGGACAAGCAATTTTGGGAAGGGAGGATTGTCATGTCCCTCTTTTCAAATTGAATCATGAAGACTCTTAGCTTAATTTGTTTCCCAATAAGCTAAGAGGCAAATGGAGAAAAGGGGAAATGTGAGTCTTATTTGCACTTTTCAAAAAGACACTTTATGTTTTCTTATTTCACTTAAAAAGGAAACCTTTAAGGGTCATGGATGTTTAAGTTATTTTAAAAAGATCATAAGGAAAGGGTTTTTTAAATATTTGAGTTATTCTCCCTTCTCATTTTTGGGCACCACACTTGGGAAAGCTATATAAGGCAAAAGAGGAATCATTTGGAGAGATTCATGTTCTTTTTTTATAATTGTTTTTCTTAAATTCTAAGCACAAAAAGTTTGACTTGCACCTTGAGAATGAAAACCCTTCAAGGTAGTTGAAACAAGGACGAAAACCCTTGACTTCAGTTGAGAACAACTTTGTCATGAGGTTGTTGAGTGCTTCAATTGCAGAATTAAGGTGTTTTCAAAATCAATTGGTCATTTGCAGGTAGGCAAACCACCTTTTGAACTGAGCGAGTGGATTTGGAGGTTGCCCTAGGGCAGCGAACTACATTTTTGAGGGTTGTGCAGGTTTGCAGGGGCAGCGAACTCTTTCTAAAGGTTGGTGACCCACTTGGAGGTCACTTTGAGCTTGTAGGAGGGTGTGGATCAGCCACACAATAATTCAGAATTTTTATAATAATTTTCCAGCAATATACTTTGCCAAAAATAAGGTTTTTGGTTGGTTTATTTGGCAAATAATTTGTAATATTTTATGTTATTTTTGGGAACCTAGAATAATATTTTTTGAGCTATTTTTAAGGCATCTATAGCAGTATAATCATTTTCAGTTTGCTAGGGTTTGAGAAAAATCTGAAAATTAATTATTTCTTCGAAGTGGTTGAATAATTCCTTGTTCAACAATATAACCCTAAAAAGGGACATTTCAATAACAGCGTTTGACTAGAACGTAGACTGATCTGGGACACAATTGGGGGCCCAGATCCACATGTAATTTATTAACCACTTGAATACCACCTGTATACCAGATATTATCATATGTATATTAACTATTACCAACAACGGCCACCATCGGCCTTGAGGATAACCAGCAGCCATTAACAGCCCAAAGAATACAACCAGCGGCCACAATAGGCCTTATATACCTTTCCACAGATTTGAACCTGGATGGGACTTGAAACAACCAAGCCACTTAACCAACTCACCCACATCTCATTGGTCATGCTTTTAGATTCTTATTTAGACAGTTCTCAACTTTTAGAAACTTTTTTTGTACAGCCCAATAAAACTTTTTTTTAAACTAAATTTAGCTGCTCAATTTATAAGTATTAAAAGTAGGACAGATTGTTTAGTTTGATTCACCATATATATGTAAGGCAATTACATGAAGAGGATATTCTCTGGGGAAGGATTTGATGCGGGTAGTAAGTAATAATTTCTACTTGGCCAAACGTAGCATCCATGCTACTCTCGGAGTCAATTAGGCCCTAGTTGGCACCCTCAACTTCTCAGAAAACTCCATTTCTTTGTGCAATGTCTGGAAAAGCTACATCAATCATAGTTAATTTTTTATATAAAAGTTTTCTCCTGGAAATTTACTATCATTCTTATAATCTGAATATTCTATATTCCTTAAAATATTTCAGTATCTAGTTTTAAACAAAATTTCAGATCTTTTTAGTGATTTCAACTAGAGGGTTTCTCCAATTTTATCATAAGTTCAGATTTGGGTACATAGCTGATCTGGATCCCAGGAAATATCTACTAGACAACACTCTAAATTTGCTAGTACTTATTTGTGTTATAAGCATAAACAAATTTTAAATAATAATTCAAAAATTGAAATAACATTTAGAAATGCAACATAAGCAAGATTATAATTGTAATGGAGATCTTATTAATCTAAATGTTCTATATATGGCATTCTCTCGAAGGAGATGAACGGTTGTCTATTGTCTTCCTATCTTGCTAACTATGTATGTACATATGAATATACAATGCAACAGAAGGAAAAGTGTAATGTCCCCATTTTCAAGCTAGTTGTTGGGTGAGACCCTTAGCTTGTTCATTCCCAAGGGCTAAGGTTTTTAAAGGCAAAAAGGGGAACATTTGTGAGCTTCAAGGGCATTTTATGATAAAGCACTTTGTTATCTAATTTTGGGACCTTTTTAAGGGTCATGGTCACTTACGTCTAAAGTGTTTTTATAAGGAAGCTTGTCATATTTCGTTTTTTTTTTAAAAAGGCAAACTCTCCCTCTCTATTTTGGGTGTCACATTTGGAGGAAGGATATAAAAGGAAATAGAAGGCTCATTTGAAAAGGTTATACATTTTGGATATTGCAATTATTGTGCAAGTACGTCAAGCTTGTTCACCACATTTTAAAGACGAAAACTTTCAAGTGTGTTAGGGGTTTGGAAACGAAAACCTCCATACCTACTTTCAGGGCAGCTCTACTCAAGAGTTGTAGTTGTGCTTCAACTTTGCATAATTGTATGCAAATGGATCTACAAAAGTGTTTTTCGACACCACCATCAAGGATTATTGCAAACTCTTTGGAGAGCTGAAAATTCATGATTAGCAGGTCAAAGAGGTGGGCGAACTCGTTTTGAGGAGCTTTGTTGATTTTGGAGGCCATCCCAAGGGTGGCAACTTGCTTTGGGAGGATGGTGACCCCTCTCAATAGGGCAAATTGTCTTTGGAGCCTTCTTCTAGGGTCAAATGTAATTTTAATTATTTATTCCAGCAATTGGCGAGTTATTGTGAATTAAATTGCAAGTTTGGAGGGTCATTCCATGCCCTAGGAATATTCAAAAAATTAATATTTTATTTGGCAACCTAGATGACTTGAATGGAGAGGTTCGGAAGGTGGTTAGATGGGCAAATTCCAAGAGATAAATATCAGATTTATTTCCCTAATTTTTCCTTAGTGTGGTGACTCACTTGTGGAGGTTTTTAGGGGTTTCTTGAGTGGAACACACAGTTGTTCTTTCACATAAAAATCAGAATATTTGCAGGGGTATTTTCAGCCACTTCGCCAATATATCTTGGTCAAAAAAAGGTGCCTTGCTTTTAGTTTATTTTCAGCCAATTGTGGAGCTATTTTAGCGTGTGTTTGCTTGGAAATTCTATAAATTTTCCAGCTAGGATTTGTTGGTTTTGTGAATCGGATTTTCAGTTAATTGGCAATTTTATTCAAGCATTTGTTGCAAAACCCCAACTAGGTCTAATTGTCCCAATTGGGGACATTACAAAAAGAACCATTCTAAAAGATGAAACAGTTTCTCTTTCACAGGGGACTCTTCACCTTCCATCAATTATGGTCAAGTTGCACCAAGATGTGATGGTTGAACCTAGCCCGAGGGGTCAATGGCCCTAAAAAGGACATGAAGACAACTACCTCCAAGGCATACTAGTACTGCCACTGGAATTGTTGGTGCAATATATGGTGGAGCAATGTCTAGGGCTTGACTGAATAGAATATTAATCTTAATGGTACCACAAACCTTAAAAATTGGTTTGACATAACGACAAGCCATAGAATTGAGTTCGGTGATACCAACAACCATAGATTGTGATCCATCACGTGGATGGTTAAAAAATCCACTTTCTTATTATCGCAGGTAAACACCAACATTATGGAGAGGGCAACCAAGAATATATATGACAGATTCATTCAAAAATCCATACAATTGAAATACATATCCAATTTAAGGGTTGCATCACATCAACACAAAGAGAGCACAACTTGAAGGCCATAACTAGATTGGACATAAAGGCCAGACCCTATAGATAGTATGAGGAGATGCCAAAAGGGATCTTAGTACCAAAAGGAAATGAAGAAAATGCAATTGATGTTGAGGATGATATAGATCAAAGGCGCATCTGGGTGATCTAGAGATACATATTGTAATCTTGGGAGAGAAAAAATTATGCAACCAATGGGCCATATATTTCAAAGATACATGTGTATTGAACCTTGACTGACAACAAGAATCCAAATAAGGAGACAAATTTATCAAATAATCACAGTTGAATTAGGAATAGCTCGGATATTTTAGCATTTGTAGAATTGACAAACATATTTCGTAGTTATTCAGCTAGGAATACTTCGTTCCATCAAGATACCTAACAAACTTGATATCTTGTGTCAACTACTCTCAACAGACAGTCTAACTGAAAGGGGGAATCTAATAACAAAGTTGTTAAAGCAGAACGCACAATTGCTAAATCCATGGTACTTTCATGATCATCTGATGGACTTGTAAATGAACAATAAATAAAAATTAAGAAGGGTTCCAACTAGCAACTTAGCTTTGCCTAAACCACTAAGTCTATCGTATTCACTTCCTATAGTTGTCAAGGAAATAGATGATTCTACCTTGCTACCATTTTTACGGGATCATCGTTTTCCAAGCCTCAAGGCATCATGCACTCCTCACGTGGTTAGCCACATACCCGTGAGAAGACATTGTTTTGAAGACTACAACTATCATACAGCAAAATCCACTTGTGAGCATGTCCATGTCTCCAACTACAATCCACTCTTCTTCTTCGGTTCGATTGAAAAAATTGAAAAGTGATGATGAACTCCGTATTGCTCATCCCCTTCCTGAATGGACAGCAGGTCTTGATCTTGAGCAAGCGTCCTCACAACTCCAAGGTGGATTTTTCATAGAATCAATGTCGGCATTTTCTTCTATTACTTCAATGCCTACCATAGGTTCAGTGCTTAAACCATGAGAGCACCCTGCAACTTCTCACTCAATGACTTCTATGATTGAATTCTATGATATGTGTCATGTCCCCTTTTTCAAATAAAGAAAATAACAATTTAATAATAATATTTTAAGTGGTTCCCCAATGTCACTTTATAATTACAACTTAAAAGAGACACTTTACATTATTATTAATTGAGTGGGGCCAAAGTTAATTAATTAAAAGACCAAGAGGTAAATAGTTTTAATTATTTGGCATCTTCATTAAGGCAAATTTATGACCACATAAATGGGGAAGTTACAATCAGCCGATTTTAGAAAGAAAATATCTATTATGGAAACTCTATGACAACATCTTGGATGGTCGCAAGAAGTGGAAGTGGCAAATCTTTCGGGGCAAAATTAGCAATGTGTAAAAAGGAAACTATGACAAATATTTAGTTGAGGTCACTACTGTGGTATCAGAGCCAAGATTTTGGCAACCTGTGAAGGGGGATTCTAGATCTTGCTAGCCTGCAAGGAAAAGAATCAGAGCATCTGTTTTTTTGTTTCCAACTTGTGAATCTAACAAAAATCATGGGAGACTGAAAAGAGTTGAAGAAGCAAGAGTCAGAAGAAGAAGAATCGCAGTGACAATTCAGACTTGATTATGAGGCCTACTATGATGCATATTATAATCTAAGCCTAAAAGTGCAAGCTGCCCTAACCTTCTGAGATTTTGTGACTTAGAAAGGAGGCATGAGCCAAGAAGAAGAGGAAGAAGGATACATCAAAAATCGTTTGAGCAAGATTCCCACATTTGATGAAAAGTCTGACTTTACCTTTGAAGAATTCTTGAAGATGCTCGAAGAAGGTGGAAGTAGAAAATTAAAGAAGGAAGAAGAGCAACTGAAACTAAAACCTCAAAAAATTGCCAAGAAAGAAATCAAGGAGCAAGAACTTGAGGGATCCAACATGCAAAGTAAAGATCCTTTGATAGTAGATGATGTTTTATTGACTTCTAATGTTTGCATTTATGTCAATGAAGTCAAGGAGGAAAAGACATCACTAAAATGCAAAGGGTGGAAGATGGAAACAAATGTACCACTCCATGAGTTACCCAACAATCTTCCAAAGTGTGACTCACTACCATATAAGACTAAATTTCAGAATAAACACTCAAAAACCCCTACTTCAGCCAAAGAAGAATTGACCTCATATGAGCATAAGGAAAATACAATGAACAACAATAGAATTCAGTGGTTAAAACACAGGGGTCAAATATACCAACTGCAAGCCACGAATCGACTGCTGCAACAACAAAGCATTTGTTGTCAACAAGATATGGTTCATGCATGGGAACCACAGAAAGGTATGTCAGAACAATTAGTAGTTTTTTTGCAAGTTTGGTTGATTGATCCTTTACTCCATCCTTATCCCAAAGGACTAGATAAAATTGCGCTAGTGGAACTAGCTAGAAATCAGATTTCTGATTGGACCACAAACACGTGTGTGCCTTTTGGAGGTCATCTTTGTGTCTTTGAGTTCAGATTACTTTAAAAATGAATATGAAAAGGCATGGTTTAAGGTAGTTGATGCTTCTATTATAGCCACAACTAAAGTGATATGTGTGATTTTCAGATGTCCTAGCACTGTCATTGTTAAAAGGAATTTTATGTTGCTAAAGTCTTTGCCAACTAGGACAACACCAGAAATTCACCAAAATTTACTCAAACTTTGCTTAATCCATGGCGTTGTCTTAATGCATTTGGAAAATGCATTGTTCTCTAAGAAAGAAGAATTATGGGCATTGAGTGTTGACCACTTGTATCTCATGATGGAGGGCAATAGTGAATCAAGAAAGTTGCTTGAACCTGTAGTCCCAAAGGGTGTAATGCTTTTGTATAACTCAAGAGTTTCAGACTCTTCCTTTGTTCAAATGGTTGAACGCAATAACTTTGAAATATCTTTCTCTATGTGGATGGAGAGCTTGGAGAGCTTGAGAAAATACACACTTGCATCACCTCTCTTGGTGTGAAATGGCATGAAAGGAACAAAATTGTTTGTTTAAGTTTCTAGAGGATGAGTTGGAGAGATTCTATGTTGTTGTAGCCATCGGTCATGATTTGTCATATGACAATACAAATGTGGACCTCGTTTACTCACCTTCCAACAAAGAAGGATCGGTTATTTATGGAGTGCACCTAGAACGTCATCAACATTCCTCTTTGTCATCAACTAAATTCAGTACCCTGTGGCAGATTGAGGAACCTGTGTCACTATTTCAGTCAATGTTCCAGGCTATGGTATTGGATTTCACACCATTCTTTTGAAACAATAGCTTGCCTAAAGTTGACCCAAGATTGGCTGCTCATGTTCTAACATGGATTTACAAGCAGCATTCTGAGATCTTGCTTTTATCTCTTACATCGCTTAACATAATGGAGATAGTGATGGGGGTACTACATAAAGTAATTGCAATCAAACACTTGGTCTTTGTTTTCAAGCTCGTTGCATTTCTTCTAGTGTTACTAGAAATTAGGGTGAGAAACAACGTTCTTCATTTTATTCATGCTGGAGGCATGATAGTCCTTGTTCCATTGGTAGTGTAATGTCCCCAAATTAGGGATATCCTTTGAAATCTAAATTTTTTGCAAAACCCTAGGCAAATAGTCAATTATGATTTTTATTTCCAGCAAACCCTAGCTGCTAGAAACACTTCCAAATATTGCATAAAATTATGCCAAACTCAATGCGCCAAATAGATGAACCAACCAAGCAATTTTAGCCCTCCAAAAGAAGAATTAATTCTCCAAACCCTAAGTACCACAAACTGAAATATTGAATTGAAAATTGCAGTTGTTCTACCATGTAATGCACTTCACCAAACTCTCAATAAATTGCACAGATATTATTGAATTGAAAGGCATATTTTCAAAAACCAAGGAGTTGATAGACTAGTTGATTATAATGGATAATAGTTTGAATGGCAAAGTATAGTAGAGGAGAATAAATTAATATTTACATGTAAAATATTTAAGGGTCATGTAATGATATGGTGGGATCACTTACATAAATAAAAATAAAGGGAAAGGAAAATATCAAGACCTGGAGTAAGATAGCTGGGAACGTAGCCTCGAGAGCTAAGATTTCAAAAAAAAAAAAAAAACCTGGGAGAGACAAAGAGGGAAATATCTACGTCGTAGTTATTCCAGTAGGTGAAACAGTCCTCAAAACAAATATTTGAGCCCTTAAACATTGAAGACGCCGCCTGTTTGTCTCCCTTGGAGTAAAAGCAAAATGGACAGCTGCACAGACATAAGAGGGGACAGACCAGATGATCCAGACCTAAGAGAATATATTTATTTCTTAATTTAATTTTAAATATTTTCAATCCAGTTATGATTTAGTTTAGGAAGGATCTTATCATCTAGTATCAAAGCACTTTATATTTAGATATTAATGGAATATTAATCACACCTATATTATGATATTCAATACCTTTAACTATTCTTCAAAACTCTATATCCTTTGCTTACTTGCTCAATTCTTTAACTTGTTAAAATAGGCATATTAGGCCTTATCTTTATACTGGTTTTCAGATCCATACTAGACTATAGGGTAGGAATTTAACTCTTTCATGGGCTCGAGGTGCTTTAATTCTTCAAGCATATTATGAATAATAATGTCAAAAAAGCTAGAAGTTAAGATTTAAAATTTCATATCTATACATGGATTGATATATATATAACACATAAGGGCCATTGTTGAAGACTGGTTGTTCTTCAATTATTGAATCTAGATTAGAGTTGTGTCTGATGCTTATTCAATAGATGGATAAAATCTTATGCATTGGCTATGTTAGTAGTAGCTAGTCTGCTTGTATTAATATTGTGGATGTTAATCTCTTGTGTAATGGCCTAGCTATGGGTGAAGAGATATGTTATGTATTAAATTAAGATATCCTTCCCCATGCCCTTCCCGTTCGCTACAATTTCTCTCAACACTTCTAGGTTCTAGATCTTCTATCATTTTTCACCATCTCTTGTTATAATTATGTTTTATGAGATATTAGTTGTTAATATACTTGTCCCCTTTCATTGTGCTTTACATACACATCCCCTTCTCCCCTTTTTTGCTTCTTATATGTGAAAGGACTTTAGCCTTTCATTCTAAAATTTCAACGCTGTAATCCACCATTAGTTTCTTTAGTTTTGCACCGAACTCTTTCATAAGTGTGCTTCTAGGTTCACACAAAACTTAATACTCTCCTTCGTTAGGGCACGAGTATATTGAAACTATGAACTCAAGCATGTAACTATTCAGTGCTCCTTGCCACCATTTGTCTACTACTCTAGTCCAAGTGGAATCTAGGGTCTCAAGCCTCTCTAAGCACTCCTACTTCCATTCATAATATTGTTTATAGTTCATATTTTGTGGGTTGCATTTGCTAATAATATTATTATCTATTCATTTATTTATTTATATTGTTATTATCCTCTTTTTTGTTATTTTATATTTATTTTAATATATATATATATATATATGATAATAATATTATTATCTATTCATTTATTTATTTATATTTATAGGTCTCATAGAGACCTATTCACCCATTTAGCACTTTATTGAGTAAACTAAGAACAAAAAACACTTTCAATTACATAATTCCACTCCACATTACCTATTTGACATCCTCAAATGATCACAATCAACTCTACTCACCTCTTCATATACTCAATCAACTCAAACAATGACCTTGTACATAGGAACAACATGAATGAACACATAGTCAACTTCTTAAGAATTGTTCATACTCAAGATAGATTGAATAATGAAAGACATATTTTTAAAGAACCCATTAATGATTAATTTTTAAATAAATATTTTTCTTAAATATTTACTATGCTACATGTCTCTTACATACTTCCATATACTGTAAATACTAATATTTTTTATAGGTTTTTTTATAAGATCCCCAATGTGTAGTATTACATTACTCTCAGTAGCCTTAGTTACAAAATGTTTTTCCGTCAATGTAATCATAATTTAAAAATAATTACAATGATTTTCTCATCAATATAATATAGTTATTAAAAAATAATTACTCATGAAAACTTTTAACTTAACATAGAAATAAGTCAATGTGACCTAGATTAATGTCAATGATATTTCCAACATTGGAATTGAGTGGCAAAGGAGGTGTTATGCCCTAAAATTGATGCTTCATGGTTTCTTTTTCTTTACTCAAAATCATTTTTTTCTAGAGTGGGACATGAAGACATCAATTTTTACAACAAAACTAATAATTGGGTATTAAAATAAGTTGATAAAGGTTTATTTTTTTGAGAACTAATTGTAGCATTCTCATATGCAACATTATTTTATGTACCTTTGCATTTATCAAGATTTCCATACTAATAAGACTAATTCTTAGTTGTATTAAATTTATCTTTATGATTAGATTAATCTTTTTGTCTTGTGTTGATGGTATAAATATTTGTATTTTTTATTTTATCAATTGATTCATCATAATTACGCATGTTTATATTATTTTCAAGATCAATTGAAATACTATATTTTCCTTGAATATATCTTTAAAAAAAATTCATAGCCATACAAGTACTTGGATCTTGATCGAGTTTGCATACATTAAAATAATGAACATTTTCATCAGTTTTACCTTTTTGTAGAAGGGAGGATTTACTTGGCAAAGATTACTTATCATCAAGTTGTATTTTGATGGTTACCAAATCATTGGTAAGACTATGAATGGCTTTTAAAAATTTTGCTGAATTTGAAGCCAAAAAGCCCCCCAAACCAAATCACCAAAGTTGGAAAATTACAGAAAATATTATATAATTATTCAAAGGCAAGATTGACCCTCGAAACAAGGTCAAAACCCCTCCAAGTCAAGTCGTCAATATGCAAAAATATTACAATAAAATCAAAATGTCTTTTAGGCAACAAAATCACCCAAAAGCATGAAAATTCATCCATCAAGTAAGTCACCCACCTCCCAAAAGCAAGTTGCCCACCTGGAAATAGCAAGAATGGTGTTTAAAACACCCTTGTAGAAATTGATAACTCAATGGTAGCCTCTATGTGAAGCTACCCCAATGAAGAAAGAGGGTTTGCATCCTCTAACTCTTTACTTGAAAAGTTTCATCTTCAAAGCAATGGCTGAATCATTTACGTGCTCAAAGACCAATATTTGAATATCAAATATAGCATACCTTTAATTGAAATCCTCCTTTCCTTTTTATACCACTTTCCCCAAGGGGCACACCCATTTGAAAAGGAAATACAAATTCAAATCATAAAGAAGAGTACCTTTTTCAAATGCTCATGACCCTTAAAGTGTCCAAACTTAAGTGATTTTTAAAACATAAAGTAACTTTCAAAAGGTACCTTTTACATATATTCAATCAGAATCACTTAATTCTCTTTCCCTTCTTACTTGTCCCTTAGCCCCAGAGAATTAGTTGAGGCTAAGGGTCTTCAATGATGTCTCTATCAAAAGAGGGACATGACAGGTAGTTCCTTTTTTGGCAAAGTGTTGCCAGGACAAGAACTTATTTGAATCTGATGCATGGGATGTGAAAGCTATGAAATTTCAAGGAGCTATTGAGATAGTTCGAATTGTTGGGTAGAATGGGATGACAAAGGCAATCCAATTTCCTTCTGGAAGGGCTCAAGAGGTTTTAGAGAAAGCCTTATAGGATGGGAGCTTGGTTGCAAGAGAAGCCATACATTTGCAAGATGTTAGAGTTCTAGATAAAGTTCAACTTGGTCTAGCATTGGATCTACTAGAAGCTATTTTGAGGATTTCGGGAGGTGACATGAACATGAAGAGTTTCCCACCATATGCAGCTTGTTGCTACCTTTCTATGGGAGAAGTTCTTTGTTATCTTGTGCAAATATTTCTCTAGGCAAAGACACCAGTTTTTGGGAGCATATTGGAAGTAATTTCATTTATCTCAAGAGGCAACAAAGATGCTAAGAAGCAGCTTTATAAGTATGGCATGTTTAAAATTGTTTTGTGGAAACTACTAGTTCGTATTCCTATTGTGAATCCATCAACAGTTGTAGTTTTGGAAGTTACAGCTGGCATTGGAAACATTCCATTGCATATGTTGGAGATAGAATATGGAAACATTCTATTACCTACATTGGAGATAGAATATGGAAACATTCCATTGCCTATGTTGGAGATAGAATATGAAAATATTCTATTAATTGTTAGCAATTTGGGATGTTGGGATTTGTGCCCCAACCCTTATTTAAGTCAAGCAGCTTCACTAGTTTGGGATCTTTGGCCAATTTATCAATTTATGTCATAGCTTGAGCACTTGTGTTCAACTCCAAGATCAGAGGACGAAACCGCTTGGATTCTTAGAGATCAGAGGACGAAACCCCTTTGGTTTTTTGAGGGCAATCTCATATAGAGGTTGTATCTACACTTCAAGCTTTGCTTCAAATTTCAACATATATTTTGGTATGTTGTAGTTACATAGTCGTGAAGAGAGGAGTTTTAGTATATAGAGTAGTTTTTCAGATTTCATAGTGAAATGTATTGCTGTAATTTCAGATTTATTCCAGCATATTTTTGTACATTTCATAAATATAAATCAGCTCCAGCATCTTGGTGAAGTTATATTTCATGTGTTCAAACATTGAAGCAAAGTCAAGACATATTTATGAAAAACCATCATTAGATGTATTTTGATAGTTTGATATAAAAATGTGTGGAGTTTATTACGGTTGCAACATATATTTTATATTAAAATTTGGGAGTAACATTTAAGATCTAAATATATTTGCATAAATATTTGGTTGAGATCACTACACTATGGATCCAATCCTCACACAACTACAACACTATTTTTGGAGTACGGAAATCTCATTCTATACAGATTATCAATTTCTGCAGCTCAAACCTTAATGTGAGTATCCTATTGGCATCGACAAAGCATTCCATTCTCTAAGATACTTCATGCATAGGTGAACTCCTTTCATTCATAGGAAATAATGAGACATCCACATGGACCAGTATATTTTATTAAATATAGTCACATGGGCTATTGTACTTTAACAAATGTTTTACATAGTTACATGGGATTATTGTATATTCTTAAAGGTTGTACATATCTCTATTTATATCTTTCTTCGTCTAGAAGCTTCCTTGTACATCTTTTATAATTATGCTAATAGGCATAACCTATAATGACAGCTGGGGGGGTGGTGGTCCTGTGTAATAGCAATAGATGTTAATAAAAATGGCTGACCTTAATTTTGATGTCCATCTGACCATCGTAGGGTAGTTTTGACCTAAAATTTAATGTCCATTTGGCCATCATACGGGAATTTTTCTTCTTGCTTGGAGAAGGAGATCAAAAAATTGTGATATCTTGGGCATAAAGTGGAGTTTGGAGCCACCCATATTTTTTTCCAAAAAGATTTTTACAAGCCAAACACAATGGAGCAGCTAGATTGAGGCCATCTACCACCAGTCAGCAGGAAATCCACAGAAAAAGTAATATAGTTATTAATCATTGTGGTATGTGACAAATCTAAGAAAGGCACCTCAAAATTGATATCTCTCGGCATTTGTCAGATAAATATATTTAAGATATCCATAGTAGTCTATATATACATATGATACAAATTAATGTACAGCGTGTACAGTTGCGGCAATCTCTTGTGTTCTCTATTATTGTTTCAATTGTGCTAGTCAAGGTGGAACCAGAGAGTGCAAAGATTCCACGAGGAATTTATGATTATAGATTGGAAGTTCAAATTGGATTGAAAGTTGCAAGCCCGTGTGGGGGCGGAGGTAGGTTGAGTTGTTGCATTGAAAATGCATGGACGTAGTGCAGATGAGGAGGAGGAAGACCGTAGCAAGGCTGGTGCGGTCCCAAGGTCAGTCATTTTATACACTGATGATGTTCTACTTTGAGTAGTTAGTGATGTTGGCTGACATTTAACTCTAATACAAATACTTCTTCAGGTACTAGAAAATTCAAAATCCCTTTAAAAAATTTCTACAATTCATTCACAACTACTCTTTGAAAAGTTTAACCATGAAAGCTAATGAGAATGTTAGATTGCATACCTCTCGAGAGTAGCAGCGACGTTGTTGGGTGTGGTCTGAATGGCAGTAATGGCAGCTCGCCTTTGTGCCCAACTGAATGACACCTCCTCCTTCCTCAATGCCTCTGCATTATTGCTCGACTCTAGATACTGAAGAGGGCGGGAGGATTTGATCCTCTGACGTCTGTTTGAAAAGATGAGTAAGTTTTTCTCAAAAGTGCCAAGGGGAGCACAGGGAGGGTTGGCAAGAGAGAAAGTGAGATGAGGTACTCTTATTCCTGCTCGTAGGCACAACAGGTTGGGATGGTTGCGCCCTAATGTGGATATGTTCATTGACATCCCTCCTGCTCACATGTTCACTCACATCCCTCCTGCGCACACGTTCATTCACATCCCTCCTGCGCACACGTTCATTCACATCCCTCTACCATTCTTATGTTTTATGACTCGCATTTGCTTGATTATTCTTTAATTTTTTTTATTCTTTTATTGAAAAATACCCTTTTATTAATATAATAAAATACAATACAACGTTAATCATACCTTTTATTAATTTAATATAATACAATATAACATTAATTATATCAAAAATAAATAAAAGAGACACACTCCAAAAGTTAAGACATGTTGAGTTAAACAAGTTTAAAGAAAAAATAAGATTACAAAAGAGTCAATCAAGACCACATAAATCACAAGTAAGTGAAAAACTAATATCAAACAAATTTCAGAGAGCTATAATTAACAATCTCATTGCATCATTTTTTATTTTTATTCTTTTTAACATGAGTCCATAACTTTATTAAACAAATTTTTTAGAGTCATAACTAACAATTTTATTGCATCATTTTTGCCCTTATTTTTTTTAACCTATGTTCATAACTCTGGAGGAGGTACAGAAAGAAGAACAACAATAACCATCTATAGTTGAGATTCAACTAGAGTTTGATCCTTATCTGACTCAGAAGTAGGAGATTCATGTGATCTTGTGATTCTTCCACCTGAAACATTATCTTCCATAGACGTCTCTTTTATAGCTTCTATTCCAAAATTCTTTGTTGGTCCATCTGTAGAATTTTCCTTAACCTCAGATGTCTTCATATTAGTTAAGACTTCTTATTCGTCTTTCGAAAGAGGATGTTCATACGATTGTCAACTTTTAGATTTAACATGATGGTCTTTTTTTCCAATTTACTTGTGTTAGGGCATGCGCCTTGGAGATGCCTAGTTTGATGACAAAAATAGCATCTAAATGCATTGTTTTCATAATCCAAAGTTTGGATCCAACGAGAGTGGTCATGTTTCAATTGTATTTTGTTTGGGATACCTTTGCTAAGATCCACCTCCACACAAATGCGGGCATAGGTGAAGAGTCCTCGTTTATATCTCTCAAAATCCATCTTAATGAATCTTTCCAACATATTTCCAATAGCTTCACACATTGAGGAGTCTTAGGAAGGAAGAGAAAGATTTGGGAGCCAAACCCAAACTAATCTTTTAGACACCACCATAGTGGTAGGATCAAAATCTAAAAACTAAGGGGTAGTAAAGAGTCCAAATTTACCCTAAAACTAAGGGCTTTCCTCAAAAACTATTTGATAATCTTTAAGGGAGAAAAAATGAATTGTGAAAAAACCCTTACGGCATAAGTGGATCACACGATCCTTAGTCCAGGTAGAATAAATTCACTTGTGCATATCCTTCTAATTAATCCTAAAACCCATTAAATCTATAAATAACAGCATATCCTTAAAAATCTGAAATTAAAACATTTACCTCTCATAGAAATATCTCCACCACTGGTATCTCATCCAGTTACTCCATAATATATGGACTTGGAGAAACTACAAGTGAAGTTGATTTAGGAGGATCTTTGAAGCGAGCAACGTCCATGAAAGAAACAGACCCAAAACCCTATCTTGATCTAGCTCTAAAAAGCCCTTTGACACCATAAGGACACAAGCATGGAAGCCCTGATGGTAGGAAAGGTCATAGCTATAAACACAGCCATTGTAGCAAGCTCTTCACCGTTCTCAAGGGGCTTCAAAATGCCATTGTGCCTTAGGGTTTGCTCTATTTGCTTGATTATCCATCGATTTAAGCTCCTTAATTAGATTAACTAAGTTCCTCTATCACTATAAATTTACCCCTCATTGAGAACGATTATGAATAGTGGTGGTAATTTGAGATGGGGGCTTAAGTTCCATCCTTCCTCATAATTTTATCAATTGAGAAGTGTCTTAGGATTTATCCTCCTCTTTTGTCTTCTTTACTACCTAGATGCAATGAAATATTTTTATCTCAAGTTTAAAATTTGTTAGCTTTTATAATTGCCTAGACAACTAAAATAGAAATAAGCATCGTGATGCGACTTTAGTACATGTTGTTTAAAGGAATATATGGCAATAGTTTAAAAAAGAAATTTAAAAAAAATAAGGTGAAAGAGTTTTGAAACTTGTTTTAGAGCTATATCAAAAAAGTTGTTTTGATTTATAAACTTGGTGAAGTATAGACACTACATGTATGTTGTTCGAAGAAGCCTTACATTTGATCTTTTCTTTCAAATATTTTTAACTTATCCTTTATCTTGTACAATGTCATCTAAGGAAGGTTATAATAAACTTGTATATTTATTTTATTTTATTTTCCATGTGATATTTTTTGCCAAAATATAAGCCTTCTAGCAACCCCTTTCATATGTACCTAAGCCTAAGATTGACTTTAAATTATATAATCTAACTAATGCATGAAGTTTCCCTTTATTTCAGAGCTAAAAATATATTTTGTGGCCTCCATGGTGCTTATTCTTTTTAATATGGTCACTCTGTATTTATTAATGTATATGAGTTTCAGGCACATAAAAATATAAACCGCATTTCAAAGTTTAATGCACCTATAAAATGTTGAGGCCACTTTAAAAATGCAAGAGACTCTCTTCATTACCGTTGTTCTTCTTCTCTTTGTGGGGTGTCTCTTCAATTTATGTAGTTTCTTTTTTATCCCAGTTGTTTTTGGTTGGTCTCATCTAGGTCTCTTTTAGTAGGTTGTTGATCATTTTTTCAGGGACTAGGCCCCATGTTTTGTGCCCTAGTGCCAATCAAGTGTTTACTTGTATCCGATAAAAACTTTGTTGTCTTTGTGGCTTATGTATAATCATTACATGTATTTATCTTTATTTTATAATTTTAGGAAAGGTGGTCTTTATTTTTATTAATATTCTTAATCAAAGCTAAGGATACAATTAATTTATAATTTTCATTTGAATAAAACCTTTGTGTCACATGGGCGCGGAACCTAGCCCGATCGGCCAAGTACTTCCGTTGCGGCTCTATTGGTCCTGGGGTCTAGTCCCCGCCCCGTGGTACCAGTATTAGGCGTGTCTAGCCAGCACCGCCGGTCACGTTAAAAAGTTTACCTGGCTTTTAAAAAAAAAAAAAAACCTTTGTGTCACACTATACAAAAAAGTTTCTTTTGGTTTATTTAATTTTTAATTAGGAAATTCTTCATTAACAAGATGTATTGTAATTTGTCACAACTCCATCTCTACCCTATAGATGTCACAATGATGGTATATATTTATTTGAGGGAAAAACATACAATTGGTATGACGTTGGCAGTTAAAAGATGTGTAGCTTTGGTAATATATATTTATTAATAAAATCCATTTACCTGATATATTTACTTATACTAATTTTTTAATAGCCCAAATTTTATCGCCGTGATGTTTTCCCTAAAACACACTGTCATATTTGAATCTTCATTTTATTTTGGATTTTTGGAATTGTTTGCCCAATAGTTCTTCACCATTTTAGACAGAAGTTTTGCTAGTCAAATTTAGAAAGTAGCATCGATTTATTATATATTGTGTGTCTTTGGTTAGTATTTTAATATAGTATCTTAGTAGGGGGGTTATCATTTATCCAAAAAATGCTTGAATAAACTTGATACTAAAATATTTTGAAGATCATGTGCTTTGAGTTATCGCAATCTAGAGGGAAGAATTATATGTTAACATGCACTGCAGTAAAATCAAGAGGTATTTGCCAAGAATTTTAAATTAGTTAAGGATGACACAACCATGATGCCATAAACAAACATTTCCTTTTTTCCATGTGATAAAATAATAATGTGAAAATTAATTTTGATGGAGACAATTTTTTTGATCAATAATATTTTTTTCCCTAATTTTTCAATTGATAAATGTTTCAATTTCCCTGTGAAATTTGTCTTATCATAGACCTCTAACCAATCACAAAGTAAAAAGTAGTCTTTTTTCAAAATCTTATTTTGATTTAAAATATAATGCATATTTCAAACCTAGTGTTAAAACTTTAGAAAGTTAGAAAATATTTACATTGCACAAATTTTAATGCAAACTAATAGTGCAAACCAATTCCAATAGATATATATGTAGTAGGTAATAATAAGGTTGTGAATATTAATGAATGGTCTTAGTTCCATTAATCTAATCGCATGAATATGAAGCGAGGTAGACTATGTTGTTTGTTGAGAGAGTTATATATCGAGATTGATAGAGGTAAAAGTTGGGAACTATCCTATAGAACTGAAATCAGATCGTAACTCAATATAGTTAAATTTTGATGTGCACATAAACAAGCAATCAAGAGAACAATCCCACCACAAACAAAAGAAGATATATAGGAAGTTATGAGAATAAAAAACACTTCAAAGCAATACTTGAACAACACTTTTAATAAGTATAGAAAAGTACATCATATATAGGAAGTTGTCTAGTAAACAACAATATGTTGATTCCCTTAATTCATAGAGCACTAAGCACATGCAAAAGATGTAGGCTTAAGAGAGGAAATATAAATAGTTTTCCAACAATCTCATGGTATGATGAAGAGTACAAGGTACAAAATAGAATTTTGATAAAAACTATTATGGAGGAATAAAATTAGAAGGCTTTTGAAAGACACATACGGTCTAAAACGGAAAGTTATATGAACACAAAAAGGAAAGAACTAATTTTTCTTGGAAAACACAACCTCAAAGGCTTTTGGAGGGAACTACAGTAAAAGAGAAAACAAATAGATAATAATATCACAGATGCCTAATGGATAGAATATGCAAAGCTACTTTATGAATGATTTTAGGGTAAAGACATCCCTCCCATAATCAACACAACAATTGAGCTCTTCTCTACGGAGGATATTACTCAAAATGTAAAGAGACTAGTAGGGAGTATAACACAAGACATAGATGGGCTACAAATAAAATATCTAAAATGGGGTTTAAAATTCTTCACATTGCACATCAAAAGCATATTCAATGGTATCATCTAGGAAGGCTTCTTGATAAACTAGATGACCAATGTTGTTATCCCTCTCTATAAAATGGAGATATCAATAATTTGTTTATCTATCACACTATCATGGTCAATCCCATACTTGGAAAGCTATTTGGTATCATGGTAGAGTGTGGAACTAGCAATTGTGCAAAAAATAAATAAAAAGATCCAAACAACAAGCAAGTTTCAAGATGAAGAAATCCACTATCAACCATTGCATCACTATTAGGCACTTGATTGAAGAAGTATGGGATACCCAAGAAGAAGAAGCTTTATGTTACTTTATTGACTTAAAAAAAGCATTTGACATAGTACCTAGATGAAAACTTTGGAGCATGATGGGAAGCTCAAAGTTTGAAATGAGTATAGAATGTCAGCTAATAAACTTTATGAACAAGTCAGAGCCAAAATCAGAATAGTTGAAAGAATTTCATAATGTTTTGGAAGTGAAATTGGTCTCAAATGATGATATCCATTATCCCCCAATTTTTGTAGACTTTGCATTGATAAGCTAGAGTGGATAAATAAAGTTGGTGGAGGCATTCACCTTGCTAGCTTTACAATAAAGTTTCTATTATATGTGGATTATCTTATTGTAATTACAAAAACAATACATAGTTGGGGAGAACACATGAGGGCTCTAGAGCTATTCTACCAAGAGGTTATAATGCAAGTGAATACCAATATAAAATAAAACAAAAATTAACCTCCTTTTCAAAGGAAGCCCACTAGAAGTTGTGGAAGAATACAAGTACCTCAATCTTGACTTTGATGACAAGCTTAGTTAGGAGATTTACAAGGAAAAAATAATACATAGGGGTGGAAGGATTTATACTTGCTACAAAATAGATGTAGGAATACATAATTATGGAACTCAAAAACCAAGAAAACCTTGTTTAGCCTACTTGTCACACTAGTAGTCATATATAGATGTGAATTTTGGGGTAGTAATGTGTCTAACATAAAATGGAGACAGATAGAGAGAATCCAAAAATGTTTAATCACAAACAACCTCAAAATTAAAGCATTATTTTTGTAAAAGATTATATTAGCTAAAATATGTACTTTCCTATTGGAGGCATTATTAATGAATCAAAAATTAAGTTATTTAAAAGGATAAAATGTATGGAGACCCTTTGATGGACTAGAATAGTGATAGAAGAAGAGCTAAATAGAAGGAAGAACACATGGAAGAAATAGAACACCAAGTGGATAAGTAAATGGAGCATTAACAAGCAAGAGTTTCCAAACACTAATGATAACAATACAAAATTATGTGAAGAAGAAATTCAAGATAATCATGTGGACAAAGTAATGGGGGTGAAATAAAACATAATATTATAAAGAGTTTCATCCCACATGGAACCATTATAAAAAGACAATGGTAGGAGCATAAATCAAGTGGAAGTAAAAAATTTTAATGGTTCAATTAAGGACTAGATCACATCATCCTAAGTATGAGACTGGTAGGTGGACCGATATGTGTGTAGCCTCTACACATCTAAACACACTCCTCGTTTGTTCTTCTGCACAAAGCTCACACCTATCACACATCCCTGCATACTCCTTTACTTGAAACTTATTCACAATCTTACGTACAATTCCCATGCCTACTCATAGACTTTCATGCAATGATTGCCTTAGATCATAGCCTATGTATTACACTATGAACTCTTCACCTAGTAGCTCCACACATTTCACTAGCATCTATTCATAGACTTAACAACTCCTTCAAACCCCACTTTAGCACAACCATGTGTCGACTTGCCCCCATTACATGACACAACAAGTGGCTCAATTAGCTATTAGCCACCAACAGAGGATATTGGGATTAAAATTTGTTGAAGATAGCATGGCCATTAACTATTCATACCATTTCCAACTATCACATATGATATGAAGATAGGTGCGCCTATCAAACACCATCCTTGGTAGTTGTACAAGAATTAATATTACTCTTGTATTATGCATGTTAAAATATGTAATATACGCAACTGGCTAATGACAACCAAGACAATTAGTTGGGTCGATGCCATTACGCAGTCATGACATGTATAGATTGCTCCATGCATATACTCTACATACACACACTGTAGACATTGTACTTTGTTTCCCTATTATATCATTTGTGAACAGAAGTTGCATTTCCTACAAATAAGACTTCAACTCCATTAAATGTGTATTTGATTGTTTCACCTTAATACATTTATACACATTCACTTTGTATAGCCAAATTTGGTTATCCCTTGCCACCTAATCTTGGGGACCATGTTATGGATCATTGGTATAATATTTTGTAGCTTTATTCCTTTTTATATCTATAACCACACAATCATAATGAGAGAGAGAAGGTCCAATATTTAAATCTATTTCAGAGATTCAAATTAATGACGTATCAAAATCAAGTTGACTGACACCTAGAAGCAACCTGAGGTAGCCCCAAAAGTTTGAAGGCTCATTACCAATGCACTGGAGGCATAATGCACCAAAATTTTTGGTCATTTTCATGAGTTAATGATTTATCTCAACATGACGCCTTCCTATCCATCTTAATAATATGCTCCACAATTTTTTATGTTGATGATTAAAATTGTGTTGTTTCTAACACCAACAATGGAAAGTTTTAGGAATGTGGGACTTGCAACCTGAAACAACCTCCAAATTTTAAAGAAGTTGGCTCTTCTTTATATCAAGGGTATAATGGGAAAAGGGATATGAATTAAATATAAACACAAGTGTAACTAAAGAAACTCTAACTATGGCGATGCGCCTGAATTTAATTCAACCCTTAAGCACAGTGAAACTATATGTAAGATTTAATTACATTAAAGAGCGAACAAGGCATGATCAATGTAAAAGATAGAAAACAATAGAAATAGAGGCTCACAACTTAGACTAATTTTGCAATGACATAGAAAATATCAACAAAGGCACAAAACTCAGTTTTCTTATTAATTCTCCAGTCACATAAAAGGCACAAAAACATGCACAGTTACATAAACTTTCTAACTCAAGAAAATAGAACAAAGGCAAATGATATCCCTGATCACAGCTAAAAAAAGTCTAAAAACTCTTGACAATTATCTCTTACAAAAAATTATCTCTATCTTTTGATGGTCATTCTGATGATCATTGCACCCCTATTTATAGCATTAGATTAGATCTAAATTGTCTGCACGTTCCCAATCTAATGGCCTAACTAAACTTTAATTGAACTGGAAGTGTCTAACACATGATATTTCTTAATCTGAAATGTTTGGTCTTCCTAAAATTTCATTGGTCGACATAGATACCCAGGACGCTTCCCACTTGTAAACGGGAGAGGACACTTGGCCGATTCCTTCTCTTTACTTGAAAACCCTCTTATTATTTAGGAGACACCATAAAATGACACTTGGCATGTTATGAAACACTTACCAAAGGCACACGACACTTTTCGAATAACTCATACTCTTTTTGTGTCTTTGCTTAGGAGTGTTCCGCCTTTGACACCTATTGCAATCTGCTTCTTCAAAACTTTAACAACTTAACAAAAAATAAGACCACAACATTTCTCACTTTAGCAATTTTAAAAAGGGGATAGGGACAGGTGGTGCTTTCTGCGCATCTTTAGGCAGGGACATGTGGCAGTCTCCACTGCTTTTAGCTACCCTTTGAGAATCCTATGAAAGGTGACACTTGGCAGTCTCCGCGTCACTCTGTCTATAATATAGAAACATTCAGGCCTCATTTCATATTTACATGGATGGTGACACTTGGTAGCTTTTGCTTACCTCAGAAACAGAACCCAGGACCTACCACAGTCTTTACTTATCAATGAAACAAAGTGAGGATAATTCAGATGTTGACACGTGGTGGCTTCTATTCTCTTCAGCTAGGGATATGTGGCATCTTCCATTGCTTTTAAAAAAATCATATTGAAACCTTCTACAATTGCCAACTGGCGCCTTTCGCTTGATCCTGAGAAAAGCTTATTGGAAAGAAGCCTTCAAAAAGTATAAGAAACTCGAGACGTGGATGCTGACACTTGTTGCACTCCGTTGAGTTACTATGGGACACATGGCAGGTTTCGTAGTACTTACTGAAATTATGAAAAGTGCCTCAGCTGATGACACTTGAAAACTTTTGCTCGATTTTGACACTTCAACAAAATTTAGGCAAAAAGAAATTCGAGCCCTCACTCTGAGTCAAAAACTTCACCGTCTCGAACCAAAGTGTTCAGGGACAAAAATTTGGATCGCGTGACTGAAAATCAAAATGAAACGTAGAGTATTTTTTTACTCTATAGTTATTGGCGACCCTAAGGACTTTTGAGCCTACTCAAAAAAGAATCTACAACTCCCACATGATCAAATGACAAAAATTCATAGCTTCAGCAAAGCTGTTTGATAGGTATACCACTCATCGTCAAATAACCCCTGCTTATTTTGCAATTCATTGAAGGCTAAATCAAGGTTGATAATATCTTTGTGTGAAAATTTTTGCAAAATCTGAATCATAGCCTTCAATTTAAATTCAAGCTAGGAAACAAGAATCAAAATAGCTTCTACTTTAGGTACTGATGAATCATCCCTTAAATCCTAAAAAACTACCCGATCATTCTACTTGGCCAACAACAAAGGTTTAATTTCATCAATCATCAGCACAGTATTGTCATCAGGAAAAGGAGAACGAAGACCTAATTGCACTAAGTCTTCAATGTGTTGTTTCATTTCATTGAATCCTTCTTTCATCACATCTAAAAGCTCTCTGCAATTGATTGTGGTGGAATTGCAATTGAGAACCTCATTCACTCGCTTAACAATGACCATTCTGTCATTAATCCCTGCTGCTAACAATGTTCCATTAGTTGCATCATATAGCTTTTGCAGCAGTGTTTCGAAGTCCAAAACTCTCTCAGAAACAGTGGACAGAGTGTTTTCAACTGATGTCTCCACCTTTTCACACAATTTCTGTGCATTTAGCAGAAAGGTTAGAGAAGGTCTGAGCTGAATAATCGCCGCAGAGATTTTTTTCCATATTGCTTCATAAAGCTCCTTCACCAGATTTAACACCCCTACATTCTTTGGTCTATTGGCCAACTCAAGTGTCACTTGTTCTACCCTTTGTTGCTTGGCTTGAAGTTGGGCATGTATAGCTGCAGTATTATTCTACTCATTTAGCAGCTTCTGTTGAAGTTGAGTAACCTGTAGCAGGCTTTCCTTGCATTTTTCTTGTAATTCTACTTTTTCCCACCTTAGGGTCATCACTACATCTTTTACTTGCATTAGCCCTAATTTTAAGGAATCATTTTGGGCATGGATAGCCTGGTGAGTCTGAAGAGACACAGTATCTTGCAACTATTTATTTAGACTCTTTATTTCATTATCCTTTGTATTGATTTTTGTGGTCAAACTGCTATAGTTTGCCTTCTCTTTGGCTAGATCAACCTCCATCTTCAGTAGCTTCCTTGATATTTTCAAATAATCTTTAGCTACTATAGAAGTGGATTCAATTAGTAGCTTAATTTTGTCTTGTGGTCTGAACAGGGACATGTCTAGAGCCACTGCATTCATTGTATAATCTTTTGGCTGCATCTGCTCACTTGACTTGATTATATTTGGTGACAAATGAGTCACTATCAGTTGCTGCTAAATTGGGTCAAATTGTGACTTGAGATGTGGTGTGGCCAAGGCCTTGTTATCTTTGATCCTCTTTTTCTTCCTTTGGGCTTCCCTTGCCTTCCTAGTAGTGTCTGCCTGAGTTTGGAAGGTAGAAGGAGAGGCAATGTGCCCACCCACAAAAGGATGACCTTGTGGCAAGCCATATGGAATAGCCAATTATTGGCTATGGGCAATCTGAGGAGGTATTTTCCTGGGTACAGAGGGAGAAAAGTGGGGTAATGATATAGCTTGAGTAGGGATAGACAAAGCAAAATGAGAAATGGGCATAGCAGAGGTGGTAGGGGATATCATTTGTCCAGATGGAATCATTGCCCCTTTAAGGGAAGAGAGAGATTGAAAAGAAGGAGAAACAATACTTACCTAAGGGGCCACCGAGGTACTCTATAGTTGGTGTAGTGATAGTTCTGCCCTCTCCTCTGAATCAAGTTGAAACCTCAGCCTTTTATGTTTCCTTGGTGTTTCTTCTTCTAGCTGTGTTTCTTTTTCTCCAACATCTACCACTACTGTTAGTGATGCTTGTGCAAAACTGGGAACTTCAAGGACTGATGCTAATGGAGAATCTTTTGGTGGTGAAGATACCACACTCTTTTATTTTTCCATGACGCTAAGAGATTGGGGCCAAATAGTCACAGCGACTGAAGCTGAGGTTTGCCCTGGGGCCTGTGATGTTTGGTTGGATCCTGCTCTAGCTTCTGGCTCTCCACCCTATGTCATCAAATTACTTGTGTCAAGGCTAGATACAGGAGACATATGACACTCATCCCAGAGTTCCTCCCATTTCTCATCCGAGTCCACATTTCCAAAAGAATGAGTTGTCTGACAAATTTCTTGCCTATATTTCCAATAGGCTTCTATTTTCTCAGCGTCCCAGTCTTTATTCTTTAGTGCCCTTCTTAAACTAGAAGTCATTCTAATTTTTGGGTCAAATTCTCTTTGCTTAGCATAAAAAGTTTCCCACAGTCTATTTTGTTGAAGAGGCAAATTCGTCAATTCAACATAAAATTCAGGTATATATTCCCTGGGAATTTTTCTATTTTCCCAAAAGGGGCGGCCCTCATGTGCAATCCTAGCATCACACCTATTAGTCCTGATCCATGAAGCTATGAAACCATTTGGGTCATATACCCATTTATCTTCAATTAGAAGGAAACCCAAGAAGGCTAGCTTTCTAAGCAACACAATCTCAGCATCTCTGGCCTCTAGTACCATGTTATTTGTCATCCATGGGACATCATACATTTTTCTCTTCTTCTTCCCAGAGCCATATTCATTATCTACCACTGACACCTACCTGGTGACCTCTAAGAATGCTAACCTAAGGGTCAAAATCTTAGGTAGCAACACTGGTTCCCCACAAAAACCATGGACTCTAATGATAGTGTGACGTGATCCAAAAAAGTAATCACAAGGGATAGGGCAATTGGTCATAAGGTTTGATACACTTGGAAATAGTCTATTTATAACTGGTTCTGGGCTCAGATGACAAAAAGCAAGGGCAACAAAAAGTTCCCAAAATTCATACGGATTGCTAGTTTTAGACAAAATATGGGTCCATGCAGACACCTGAGTGGTCCTCTATAGACCAAAACTTGGATCATACATATTTAAATGCATGTGTTGGGAAAAGATATCAGAGTTTTGGTACAACATAAGGTGAAACAAATAAGAGGAATACCTGAAAATCCCTTTAGCTCTGAACTGGGCAAGTTGTTCCACCATCAAATATGCAATTTGCTCAGAGAAATCAAGCTGATACTCCTGAGTCTTGTCAACAATTTTCAATCTGAAGAGGATAGCCATTTGTTCTTCATAAATGGTTATATCATCTTTCATTTCAAAAATGAAAGCCATCATGGAAAGTGCATCTTGACTAGCTTGGGCAAATTGTGCTCTTGTTGTTGGCAGTGTCGACACAGTAAGATCATCATCACCTTATTGCAGCTCTATTTTTAGAAACCTCAATTGAGTATTGACGTTTGCCCACGTTTTATGCATCTTGGCAATGGTGGGAAATGTGGTTGTCTTATCATGATATAGGGCTAACATCTCTCTGATAGCCTTTGGTGTAATCTGCACTGTGAATGGCCCCTATTAAATGGTATTTAAAGGTGCATGAAACAACTTGGCACATATTTCAACCAAGTCAGGGCATGGATGCACACCTGGGATAATAAATTGTGCCAGTTGAGAAGTCCATATCCTCATTGCGAATGTCTCATATTGTCCCACCTTGGCCCTCTGAAGACACCTTTGATGTGCCCCTTCTCTAAGAGTTTTGCTACTGGTTCTTTAAATAATTGGATCCATGATTCCATCTACATAATATTTTACCTTTGCTGGGTCACTTGCTTGACCAACTTCAAGGAATCTAGTCTACATATAGGTCTTTAATGGTTGCGCGGGGGCTGAAGCATATGATTTTCTCATAAGAAACTTATTAAGGGATTCATAAATCCTAGACCCTTGTTGCGAAGACTGTGCTCCCTCCATCTCTATATCTATTCTTTGAAAATAGTGAATTGTGGTAACAGGTACGAAGCTTTTGCAATAAGGAAACACTTTCACTTAAGCAGGTTTGTTATGAGCTGAAAATGCAAGTGGCTGTGCAAGGTACCTTGGGGAATTTAAGATTTGGAAGATATTTAAAGTGTCAGGAGTTTTTTAAATTTTTGAAAAGGCTCTGAGCTGAGGATACGTGTTCAAAGAACACTTATTTAAAAGAAAGAGCAGGAAAGAAAAAATGAGAAAACAAAGCAACTGAGAAAGGAAAATTATCTAACTATAATACATTAGAGACCCAGGTTAACTGAAATGCTTCAAGTAGATCCCATTCACAGGAATCTCGTCAGGTTCACCTTCCATTGTTTCCAGCTCAAATGAATTCTTCTATTTACATGCATGAATTTTATATGGACCAGTCCATAATGCTTCAAATTTAGTATGTTGACCTGGCTTGGCGGCTCTTGCATCCCATTTTGAAATAATTGAGCCTACTTCAAAATGAGGATTTGGAGTCCTTTTATCAAAGTAGTTTTTAATTATTCTTTGATGCTTAATTAATGAATCATGTGTCGCTTCCCTCTTTTCCTGAACCTCCAAAAGTTTGGCAAGTATAACTGACATAGGGCCATTTTCTTCAATTTCAATCTGTTTTATTAGTTAGAGAGCAGGAATTTCCAAGCTTAAAGGTATTACGGCAGGCTTGCCTTAGACCAATTCATATGGGGACATTTTCGTCACCTGCTTAGGTGTAATGCTATCAGCCCATAGTGCTATATTCAGCACTTTATGCCATTCTCTGTGATGATCAACCCCTATTCTCTTGATGAGTCTAATCAGGTTCTTATTAGTTGATTCTACCAAACCATTACTCTGAGGGTAATAATTAGAAGTTTTTAGATATATTCCATGCTTTAATGTAAAATTAGATACTTTAGACCCTAAAAATGCTTTAGCATTGTCTAAAATTATGGTGTGAGGAGCTCCAAAGCGAGTAGTGATACTCCCTAGAAAGTCTAGGATCACATTTTCTGTTGCTTCTTTAAGTGGCACTGCCTCAGTCCATCTAGTGAAATAATCTATGGCAGTTAAAATCCATTTGTGACCCATACTAGACACTGAATTTATCATTCTAATGAAGTCAAGACCCCATTGAGCAAAAGGTTCATCAACAATTATCAGATTAAGAGACATTGCTGTATTCCTCCTCATCCCAACATAATATTGACAGGATTGACATTTTTTAACCAGTTGATAACAATTTGTTAATAAAGTAGGCCAGAAATAACATGCCTCACTTATTTTTATGGCTATGGTCTTTGTAGAAAAATGTCCACTTGAGACTCCATAATGCATTTCATGCAGTATTTCCTTAGCCTCATCCTTCTCTACGCATCTTAACAGTTTGCCATTAGAATTCCTCCTGAAAAGAACTTGTTGAATTAAAACAAAATGGACCCCTTGCATCCTATAGTATCTCTTCTTGTTTTTAGGAAGTTCTAATGGGTAAATCCCATATTTCATAAAATGAATCTTGTTTGAGACCCAGGCATTCTGATCAACCTCTTGTATCCTCAATACAGTTTTCTTTTTCATTTCTAAATCTGTTTCTACAGGTATCATCTTTTCAAGCTCTTGAGTCATGTATTGGCATAACCCCCTACCTCTTAATAACTTAGTGGGTTTGACCTCTACATCATATTCAGGGATCTTTGTTATCTAGTTTGCCCTTTTTTCAGTAATTTCACCCTCCATAATGTATTCTCTGACACTTGGGTGAGCCACAAGTATCAAAATTTTGCTTCCTGATACTATATGCCTAAATTTCTTGAAGGCTTTTACCATAGCATATGCTTGTTTCTCCACAAAATTGTATCTAGTTTCATATTATCTAAGAGTCCTTGAGAAAAAGGCTATTAGATGCTCTCCCTCTTGTCTATCATCCATCTGTGTTAGGACAACAACAATACTGAGCTCTCCTCCATAGACATACATTACAAAGGGCTTAGAAAAGTTTGGGTTTCTAAGTACTGGGGCTGTTGAGATAGCTTTTTTGACCTCTTCAAAGGCTTGCCTTCCTTCCTTAGTCCACTTGAAAATCAGGGCTTTTTTCAACAAGAGTGTCACTAGTCTTACTAAGCCTGCAAAGTCAAATATGAACTGACTGACAAAATTAATCTTCCCCAAGAAAGATTGAATTGCTTTCTTATTTACTGGAAGAGGTAAGTTCATTATAGCTACCACTCTTTCTGTGTCTATGGAGACTCCTTCTTTAGATACTATATGTCCCAATAATTTGCCTTGAGGGACAACAAAGATACATTTCTTAGGGTTTAAGGATATTCCAAATTCTTGACATTTCTTAAACACAGATTCTAAATGATCAAAATGATCAATAGCATTTTTTTAAAAAATAGTAAGATCATCAAGATAAATTAAGATGATTTTATTTATAGGTTCCCTAAATGCTACATCCATAGCTCTTTGAAAAGTGGCTCCTGCATTTGATAGGCCAAATGGCATCTTAGCATATTCAAATGTTTCCCATTTGGTAGTAAAAGTAGTCTTGTATTGGTCTTCATCAGCCAACCAAATCTGATTGTATCCAGAGAAACCATCTAGCAATGAAAATCTCTCTGATCCAGCCACAGTCTATAAAATTTGTTCCATAGATGGCAAGGGATAATGGTCTTTCAGAGATGCTCTATTCAAGTCTCTGAAGTCTACACAAAGTCTTATGTCACCATTCTTTTACCTGACTAGTACTAGATTTGATACCCAGGTTGAGTGCTTGATTGGAAAAATTATTTTGGAATCTAAAAGTTTCTAAAACTCATATACCATTAGAGATTCAATCCTTGGATTTACTGGCCTCTGCTTCTGTCTGACTAGCTTTGATCCTTCAGTCAACTCTATTGTGTGCTGAATGATATCTCTATTATATCCATGAAGATCTTCATAGCTCCAGGCTATGACTCTGTCATATCTTTTGCATAAGTCAATTAGTCTTTCTCTTTCCTCTTGAGTTGTAAAATTTCCAATTTTTTATTTTCTCCCTTCACTCACCTCTATTTCAGAATAATCTGCTTTGTTTACCTGGAACCTTTTCTTCTCTAAACCTACATCTTCTGGATCAAAAAGGTTTTTTAAAGTGATTAAGCCTTTGGTAAGCTTATTATTCTTTAATTGTATAATTTGATCCCCATATGCCTCTTCAATCTTTGGTTGCAATTGATCAACAAACTCCCTTGATTGTTGCAGGAATGAGAGCACCTAAGAATTATTTTTAAATACTTGCCAATTATCATTATTGTTTGGAATAGTTGGCCTTACAATTACTTTTACTGACTCATTGTTAACTAATAGGCCAGTTGTTAGATCAAACTGCGAGCCAATCTGTGCCATCCTATCAGCTTCAAAATTTTGGGTTCTTGGAACTACTTCAATATTGAAAGATTCAAAATCTTCTATTAAGTCCCAAATTCTGTGTCTATAGGATCTCATCCTTACATTTTTGGCTATTCCTTTTCCCTAATTTGCTTCACCACTAATTTTGAATCTCCTTTTACTATTAAATTCTTTATTCCCTTTTTCTTGGCTAAAATGAGCCCATGAACTAAGGATTCATATTTAGCATCATTATTGGTACAAGCAAATTGAAAATGAATAGCTCTCAAAATTTTCTCCCCATTTGGAGCAACAAGACAAATTCCTACTACAACACCACTTTTACTTTTGGCCCCATCAAAATTTAAGGTCCAAATTTTTGAATCTTTTTCAGATTCTTGATTAGTTGGTGTCTCTTCTCTTAAAACATTTGGGATTACATGATCTTCATCAAAAATAACATAAGTGCCCAGACCAGTAGAGTCATAATTTCGATATGGATCACTATGCATCATAGCTAACAAATGGTTATTTTCCTCTTTTTGGTCATGTTCTGTCCATTCACCCAACTCTTCAACAAAAACCCTTTCTTCTTTATTTAACATAGCATGATTTGCCTCTAATTTTGATGTTGGTTCATTAGTGATGTGATCTTTTGATAGTGGTTCAGATAGAATTTTCATCTTTGAACCATATTTGGTTCTTGGGATGAGGTGAGACCAATCAAGGGACATATATCCTCCTATTTTGGCTGTAAAGTCTCTAGATAAATATAAACCAAAAACAGGAGGTATATCTGTGACTACTACATCTTGATTGACAATTATATTGGGACAAGTATATAATTGCAATGGGAGTTGTTTAATTATCGCTATTGTTTGTACTGATTTGCCATCTAGCTGCATAACTCCTTTAGTAAGTGGTTCATACTTTATTTTTAAAGCATCAGCTATTTGCTTAGGCATTACTGTAGTACTAGCCCCTAAATCTATCAATGCATTATGCAAGAGTTTCTTTCCAACTATCAGAGATAAATAAAAGGGCTCTAGTTTGGATTTACTTACCTCTGCTACATTATTTAAAATGGTTGTTGTCTTCACAAGAACTGTGTCCTTGAGTTATTATTTATCAGCAAGTCCTTCTTTGGTGCCATTATGTTTAGGCATTGCTTGGCCTTGTAAAGCTTCTTGTAACAGTGTCTTTTGTTCAAGAATAGCTAGTATGTCCCATATTGATACTTGTGCTAGAGTCCTCTTTAGTTGTTCCACCACATTCATTGGTCCTAATTTTTGAGTTCTTTGGAAATAAGGATATCTTGCTTTTTCTTGAACTCGTACATGAATCACTTGGTTCTGTACTGGCTGAGGCACTTCTTGTCTGACAACAATGTTTCTTTGACCTTGAAATGGAGGATTCTACATAACTTGACATTTGCAACTTCATGTTATTCCATCATTCTTCTCTTTGATCTAGTATAGTAGTCTGATTGCACCATTGGTTTCTTGGAAGTAGAAGCTTCATTCAAAAATATTGATTCTTCATTGTCAACTCATGAAAACAAAGCATGTTCAAGGGATATTTCTTCTTTTTGTTGTAGAGACATCCCTTGCATCTGAGCCATCAGGACTGAATTTTGCATACTAGGAGACTGATAAGTTTGTGTATTAGAAGTACTGACAAATTGTCCATCCATTTTTCTTTGCTCTGCTACCTTTTGTTGTAGATTACCCATGGGACAATCTCTAAGTGTATGAGCATTATTACAAGGAAAACACCAGGCATTGGTGTTGTCTGCATAATTATTTTGCCCTTGAACAATTTCTCTATTTGAATTGGGGGGGAACAATCTGTGAGGATGTAGGGACTGCCACTAATTGATTTGTTGGCTGAGGGTTATTTTGCCTTTGATGACCCTGATATTGGTTTGGCTGTGACAAAAATTTATTTCCTTGATAGCCTTGATATTGATGTCTTGGGTAAGGGTTTTGTTGTCTCTTTATGTTAATCAACTCATTAGAAGATGTCCTTAAGATATTCTTGATATCATTCATCTCAGATGATTGAGCAGGGACAAGTTCTTTAGCAGGTGGTTGAGGATATTTATACATAGACATAGGTGGGGCTATGGATTTAGGGGCTTGTTGAGGTAATAGCAAGGTAATTTCTGGAAACATGGGCATGGGAGGCCTTGAGGGCAACTTTTTAGCATCTATTCAATTATTCTCAGCTCTGACTGCATAGTCATAAGCCTCTGGCAGAGTTTGACCTCCAAGTGACTGAATCATAACAGATTTATCTGAATTTAAAGCCTTAAGATAAAACACTATAGCCATAACTAGTAATGGTCTAGCTGTAGCAGTAATCCTTTTCCAAGTATTTTGAAATCTGGAATTGAAGTCAGTCATTGCTTCTTGCGGTGCTCTTTGAATAGTAATCAATTGTTGCAACAAAGAAGACTTATCACCTTTTTCTTCAAATCTTTCAAAGAAAAGATCTCCAAGTTGATCCCATGTAGATATTGTGTCTAGAGTCAAAGATCTATACCATTCTAGGGCCTTTCCTTTAAAAGAAGCTGCTAACAATCTTATGGCAACATTCTAGTGTGTGACAACATGTATGACACATACATAAGACACATCTTGCAAATGTTCTTTAAGTGTTTTAAAATCTTGCCCACTGAATTTGGGCAAAGCCTTCAAGGCATTTACTGGGATAGGGTCCCAAGTGGCTGGTGGTATTGGTAAGATCAAAGGACTGCTAGTGTTCTAACTTGCATAATTCCTTGGGGGTATAGGAGCTCCCATATTTACTCTTGGTATTGGTATAAATTGATTGAATCTTTGTCTAGGACTAGTTACCAATGGTGGAAAAAGAATACCTAAATTTATAGCAGATTGAGATCTTGTCACTACTCCACAGCTCTGACTCCTTGTACCTCTCTAGTTCATACGATCTTAAAAGAAACTTCAAGATGATGTCCCACCAGGCATGCCAAAAACTGTTGATGATTAAAATTGTGATGTTTCTAACACCAACAATGGAAAGTTTTAGGAATGTGGGACTTGCAACCTAAAACAACCTCCATATTTTAAAGAAGTTGGGTCTTCTTTATATCAAGGGTATAATGAGAAAAGGGATAGGAATTAAACAGAAACACAAGTGCAACTAAAGAAACTCTAACTATGGCGATGTGCCTAAATTTAATTCAACCCTTAATCACAGTGAAACTATATGTAAGATTCAATTACATTAAAGAGCAAACAAGGCATGATCAATGTAAAAGATGGAAAACAATAGAAACAGAGGCTCACATCTTAGACTCATTTTGCAATGACATAGAAAATATCAACAAAGGCACATAACTCAATTTTCTTATGAATTATCTAGTCACATAAAAGGCACATAAACATGTACAGTTACATAAACTTTCTAACTCAAGAAAATAGAATAAAGGCAAATGATATTCCTGATCATAGCTAAAAAAAGTCTAAAAACTCTTGACAATTATCTCTTGTAGAAAATTCTGTCTATCTTCTAATGATCTCTACACCCCTATTTATAGCATTGGATTAGCTTTGGATTGTCTGCACGTTCCCAATCTAATGGCCTAACTGAACTCTAACTGAACTGGAAGTGTCTAACATAGGATATTTCTTAGATCTGAAACGTTTTATGTTCTTGTAATTTCATTGGTTGACATAGATACCCAAGATGCTTCCCACTTTTAAATAAGAGAGGACACTTGGCCAATTCCTTCTCTCTACTTGAAAACCCTCTTATTATTTAGGAGGCACGAAAAAATGACACTTGGCATGTTCTGTAGCACTTACCAAAGGCACACAACACTTTCTGAATAACTTATACTCTTTTTATGTCTTTGCTCAGGAGTGTTCGCTTCTTCAAAACTTTAACAACTTAACCAAAAAAAGACCCACAACATTTCTCACCTTAACAATTTCAAAAAGGGGATAGGGATAGGTGGCACTTTCCACGCATCTTTAGCCAGGGACATGTGGCAGTCTCCACTGCTTTTAGCTACCCTTTGAGAATCCTAAAGAAGGTGTCTCTTGGTAGTTTCCACATTGCTCTGTCTATACTATAAAAACATTTGGGCCTCATTTCATATTTACATAGATGGAGACACTTGGTGGCTTCTGCTTGCCTCAAAAATAGAACTCGGGACCCACCACAGTCTTTACTTATCAATGAAACAAAGTGAGGATAATTCGGATGTTGACACGTGGTGGATTTCATTCTCTTCAGCTAGGGATATGTGGCATCTTCCGTTACCTTTTAGAAAAGCATATTGAAACCTTCTGCAATTCCACCTGGCGCCTTCCACTTGATCCTGAGAAAAGCTTATGGGAAAGAAGCCTTTGAAAAGTATAAGAAACTCAAGACGTGGATGCTAACACTTGTTGCGCTGTACCTGAGTTACTATGGGACACATGGCATGTTCGTAGTACTTATTGAAATTATGAAAAGTGCCTCGGCCTATGACACTTGGTAACTTCCACTTGATTTTGAGACTTAGACAAAATTTAGGCAAAAAGAAATTTGACCCCACGCTCTGAATCAAAAACTTCACCATCTCGAACCAAAGTGTTCAAGGACAAAAATTTGGATTGCGCGATTGAAAATCAAAATGAAACGTAGAGTATTTTTTTACTCTACAGTTTCAATAATAAACACCCTTCAATGTCCAAGTCATTATTGACATCCCTCTTCTTGAAGGCAAGATTGATGTCAATGCATTAAATGTTTGGATTTGACAACTCAAGGAATACTTCTCATTCAACTACTTCATCGATGTTGAGAAGATCACCTTTGCAATAATAAAGATGTCCATTCTGGTTTTTCAATGGTTTGAGTTCTTCAGTGCATAAAGTGTGAAAGAGTGCATTCCAATCAAATGATGGAATAATTTTATTGATGTGATAAAGGAAGAATACTACCTTCTCTAACACTTCTAATATGAAGACATCAAATTCCATCAACTACATCAATGCAAGGATCAGTTAGCAGAAGACTACACTAAAACATTCCATGACTACTCTAAATACCTACAAGAGAACTTGTGTAAACAACATAGGGTGTTGAAGTACACTAATGGACTCTCACCTTATATCCATGTGAAGTTAGAGTTCTTGACTTCTGACACTTTGGGACAATCATATCGCAATGTTGCCAAGATCAAAGCTAAGTTAAGGTTTGAGCAGCATCCCATTTCTTCATCCAATGTAATGGACAAGGCCCAACCCTCACACAACTCCACATCATAGCCCCTTACATAGAAGCATTACACTTCTCACAAAAGTGAGTATCCTTAGAATATTACACAACACTCAAAGGCTCCTACATTTTATGCTCTAGACAAAGTAAAGAAGAAGTCAGGGGATAAATGGTGCCATCACCATCGCTCATCCACCTATAATGACTTTGAGTGTCATGTGTAACAATCCTTGTTCACACATTTTGCATCAAGATCCACATCAATCGATAACATTGATCCAAATGCCTCTTATCTAAGCACCAACACCACTATGGTCGACATCTCTAAAGAGTGTGAATGTCTCTTCCACACTAAGTTATGGGTGAAGGGTTAGCCTCTCCATGTAATCATTGATAGTGGTAGTCAGAAGAACATCATTACATGATCCATAGCTCAATGGCTTAGTATGACCACTAATGCACATCCTAATCCATATTCTTTGGGGTAGCTACTTCAGGGGAAAGTTATACATGTTTGATGACAATGCACTTTCTATTACAAAGTCAAGCCTATAGAGGATAACATCACTTATGACATCATATCTCTAGAGGTCTTCAACATCTTACTAGGGAGACCATATTTGTATGACCACAAAGCTATATATTTATCCAAGTCACAATGTTGGACTATTCGTGCATAATATCATTTTTACCACCTCTTTGAGTCAATTCCCAATGCTAAGGTCTCCTTGGTTTCTACCAAACAATGTTGTAAACTTATATCACATGCAAAAAAGTTTGTGTTGCTCATGGTTTACCCTAACACATGTGTAGATTAAAAAAAACACTTTGACAGTGCACACCACTTGAACAATATCACAATAACAACTCAACAAGTTAATAGAGTAACATAGTGAAGTATTCATAAAGTTTAAAGGCCTTCAACCAAATTATGTAGTAAAGCACCACATAAATTTGGTCCCTAGATCTCCTCTTCCAAATATCCCCTGTAACATAAATTAGTTTGGGAGGATGACTAAATTTGGTGCCAGATATAAGAGCTCTTGGATCAAGGAAAGATCAAGCCTAGCTCTTTGCATTACAAGAGTCTGATAGTCCTTGCACCCAATAAGGATTGGTCCTGGTGACTCTGAATAGACTATCATGCACTCAACAAGATAACAATGAAGAATCTATACCCATTGCCACATATTGATGACTTATAGATTGGGTTTGAGGTGCTCAATACTTCACCAAGATTAACTTGAATTTAGGGTACCATTAGGTTCTAATTAATCTTAAAGATGTTTGGAAGACAACATTCAAGACACTTCAAGGATTGTACGAATGGTTCGTCATGCCTTTTGGCCTAACCAATATGCTAGCTACTTTTATGCACTTCATGGATGATCTACTCAGGCCTTTCCTCAATTCCATCATTATCTACTTGGATGACATTCTCATCTTCAAGAAGACTTGGGAGGAGTTTCTAGAACACATCTCACACATATTAGACACCTTGCATCAATATAAGTTTTAACCCAACTTAGCAAAGTGTACATTTGTCATTGTACAAATCCAATTTTTGGGCTACATCATTGATCACACAAGAATCTATGTAGATATAAAGAACATCAAAGTGATCCAAGATTGGACTTCTCCACACAATCTCACATAATTGAGGAGTTTTATTGGACTTGATAACTTCTACCATAGGTTTTTCCTTGTTTTCTCACACATTTCTTGGGCTCTCAACTAGAAAACATGAGCAAAATCCAAGTTTGATTGGGCTCATGCACATCAATGCACTTTTGAGGTACTCAAATAATGCCTCTGTTAGGTTGTGGAGCTAAAAGCTTCAACCTTTGCAAACTGAGGAACAGATGGTTGCTGAGTTCTACAGGAACCGGCGTCGGCAGCAGGACCGACGTCGGCAGAGTCCAGTGCAGATGGCCACCGGCGACGGCAGGAATTCGGCCGACGTCGGCAGAACCAGACAAGCAGGGACCGACGTCGGTCGCCTGTGTGTTCCAGAACTGCTCGTTTCACGGACAGTTAGTTAAGTGAACGAAGAGTTTGCATGTTGAGACCAGTTAGAGTCTTGTGCTGCGAGGACTATTGTCTAAATTAAGAGTCTAAGTTATTGTTTGAGTTAGAGATCTATTTATAGACCCATTGGCATGTATTGTATAACGCATGAGATAGAAAGGAAGAGTTCCTTCTAGTTGTAAGATCTGTGAGTTGCATGTTGTTGCAAGCTCATTGGGGATCTACATGTAAGTTTGGTCTTTGAATTGCAGGTTGCAGGTTCATGAGAGATCAGCTTGAAGTGCTATAGAGTGCTTGATGTACCGGCAGGGTTATTACTGACTGGTTGGTGAGGTGAACACCAATTCTGTGTGTGAGTTGGTTGTTGGGACCGTTTTTTGTGTAGGAGAGTGTGTGTGAGAAGAATTACTGAACACTTGAGGTGTGGCGAATCTCTGTAAGGTGAAAGAGTGTGGCGGCTCTTTGTTGTATTCTTTTCTGTTAGTGTTAATACAAGATAGTGTATTGTCTCTCATATTCTGTGCTATTGGTGAATTCTAGTTACTTGTGTTTCTGGTTATTTCCGCATATTCAATTGCTTATACTTGGTAATCATACTGTGCTTTTTCTGAGAGGCAAGATCCCAACTAGTGGCATCAGAGCATGTTTGTTGTTCTAGATTCCTGTCAGCCTCTACATAATGCATTTTTTTACAATGCCCAACATTGTGTAGTCCTTAAAAATTCACACTGATGCATTTGATTATGCACTCAATGCAGTGCTCATGCAGCATGGACATCCAGTCGCATACCACTTATAGATGTTTAGTGACATAGTGTAAAGGTACTCTACTTATGAGAAATAAATGTTTGCTATTGTTTTGAAATCTATAGACATTATTTTTGAATTATATGGCACCTCGGTCTTGTACACTTTACTAACTTAGATCTTGGTTTTTCCTCTCAGTTTTGGACCTTTCCCAATTTTTGAAGTCTCACATCTGCTCTATCTTGTGCCTCTTAACCTAGCTCTTAGTCTCATTAGTCTTATGTTAATGACCCAAACCTATTATATTTCCTAGAATGTTTAAAACTTGCTTATCTTACACCTCTGTAAGTTCTACGTCTGTACCTACTTTCTTGATCCTTAGATACTGAAGTCTATGACATACACCTATGTCGATGCTAGTGTCCTAACCCGATGTAAGTGTCCAATGCCCTAAATTCATCCAATTTATAAATGAAATGTATCCTAATGATCATCTTAAGTGCTTTAATGTGAGTTATTTCTCCAAAGGGATTGATATAAATACAAAATCAACCCTCATTCATTCCTCACCTAGCATTCAGATAAAAGAGCATTTAATTGAACAAATATTCCCTATTTATTCTTATTTCTATACCAGCTATAGGGAAAACACATCTACAGGTATGAATTACTAAAAGACTATCCTAAGAGCTATACTTGCCAAGTTACAAGCTAGGTCACTGTTGTACTTACTTTGCACATATTACATGTTTCACACACAAGCCAACACATAGGGGACATCTACATCATTCAGAGCCACTTTTCAAAGTATTAGATAAGTAGTTAGTGCTCATTAAAAAAGGGGTCCTTAGTGTCAGCTCGACACTATGTGCCCACTAACCCACTTTTCCCCAAGCTCACCACGAAGATGAAGAACTAAGATTTTGCAAATTCATGAGGAGCGACAGTCCATGACCAAGATATGGATACACCAGATCAAAAGTGAAGACAAACTGATAAGTATCCACATGGTCACATCCTTTTCCATAACTTATTATATACAAGACATTTATATCAAGTTCTGATAGTCATGTCGATGAAACTATCCCAGGCTGACGTTAGTGTCTAGGGCTCCAGAAACAGCAAATCCAAAATATGATGACTATTCTAGAATCATATTCAAGTCTGATTTTTTCCTATTCTAGATTTAGAACTACATTAACATCATAACAAGCTAAGTACATTACTTATTTATCATTTATAAACTTAGCATAATTGTACTTATAATTTTTAGCCTATCTCATTTATGAAATCTAGTGTATGTTTATATTTGAGTTTAGCACTCAATTGGCCTTATGTAGATTTGATCATCACTCTTGTGCATTATCATTTCTATATTTCATAACACTATCTACCTAAAAAAGGATTCCAAGATCCAATTTAAGGTTAAACATTTTGATGAACCCGATCTTTGAACATTAAATCCTAGGTCAATTAGGGTTTTTTAATTTTTCTTTTGCTAATCCCTTATTGTTATAATTCTACAATCATGTTTGTTATGGATATCTTTATTAATTATTTCATGATCCAATATCTCATATTGGTTATTAATTGTTATATCTCATGCATGATTAAATCAGTCTGATCTGTAAGGGATTCAAAACCTGCATTCTTACATACTCTTTATGCTAATGTTTACAATGAGCTTTTGCCTATCACTACAAAGTGCCAAAGGGAGTGCATGAAACAATCATCCTCCCTAAGTCATGTTACTACCCAATCCAAGGATATTATTGCCAAAACCTCACTTTTGGACTTTCTACATCATTCATCCCATTATAAGGATGTCTTTTTGGATGCATTGTGTATGAACATACTCCCTTATAATGTCGAACCACCAGATGTGGCCTCTATATTAAATTCCATCAAATGGATAAAGAGTAGTATATCCTTTGAAAAAGAGGATTTACCACCTTAACATCTTATAAATAATTGTTTGCCACTCTAGATCTAGGTGTGCATTTACAACAAAATAGTAAAATAAGTTATTGTGGACAATGGTTTAGGACTCAACATTTGCAATATATATTTTCTCTCCTTAATTAACATTGGACCTTCAAATTTAGAACCATATAATATGAGTATCAAGGGATTTGATAATATTTTGTAATGAGTATTGGGACAAATAACATTGAATATTACCGTGGGTCTATATGTATTACCCACTTTGTGCCATGTTATGACAAATGATTTGAACTATAAAATTATCTTGGGATAGCCTTGGATACATGAAATATATGTGGTTCCCTCTACATTTCATGCATTCTTAAAATTTAGTCATTAGGGATTTGTTTACACATGTCTAGTGGATACTAATCTCTTCAAACATTGTGCAATGGTCTGACAACCCAATAATACTACACTAGAATCCTATAATCCTAGTTTTCATTCTCGATATTTTTTCAAATATGGGTACAAGGGACAAGGGTTGGGTAAAAATGAGCAAGAAATCACTCAACCCATTTCTCCTACAAATAATACAAACCGATAAGGTTTGTGTTTTTTCTAAAAAATCTACAAGAAACAAGCATATCTCTCACAATATAATTTGTTTTAAAAAGGCCAAAATGGAATGTATGCATACCTCTACAAATGAGCTCCAATTGGTCAATTTTCATCTAATTGATGAGGGTGCCTCCCCAATTTTTTTGACAATGGATGAGTTTTCCATAGATGAATCATTACTAGAGTACTTGGGGTCATATGTGGATCTCCTTTCCTTTTATCATAAGAATATATTTTCTCATGCCACCTCTACTTATGCTTACTTTGGTGAGAGCAATGATACCAATGTCCAACATGATGAATTAAACACTATTCCTACCACACCATTGATCACATAAAGATCTAATTTGTGAAATGAAGAAACAGTCAAATATAAGTTTAGAATGGATAAGGACCCTTAACAAATTTTACTTGCAACAATGATGTGAGATGATGAAGGAAAAACCTATCAACAGGTCCTCCATGATTTTCCTAAACTCTTTTCTTGGACTTTTTCAAATATGCTTGGGATTGATCCATTGGTCGTAATGCATAACATATTATTATACCTAGATGCAAAATTATTAAATTAAAAAATTCAAAAAATACATCCTAAAGTGACATTATTGGTAAAAGATGAAATTCAAAATCTCTTAGACATCGACTTTATAAGATCCATTTCACATTCTGACTGTGTGTCTAGCATTGTCCTTGTTATAAAACCCAATGGCGAAATTCATTGGTGCATTGATTACTACAATTTAAACAAAGTTTGTTCTAAATATAATTTTCCATTACCTAATATTGACATGATTGTAGAATCTATATATGGATATGAGACATTCTCATTTATGGATGGATTTGTAGGGTACAACCACATCAAAATTAACCCTACGGATCAAGAAAAGACTACATTTACCACTCAGGGTACATTTTGTTATACAGACATGGCTTTTGGATTATAAAATGTAGGAGCCACACATCAAAGGGCCATAACTCACATATTTCATGATTTTATACATAAAACTATTGAGTATTATGTTAATGGTTTACTCACAAAATTAAAACATTTTCAGGACCATGTTACTGATTTGCAAAAAATATTTGAGTGCTTATGAAAGTTCAATGCTCGATTAAATCTAAATAAATGTGCCTTCAGGGTATCTTCAAAAAGCTCCTAGGATACATTATTTCTTAGTGAGACATTAAGGTTGATCCAAAAAGGTAAAATCCATCGTATAAATGCCACCACCAATAAATCTAAAATAGATGTGATGTTTGCAAGGCCAAATTTAGGCTATTTGAAATTTCATTGCTTAGTTGGTTGAGAAAATAATTCCTTTTATGTGTTTGCTAAAAAGGACATGAAATTTATATGGGATGATGTGTGTCAACAATGTTTTGATAAAATCAAAGCATATTTATGCAACCCACGAATACTTATGTCTCTTATTCTAGATAGACCACTACTTCTTTACATATCAGCCACTCACAAGGCCCTTGGGGCCCTCTTAGCACAATTTGATGATAATCACAAAGAGCATGCAATGTATTATATCAGTTGCCAACTATTTAATTATGAATGCAAATATACAACAATGGAAAAATTATGTTTAGCCTTAATTTTTGCTACTCAAAAGCTATGACATTATTTACTCAATAATGAGGTTCATATTATAATTAAAGGTATATTAAGGTTCCTTATGAATAAAATGCACCTAACTGGTCGCATCGTAAAATGGGTGATGTAGCTTACAGAGTTTGATCTCAAATTTATAGACGAAAAGTCAATAAAAGGTCAAGTCATAGCTAACCAATTATTTGCATCTCCCTTACCAAATTATTTTACGCTTCTCAAAGATTTATGTGATGAGTTGAGGTATATAATATATCTTTCAATCCATTGAAAATTCTCTTCGATGGATCAAAATGTAGAGTAGGAGCAGGTGCTAGTATTGTATTTTGTACACCTAAGGATGAATACATGACTTTATCTTACATATTATATTTTTTTGCACTAACACTATAGTCAAATATGAGGCCTTGATTATCAAATTATCCATAGCACAAAAGATTCATATAAAAGAGATCCAAATTTTTGGCGATTCTCAATTAGTTGTTAATCAAGTAACCAATCATAACCAAACTAAAGATGAGCATCTTCATCCATATAAAGAAATGGTAGATAAACTCACATAGACATTTGACACATTTTATATTAATAATATTCCATGCAAAGATTACTACCATGCATATGCCATGGAAAGTGAAACATCCTTAATGATTTTTATTATTAAAGATGATCATATAGACTTTACCATTCGATAGTTACGAGATCCTTCCATATTTTTTGATAAAATGAGTACTTTGGTCATTCTTGTTGTTACTCAGATTATTGTAAACACATAATGGTATAGTGATATTTATAATTTTCTCTGTTGAGCCCATACACCAAACCATTTTTCATGAAATGATAAATGGAAATTACAATGTGAAGCACTTTGTTATGTTATTATTATAAATGAGTTATTCAAACAAAGTATTAATGGACAATTACTTTGATGCTTAAATAAAGATGAGGCCCGCAATGCACTCTTATAAATGTATGACAACAAGTGTGGTGGGCATTTCAATGGATATGTCATGTCTCAAAAACTATTATGCTAAGGATATTATTGGCTTTTCATGGAATAAGAATGTATCGAATATGCAAAACTATGTTTAAAATTCTAAAAATTATAATAATTTGAATCATGCACCATCACATGAGTTACAACTAATTATTTTACCATGGCCTCTTTCTTTATGGGGTTTTGAATTAATTGGAAAGGTAAATCTAGTATCTGCTGGTGGACATAAATTTATATCATAGCTATGAAATATTTTTAAAAATGGGTAGAATTAATTCCTCTTGAGTTTACCACAAGGGATGACATGTGCAGGTTTTTGATGATCAATCTTATTTCTCATTTTGGCATACCTTTAGCTATTATTTCTAATAATGGAACATCATTTAAAAACAAGACAATAAAATGTTTTTATAGTAAATACAAAATTAAGCATACCTTTTATACACCTTATTACCCATAGGGCAATGGCCAAGAAAAGGTAACCAATAAGACAATAGACAAAATACTTGGTAAAATAATTGAATAATATAACATTGATTGGCATCAATAGAGGGTATATTCTTTACGGTTATACCAAACTAGTGTCATACACCTACTCAGGGTACACCGTACTCTTTGGTCTATGGTACATAGGACATTTTACTAATTACACTCGAGATACCATCTTTGCACATTTCTCTTAAAGACATTGTCAAAGATAATAAATACCATCAAAAGATATTGCATCAGTTAGAACAATTAAGTGCAAAACACACACAGGCTGCTGAGCACTTATGTGTCTATCAAGACCATGTAAAATGAGCATATAACAAAAAGGTTCATCCACGTGACTTTGATGTGGGTGACTTGGTACTAAAAGAAAACCAAAATAATACCAATGTAGAAAAAGACAAGAAAGGAAAGTTCAAACCAAATTGGTTGGGACTATTCATAGTTACAAAAAAGTTGGAAAATGTGTATACCAACTTGATACACTTGGAGAAAACCTTTAAAATGTCCAATGAACATCATGCACTTACATAAATATATCATGTTATAAATTTTTTAAAATACAAAAAAAAATCAAAAACATTCAAAAATCCTAAAAACATTTTCAGCACCTACATGTTCTATTAGCTCCTTAGAATATATATGTTAGTTCCATGTTAATGGATGGCATATCAGTTATTAATACATACACAAGTGTGTCATGATTCTATGTGAGTGTGAAATAGACATACATAGATACATGATCTATTTATATTTATATTTTAGATGTTGGGTAATTCGTCAACTCAGATCGTATGGACATTGGGGGCATCCACCTCTATGATCACGATGCTCATAGGTTATATGGTTTAAGGATCACTTTTCATTATCATGTCTGAGCTTATATGTACTTACACATGCCTTTATCTATGATTATATCTTACACAGGATACTTGATATGCTATACATATGAAGCTTTTTTACTAACACACTTGATCCATGGGCTATTATGACATGTTTATGTTGGTTTCTTATGCTTTCCTTTGTGCACTTATTTGAGTGTCATGCCTTGCTAATGTCTTGCTTTTTCAAGCATTTGAATATGATCATTTATTTGTGGCCCCCATGCCTATGTGTGCTTTCTATGACATTTGATAATATTATTGATTGTTGTATGGACATTCGAATATGTCATATTTGCTTTTGGGACTAAGTCATGTCCCTTCTATTGTGTGACATTTGAACATGCCCCTTGTTTGTGGTCGTATTGGACCATTACCTTTTGAATTGATTTTGAGTGCTCTTGTGTGTGTGCTTGGTTTGATTGTTGAGCTTGTACTAATATATATATATATATATATATATATATATATATGTATGTATATATATATATATATGTATATATATATATATATATATGTTACCATGATATTTATCATGCATCTTAGGCCTTCATGTGATCACATTGTTCTACATGCTTTAATGATACATTCACCTAGACATGTTCTATATGCTACATGGTTACATTCATAGATTATATGATTATCTTATCCTTTTGAAGTGAGGTAAGTAACAACTTTTATTCATCTCTCTCCTCAAAGTGGGGGGGGGAACTTATTATTGGGGGCATGTCATAGAGGCATATTCTTCACATTTGACATAATTTTCAGATTTAGTGGGGGCATGCTTTGGAAACATGTTCTCCACATTCATTCAATATTTGGTACTTATATTAGTTTTTAGATTCAAAGGGGGCATGTCATATAGGCATGGTTTCCACACATTCATGGTTTTTAGATTCAGTGGGGGCATGTTTCAGAAGCATGTTTTCCATACTTATTTAGTATTTGACACACCTATATTTAGTGGGGGCATGTTTTGGAAACATGTCCTTCACATTGGTACTTATTCCTATTTTTAGATTTCTCCACATATAATGGGGGCATAATTAGGAAGAATGTTATCGACACTTACACATTTTCTAAATTGGCTAAGTCACACAGTTATATGATTTAGATTCATAGTTGTGGTAGAATTCTATACATTCGTACTATTATTATTCACACTTTCAACATGAGACATATATAAAGTGAATATGTTATGTGATGTGCATCTAATATTATAAAATATTAATTAGTTTTATATTTAAAAACACTTTATAGTATTGTCATCACCCATCAAGATGTACTTTTATGCATTGATACTAAGGATTTACTTTATAAGCCAATCTACTATAGTAATTAGTTCACTCTTGATATGGTTGAGGTGATTAAATCACTTAATCTTACCAAGTTTTTTAGTTGGACTTGATTGTATCATCCAACATTATCAAGTTGATAGTATCAATTGAATTTGTTCAGTCATGATTATTAGGTTACAAATATGATTGGGTTACACGGTGGAGCTAATCTCAACCATCAAGTGACAACTCACCTTTGCTCTTAGGTTGGGGGCATGTTTCCAATCTCTCTCTATCTCTTTAGATATATGCATTTTCTATATTTCTATATATTTATCCTAATCTTAGTTTTAGAGGCTTATAATGACACATCTTTCAAATCAACTTGACAATAGGCAAGGTGGTTACATCGATACACAAACGTACTCCTAAACCTTATTTTTTTAGTTTCAATCTTTTTAAGTACTTTCAATTCTAGGTTATAAGCACTGATTATGTATTGTAACATTCTCTTGGTTGTTGGTTAGTCACCAATAAAGAACTCAAATCAAGATCACGTAAAGATAAGGTATGTTATACACACCTAAATACACATTCCTTTACTTTAAACTAATAATTTCATACTTGATTAAAGGGGGGAATGTAGACACTATTTTTGAATTATATAACACCTTAGTCTTGTACACTTGGAAAAATCTGACCTTGGTTGTTATTATTAATTCTAGACCTTTTTTACTTTCTAAAGTCTCGCATCTACTCTATCTTGCACCCATTAGCCTATCTTATAGTTTGACTAGTCTTATGTTGATGACCTAAACCTATTATCTTGCCCATAATGCTTAGAATTTGTTTATCTTACACCTCTACAAGTTATCAGTATGTACCTACTTTCCTGCTTCCTATACACTAATGTTTGGGATAGAGCCCTACATTAACACTAGTGTCCTAACCTGACATAAGTGTCCCATGCCCTAAAGTCATCCTATTTACAAATGAAATGTATCCTTATGGTTGGTCTAAGTGCTTTAATGTGAGTTATTTATTTAAAGGGGTTGATATAAATATGAAATCAACCCTCATTCATTTCTCACCTAGCATTTAGACAAAATAACATTCAATTGAACAAAACTTCCTTATTTAATCCTATTTCCATGCCAATCATATAGACAACACATATACAGGGCTGAAGGATTGAAGGAGTAACCTAAGAACTATATTTTCCAAGTTATAATCTGGGTCATTTTTGTACTTACTTTGCACATTTGGCTTGAGTCACACACAAGCTGACACATAGGGGATAATTACATCAGTTTAAGGCCCTCTTCAGTGTATTGGCTATGTAGGTTGTGCTCATCGATAGAGGGATCTTAGGGGTTAGCTTGACATTGTGTTCTCACTAACTTATTTTTCCCCAAGGTCACCATGAATATGAAGAACTAGGGTTTTACAAATTCATGATGAGCAATGGTCTATGACCCAGATATAGATACACCAGAGTGATGGTGAAGTCAAACCTAGAAGCATATAAGTGGTTAAATCCTTTCCCAGTAGGTATTCCATAAAGGACACTTGCATCAAGTACAAATAGTAGCGTCAATGCAACCATCCCAAGCTGATGTTAGTGTATGTGGCTTCAAAAATGTCAAATCTAGAATCTGATGTTTTTTCTAGAATAATCTTCTAGTCTAATTTCTTCCTGTTCTAAATATAGAACTACATTAGCATCAAAACAAGCTAAGTTCATTACTTCTTTGTCATTTCTATACTTATCATAGTTATAGTTACTATTTTTAGCCTATCTCAGTTAAGATATTCAGTGTATGTTTATATCTAATTTAACATCCAATTGGCCTATTGTAGATCTAATCATCACCCTTGTGCATTATCATTTATATATTTATTAACCCTATTTACCTAAAAATGGATTCCTATATCTAATTTAGGGTTAAATATAATCAATAAATGGTGACACTACATTATGGGGAAAGAGAGAATTATTCATTCAAATCATAAGCCACTTCAATTCCTATAGATGCAAAGCTAGCTAGGTAATGCATGACATATGAAATGGATGACTTACATGCAAAAATTCCATCTCATGATCAAGCATATTAAAAGGAAGGAAAACAAGGCAACATATTTGTTTAGCCAACCACTAGTTCATGCACTCATCATAGTGTTGGACATGCACAACCATAACTTCATAGACTTGGTATCCCTCTACTCAACTAATCAGGACTTTACAACAACTTACATCAACCTATCACAAGGTAAATAAGTTCAAGAATTCTATTTATCTGACCATATTTTATACAAACTTAAACATATTTATGTTCTTAATGGTGTACCTCATTGATGACTCATCAAAGAGGCATACTACACCAAGACCTTAAGACACTTCAATGTGATAAAGACTCTAGCTATATTGTAAGCACACTTCTACTGGCTACACATGTGCACAAACATGGAATGCCACATCAAGTCTTGCATTCCTTTTTGCATCACCAAACCCATGAATAGTAAGCTAGGACTTTAAACACTTCTACCAATTCCATCTAGACCATGGAATCTATTAGCATAGATTTATTGATTGGTTTGCCTACAACAAGATGCTAGCATGACTCTATATTTGTAGTAGTGGACAATTTTTCAATGATGGATATCATGGTTGCATGCAAAAAAGATATTAATGTAACTAACATTATGCAAGCCTTTTTCAACCATGTTTGGATTTATTTTGGGCTTCCAACATCCATTGTCTCTAATAGAGATTTGCTTTTTGTAAGTCATTTTTGGCAAGCATTATGGGACTTGATGGGTATGCAACTAGATCGGTTAATAGCTTTTCATACATGATCAGATGGGAAAACTAAAGTGGTCAATTACACACTTATTCATATTTTATGAATGTACAACTATGCACATGTTTTCACTTAGGATGATAATCTATTATACATTCAACATATCTATAACAGATCACTTCACAACTCTATGAGTCATAATCCAATCTAGACATGTTTTGGGTTTCAACCTTTGACACCTCTAGACATCTCCTACCGTGCACTAACCAACACTGAATTGTGTACATAAGAACAAGAAGCAGACAAAGATAAGAAGTTTTTGTGACACACATCTAGTCTATTCATCATTAGGCTCAACAGATCCTTTGTTGCACATAAAAAATGTATAAGGATCACCACGATACACATCGTATACCTCATGTATTTTGAGTTGGTGATAAATTATTGCTACATCTTCAAAAAGAACACTTTAAAGGTCCAAATCAAAAGATCAATCCTATACACTATGGACTTTACACCATTCTACACACAACTAGAGATAATTCCTTCATTCTTGATCTGGATTTATACTTGGGCATGTACCCGATCTTCAACATGGAACTTCTGAAGCCTTACACTACCACTTCTTAAACTAACAATGACACAACATCCTTTTGATTTAGATCTAAAACATTTGCATCCTATAGAGAAGGACCAATCATTGAGGTGATAGACATATTCACCCACCATGGAATACATTAACTTTTTGAAGTGGTTAAGGTTGGAAAATATGTTGATCAAGCTAAATGGTACACTTCTTAGCAACTTTAAGTGTAATTTCCTTAGTTATACACTAATGTAATGGAAACATTGATATTAATAAAGGGAAAATGATATGTGTGTAGCCTTTGTATATCTAAGCACACTCCTCATTTATTATTCTACATATATCTCACACATCTCATGCAACCTTATGCATTCCTTTACTCGATTCTTGATCACAACCTTATTTACAAGTCCCATACATACTCATATACTTTCATGAAATGATCACCTCATATCATAACCTATTTATCATATTTTATAATACTCAGCTCATATCCCCTCACACTTCATTATCGTCTACTCATAAAATCATTGACTCTTTCAGGCCCCATTTTACCATAACCACATGTTAGCCTGCCCTGACCACATGACACATCTAGTGGCCCAACTAGTCTTTAGCTGCCAATGGAGGATCTTGGGATTAGAAGTTATATAAGATAGCATGGACATTAACTATTTAGACCATTGCCATCTACCACATCTTATAAGAAGATATTCACACCTATCAAACACCCTCGCTAATATCTATACAATAATTAATATTGCCCTTATATTATGCATGTTAAAATATATAATAAATGTATTTGGATAATGATAACTAAGATAGTCAGTCGGGTTGATGCCATTACATATTTATGACAAATAATTTTTTATGCACATCTACTCTACATACACACAGTATAGACATTATACTTTGTTTCCTCATTCTTTCATTTATGAATACAAGGTGTATTTATTGCAAGTAAGTCTTCCACTCCATTGAATGTGTGTTTGATAATGTTGTTTGAATACATCTCTATGCATTTAATCTACATAATCATACTTTCTTGTCCCTTAGATGCTTGGTCGTCAGCCTTGTGTTCTGGATCATGGACATTGTCTAAAGAGAAGTGGAAAATGAAAACATGCTTGTTTTTGTGACAAGGTGATGGTGGTGATAGAAGAACACCACATCGTGGAGTCTGCAACCTATAGTGACATACTATCAAGTATAATGACAACCTAAGGGTATATAACCTAATTGACTTATTTGAGGAGGCAAGGCTAAATAAAACAATAAGATTTTTTATGAGGGTCCAAAGTAAAATATAAAGCATCAAATAAGGGTTAATTTTTTTTCAAAATTAATAAGGCAACTCTTGTGTCAAGAGGATGTGTTAGCACAAAATAACTTCATTACAGTTCTTGGTCCCATATACTACTTGGTCTCATGGATGCTATTAAAATATGTCATTAATTAATTCAATTAGAAAAGAAAAGTGATTTAGTCTATCAATCTATGGAACTAGGTAGTAAAGGTATAAAAATAGGAGTAATATTCTTATGATGAAATTATGTTCTATATATGTATCAGGTATATTTAATGATGTGTTAATTTTAAATCAATATTAAGGTGAAGTTTTAAGGATATGTATTATAATACTCCCTCTCTCTACTAACACCATTCATAGTTTTGGTGTCATGTTTGGTGGGTCCTTTTGAAATATTGTCTATATAAAATACATAAATAATGATTATGAGAAAGAGATGGTGTGTGAGCCATTATATTGAAGAGGTGGTTTAATAGGTTATTTTTAGAGAAAATTTGCTTATGTTCTTTGGAAAGAAGAGAAAAAAAACTTGAGAGGGTTATGGTAGAGAAACCTGATATGTTGTGCACGTGTTTGATCCAGATAGTTGTAGATACTGCTCTTTGGCTTGGGGGGAATGACCTACAGATAATAAATCACTCAAAGAAATGGTTGATTAGTTAGATAGTAGGGTGGACTACCTAGCAAGCTACATCCAAGAAGCACAAGCTTTCTTGGAGGCTATCAATCCACACTATTAAATAATCAAATTCTAAAAGATAAAGTACTTGCATAAATAACATAAGATACTAAAATCAAATACAAGAAGTGCTTGATAAAAGATTAGAAAAAATTGACTAATTATAGCAATAAGTGGGTCAATACTTAAATAGGTCAGGTATGGTTTAAAAAATAGGGTAGGATTTTGTGATTAGGTAGAGGGTCTAGAAATTGGATTTGGTTGAGGTCTAGTGGGTGAAAATAGCTTGTTATTTTTTCACATAATGACCATCGATGATTAGGGTGATCGTCAATGGTTAGGGTGACCATCGACAATTAAGGTAACCATTATCAATTAGGATAACTATCGGTAGTTATTGTGGGTGGGGTCTAGTCAAGAAAAGACTATTTAGATGAGGTCACAAAATGAAATTCTAAGAGATGGGTGTAGGCTGAGTTGATTGCAAAATAAAAACAAAGTGACTAAATGGTTAAAAATAAATACTTAGCTTGCTAGTTGTTGATCTGATAAATGATTGAGGTGGTTGGTTGATAAACTCATTGGCAAAATATAGGGAAATTTTTGTAGAGTAATGGTACTTGGTTATTGGTCGATGGATGGTAACACTTCAGATCTCTATCACACTTGCTAGTTCACTGGATTATTGGAAGAATGCTTGAAAAATAAAATGTTGATACAAGAAGCTCTAACTCTAGATGATGATCATTTACTTCTACATTTAGTTTCACCTTCTCTTCTTCTCTTTATAGGAAGGAATGTACAACAATACATTAACAAGAGGTCTAAATTGCTGTCTAAATTTAGCTCTTGTAATCATGGTCTTATACACAAATTAGATGAGATAATTATAAAAAAGTAAGTCAAAGTGATGTGTTAGTTTAGTGGTTCAGGTGGTGGAAACTTGATCATCGATGATCGAGGGTTAAAGGTTAGGTTGGGTTAGAAGGTGGGTTAAAAGGTAGGTCAATTCTGACTTGAGTTAGGTTTGGTTTATGGTCGAAAGGTCAAGGTTGGTCCCTAGGGAGTCTAAGAGTGTTTCAATACTTAGAACCATGGTGTAGGGATTTTTGGTGTCTACATTTGCCCCTTTTTGTTTTTTAGTTTGTATTAGAATGCTAAAAAATAAAAATAGATTATGGGTCAAAGGTTCAGTTACCTCGAGTATGGGAGGAGGTGTTCCGCCTCAAACTAGGAAGTGATGAGGTAAAACTAAATTGGGTGTGGGTTTGATGAATGATTAAGGTGGGGTTGAGTTGGTGGTTTGATAGGTTGGGCACTAAAGCATAAACATGTGCACCAAGTCTGATATCCAAGATCATGCATTGACTAGGTTACCATGGTTGGTAAAAATAAGGTTTATACTAGAAGGATAAGTGACAAGTAGATCACATGATCATATGTGATGGTTAGGTTATACTCATAAACTTAAGTATCCTAAACAAGGTCAGTGTTTCCATTGGTATCTAAGGTAGGACGTTCTCTTGTGAAAACATAAATTATCTAGTGTGTGCAAGGTAGTGTAGGTTCAAAATTATTCAACATGGTGAGTAGTTGGTGCAATTAAAAGGACCAGGCAAGGTCATCATAAAGCATGTAGTAGTCAGGACAAAGTGGCTAGTGGTGAGATAACATTATGGTTAGCAAGGTTGGTGGAGAAGGTGATCTCCTATGGTGGGAATTTGATGTGGGTGTCAAAAATTTGTAGGTTAAAAGGTGGTTGAAGGTAAGGGAAAGAATCCCAATATCCTGATCATTGATAGTTATGGTTCCTAGGGTCGACCATCAATGGTCACCCTAACTATTAGTGATCAAGTAAAAACCCAAAAAGGGTAGAGATAAAAAGTGACTATGTGGGTTTTATTTGGTCATTGTGGATTTTTTACTTTTGACAGTGAGCTCTTGGCATTTTGTGTGAGAAAATAATGATGGTGTTTGTTGAGTGGGCTAGTGGTTGAGTTGGATTATTGTTTGAGTGGGATGGAGGTTGGATTGATGAGGATTTAGGGTGGGTGAGGTAGGGCATGTGATCAAGATGTGGGTTCCAGGATTCCTCCTCAATGATGGCCAAGGAATGAGGTAGGTACTGTGTTGTATTGGTAGAGTAGATAAATGCATTTGACTTTGAATTCAGTTGTTTGTTGAGTGATTTTTTATTGTAGAGGTGGTCTACTTTTGTTTTGACCTAGGTTTATGGTTTGTGGTTGATTTGAGGTCAGAATTCAAATTTAGGAAGGGTAGGGTGGTTAGGGGAGGGTAAAATAGGTGTTAGGTAGGAATTTATAGGGTGATTATGGTGTGTGTGTGGTTTTTTGGGGAGGGTAGGGTTTGGGTATTCTATCGATGGTCACTCATAGTGACCGTTGATGGTCACAACTAACCATTGATGATTGATGACCATCGATGGTTGGTTGTTTGACCATCAGTGGTCACCATGACCGTCAGTGCTTGAGTAAATGATGATGCATTTATTAAAGGTTAAGTTGAATGGTTATTGAGTTTGATAGTTTAGGTAATGCCAGATGGTTTGAATGTTTAGTTAAAAGTGATGTTAAGGGTAATGGTTAAATTATACTTGTGGATAGGTAATAGTTTTGAGAATAGTTAAGGCACATACTTAGTAGGTGATGTTGTAGGTAGAATGTGGATTATTTAGGGTGTAGAGAAGATAGTTTTAGATTTTGGCTTTGGAGATATGTCATAGGTATAGGTTGTAGTAAGCATAAGAAGTATGTGTAAGAGGTTAAGTTCGTAGGAAAAAATAATATAGAGAACTAAGTTTGTTTACTATCAAACATTACAGGCATGGGAATAGATTCAAATGTGAGATCAGGTGCCTCAGATCTTTACCAAGATTCATTGAGGGATGACCATAGTAGAGTGGGTTCATATGGAGGAGGTGGGCCTTGGTGCTATGATGCATTACCAACATGTGTCAAGGGACACGATGATGATAGTGGTGCTCATCTAGAGATGGGATCCAACCACTAACACCTTCCTACTACTTACAAGTGAGATGACTATCCTAACTAATAATATTCATAGGATTACACAGCTACCCATATGGGGTGAGTTGATTTATCATATTGAGAGGGAAGAACATGATGATTTTATGGAGCTATTATATGGGGATGACCTTGATTTGGTGAGGTGGCATTTAGGAGGTTTTAGCTATATTCTGTTATACCAAAGAGATAGAGATGATATGCAACTACTGATGATGATGATAGTAGTCTCGTGTTATGCATTATCTGATTCGAGCAGCAGGAGGTTCCCTTATTTGTTGTTGGGGGTACTAGTGGAGATGTTTATGGGTCACATAGTGTTCACATGGGCACTAGTGCTATTGGTTTAGATTTATAGGGAGCTATGAGGATTCTGAGCCTATAGGAGGTATGATATCAATATGGGGTTTGTTCTGCATTGTTAGGCATATGAGCACATTTGAGTGTTGTGACCAATGGGGATATCATGGGAGGGGTATGCTCAAATGGGATTCTAATTAGGATTTGAGGTGGAGAGATGATTTTTCCCTCTTGGGACTAGGTGGAGGGGTTCATGACATAGACTAGTTCAGGGGATTATTTGATGCCTTTGTTGTTGGAGATGTGATTTGGAGACCATATGTCCAGTTTCTAGGATGAACACACTATGATTCGCACACACTATCCCTACAGAGTTATTAATGGATCTATATCAGTAAGTATGGTGAAATAGAGTTGATACCTTTTGATAGGGTACAGTAATAGTTCAGCTTGGTATAAGGTATCCTCAGCGTATTCTCAGGGTATAAGAGGGAGGATATATCCATAACTAGTACATATATTCCTTAACCATAAGGAGATACCAATGATGCTAGAGATAGATGATGCAAGTGTTGGTGATGGTTATGCTGCATGGTACTAGGGACTATATGTTGTAATTGACATTGGTGATGATGAAGATGGTCAATAGGCTATGGATGTTGAACCAACTGGTGGAGGTGGTCAACAGGCATAAGGATAGGGGGTTTCCATAGATATGTAGGTAGTGATTGGGTAGAGAGAATAGGCATGAGTGGCACTAACTATGGCAAATGCTTCCATGATAACATTACAAACATTGCTAGTAATAATGTAGGGTTAGTTGGCTACTATCACAGGTGAGAGAGATGAAGCCAGAATGATGCTAGCTCTGGTGACATAAGAGAGAGATTCTCTTTAGAAGGGAAGAGGTGGAATACCAACAGTAGTGGCACTAGTAGGGACCATCCCTATGTAAATATATGTGGTGACTATGGAGGAGCTGTAGTATTATGAGGCCATAACCTTCAAGCATTAGCTAAATGAGCTCCAATGGGGTGATTATAGTGTTGGAGTTGTAAGTGGTGCAAGTAAAATGACACTAGGTTAGTAGGCCACATATATAGGTGGCCAGGTAGGTATAGGAAGATAGGCTCTAGGGGGTATTGGTACACCAAGGGGCAGTGGTGCCTTAGGTTCATAGTTTGTTATGAGACATGGATACTTTTTGATGTATATGATTTTTGATACCGGTTTGTGAGCTGATGTAGCGAGATGTATAGTTTGAGAGAGATATGTATATGATGACATTTATGTGATTATGAACTCATGATTTATAGATATGATCTTCATTTATGGATTGTGGTACATGGTCTTGATGCTTATGTTGATTATTTATGCTCATGATGATGTGGACTCACCTAGTTAGGCATGGGATGATATGTATGTTTATTCATGTTTATGATAATGTTTTGTTATGGATTTGATGCTATCTCATGTGATTATGATGAAAATGTGATGTTTATTTATGACTATGATGATGTTTATGACATTTGTGATTATGGTTCTTGATGATGTTGTGTATGGAAATGATGATTTAATTTCATGTTTGAGATGATCATGTTTATGATATTGATATGATTATGGTGTTCATACTAAAATGTAATGAGTATATGCTTATTCATTTAGATTTATACATGTGGTAAAAAATAGTTTATTATTGTTTGTTCATGGATGTTATGATGTTGATAGTTATAATTATGTTTATGTATATGGTTTATGCTAATGATGTCTGTTTAGTTCATGATATAATGATGATGTTGTGATGTTGACATTGTGATTTTGTTGTGGCTTTTGATGATGATAGTATGTGATATGGTTATGATTATGGTCATTTTGTTTAAAGTGAAGCACATAAAGCAAGTTAAATAACAAAACTAAATGTGAGAAAGAGAAGATAATCATGAGACAAATGTCTAAGTGAATATATCAATCAATTATGAGAAGATAAAAAGAGGGCATGATACTTCTTATTTGGAAAGGACTAAAACAAACTAAAGTTGGATTGGCTTAAGGAACATAAGCCCTTCGAATGTTTCACATTAGTGTGCATTAGTTGGTTAAAAAGGCTTCTTGATCACATTATGTCAAGTAAGCTCATAAATCCCTTGCTTATAGTGTATAAAGGGGAGATGGATGAAGATGTAATCTTCGTGTGAGTCCAGCATGCCTCTTCTAGAGGTTACCAAATATTTAGCATAAAAAAGTTTATGTCATATCAGGTGTAGACTGATTAATGCGAGAAGTCTACCTATGAGAACCAATTGTGGCTTTTAAAATTATTTTACTTATGAGAGCTGATTAGAGATTTTGCTCTTTTTGATGCTTGATAATGGGTATTTTATTTAATTTATTATTGCTTGGGAGGGTTGGGGAAGCTGATCGATGTAGGAAGCTTCCAAGAAATTTCTTTGCTTTGACAAATGCTTTACTTAGCCATCCTTTAAGGGAGTGGTCTAAGCTTATGTGCTTTTTTTAATGCTTTTGATAACTATCCTTCAAGGGAGCAATCTACCTTATTTTTAGAAATTTTGATATGTTTTGGGTAGCTATCCTTCAAGGGAGCACTCTGTGAATACTTAAAATGACCCATGATTGTTTGCAATTATGACTTTGCTTTTTGTTTTGGGTTGACATAGTCTTGTTTATATAGGCTTAAAGGTTCTCCTTTTATGAAGGCAAAACTAGAAGTACAAGAAGATTGAATAGGTGTGAAAGGGGTTTAGGTGATAATGACCATGGGAATCCATCCTAGGAAAGTGGCAGAAAGTACCATGAGAATCATGCCATGGGTAGAGTCATGGTTCCCATTATTCAAGATTAGGATATGATTGTGATGGATAATCACATGATTTAAATCTAATTGGTTGCCCATAAAATAAGGAGATGAAGGTGGTGTGAAAGTAGGGGATGAGCTTAAATTAGATAAAAGATGAGTTTGATCCTTTTTAATGAAAGGAAAGATGCAAATGCAAAGCATTAAGTGGCCTAGGCTATGGGTTTCCCTCAAGAGAGGCTAACTGGTAAGCTCCTAATCCATACTTGTGCATTAGGATATAAGGTCTAAACCAATTGAAAAGAAATTTACCTCGCTTAATTTTCTCCATATTGGTGACATGTTGGTGTTACTTTAAGATGAGGTATCCAATAGATAATTCTCACACTTTAAGATGTTTGTTATAATCTCATTTGATGTGTTCTTAATAGACATGAAGATGAGCGAGGATAGCTAAATTATGCTCATCAAGTAGCTCTAGCTAGGCTAAATGGTGTTGATGATAATCATGTTTAAAAAAGATATCTCGTAGGGATATGGATAGTGAAGGAATTTGGACTTTGAAAGTTAAGATGGCCTCTGCTCCAAGAACTAGAGAGAAAGGGGTAGCACCCATAGGGGTTTAAATGCTAGTACGATATGCCCATAAGGTGAAAGGAAATGTAAGTTCCAATCCTAACTAGATACATTAACCATTTTGGTGAGCATGATGTTTAGAGTTTTGTTAGAAGCTTCCACATGTCTGTATGCTTGAGGATGATAGGGAAAAGAGAAACTTAATTTGATGCCAAATGTATCACAAAGACCTTAGACTTTTTTTTAAAAAGATTTTCCATTGTTAGTGATGATTTTTTGAGGAACACCAAAATAATACATAATGTGATTATTGATAAATTCAACAATATTTTTGACTTTGGTTGAGACATGAGGAATATACTCTATCCAATTAATAAATTACTTGATCATAGTGATGATAGAATGATGTCATTGTGAAGAATGGGGGTTAATTTCACCAATAAGGTCTAGACCCCTAGCCACCATTGTGCGAAGGGCCAAAAATATGTGGATATGTGAAGACTATGGCTAGGTGCATGATGTAAATTGGCATGTTGTTGACACTTAACACACCCTTTCACATAATCATGGTAGTCTTGGTTAAGGGTAGGCCAATAATAACCAAGGTGAAGGATGTGTTTAGCAATGATGAGGTCACTAAAGTGTCCCCCACATATCCCATCATGCATTTCTCTAATAGCATGAGAGGCTTCATGACTACATAGGTAGTAGAAGAGGAGAACATCAAAGCCATGTTTATAATAAAATACCCTCATAATGGTATAACGTGAGGTACTCTAGATAAACACTCTTTGAGCATTCTTGGAAACACTAGAATGCAATGATTGCAAGGTTAATATAGTTGAAGGTCTGCTGATACCAAAGATCAAGCTTGGGTCTTCCTCCACATTGAAGATGGTGGGAGAGTATGGTTTGACATAAGAGGGATAGGTAAGTCTATGGATAATGAAAAATAGCTTAGAGTTAGAGGGTGTAGATGGGCTATAAGAGGCTGATGGAATGCCATGGTGTCAAAAAACTTATTGGTAGATCATGGGGTTGATTGGATATAGTAGTGTTCAAATGATGTTAAGAGTATCATCAACTAGTTATTTATACTATTGTAAAACATTATTTTTGTACAATGGTAAGAGCTATTGATTTCATTGACCATAAGCTGAGAGTCGACCAAAGATATTGATTATTTTAACTCCCAAGAATAAGGAAGTTATGAGGGCCTATTACTAGGGCTTCATACTCAACCATATTGTTGGTACATTTGAAATCTTAGCTTGAAGGATAAAGGAAGAGGTTCACCATGAAGAGGGGAATAAGGGTGATACTAGCTCCCCCACCATGCTGACACTTTGATCCATGTCAAATAACATGGTCAATTAAAAGGTGAAGTTTGCTTGAGAGAGGGTCACAATGGACTCATCTAGAAAACTCAAGACGAGGAGGTTGGTTGTTTGCTAAGGATACTTTGGCCAATTGGTATGGATAATGACTTGCCCTTTAATTAAAATTTTCTAAAGAAAATCAAGGTCAAACTTAGCTAAAATCATGAGCCACTTGGCCATACATTAGTTTTGGTATGGCTTGGAGTGCATATACTTGAGTGGGTCAGTATTGGTTATGACATAGGTCTAGTGGTTAAAAAGATAGTGGTGAAGTTTGGTGGCCACAAAGAGTAAATCTAAGTAAAGTTTCTTGATATGGGTATACTGAGTTTCATATTATACAAGTGTGTGACTGATGTAGTAGATGACTTCCTCTTTATGTTGTTCATCTTGATGAGAAAGCATTGCCACTAAGGAGTGGTTGATGGTGGAAATATAAAGGTAGAAAGTGTTGATTATCATTAGAGAGGGGTAAGGATAGGTGGAGACAAAATGTACTCTTTCAAGTGAATCAAAGGCCTTTTGATATTCATTATTCCAATTAAAAGATACATCCTTATTCAAAAGGTGGTGGAAGGGTAGGTATTAATTTGAGAGCTAGAGAGATAAAGTGACAGAATGGATTGGAGCTTCCCATGTAAACTATGGATTTGCTTGAGGTTGATTGGAGTCGAAGCATGTTGAGAATTGCTTTGATTTTGGTAGGATGAACTTTGCAATTCCCTGAAGGAAAATGATAAAGCTGAGGATCTTTCCTGATAAGACCCCAAAAATGCACTTTTTGGGGTTAAGGTAGACATGGTAATGGATGAAGTCACTCAAAGATAATTTTGAGAATGGCCAAATGATCCTTATGATATTTAGGATTTCCTAATAAGATTGTCCATACAATAGTCCTCAACAATTTTGTGGATAAGGTCAGGGAAGATGTAGGTCATAACACATTGGTAGGTTGCGCTAACATTCTTCAGTCCAAAAGGCATGACCCTATAATAGAAGGTTCCCCATGGGGTGATGAAAGGTAGTTTTATGTTGATCTTCAGGGGCAATTAGGATCTAATTGTAACCTAAGAATATATCCATGAGAGATAACATCTCATGGTCATCTGTAAGATCAACTAGCTAGTTAATGCTTGGTAGAGGAAAATTGTCTTTTGGGCAAGCAAGGTTGAGGTTAGGAAAGACCACACAAATGCATAATCCCTCAGTGGCTTTGGTGACATGTATGACATTTGAGATCCATTGGGGATAGTCAATGGATTGAATAAAATTGACAGAGAGAAGGTGTTGGAGCTCTTCTTTGATGAGAAGGGCTATACGAGGATGCATTCATCTAAGTTTTTTCCTAACGGGCTTAACATCGTGGTTGGTGACTATGTTATGGGTAGCAATGGAGGGGTTAGTTATTGGCATGTCACTATAAGACCAAGAAATGCTATGTTGTGGTCATGTACGAAGGAGGGGAAGTCTAGAAGTTCCTCAAAATTTAGTGATTAGCTAATTTTGACAATTTAGGGGCTGTCTAAAGTGCCCAAGTTGATATCCATGGTGGATTCATTCAACATGGTTAAAGTCTTTGAAGGTAGAGATTTGTGGATAGAAGAATTTGGTACACCAAGATAGGTGAGAATAAAATCATCATCCTAACACTAAATGGTATTAACGGTAGGAGAGTCATCTCTTATCATCTCAAGATGGGTCATAGGGATGATTACGGTTTCCCCATCCTTTTGATAAGTCAGGGGTCTTAGGCTAATCATGGTGATGAAAAAAAAAGTTAGGGGGATGATATCAAAATTCTTAGCTGTTGATGGTGGAGTGGATGGTGAGGATGGGATATCCTCATCAATGACGATAATGGGAGGAGGGTTGGCTTATTGTTTAGGTGGCATGAAACTGAGGCCATTCTTTTTGTGAAGTTTTTTGGTTTTGATTATAAGCAACTCTTGCAGCCTATGTTCATACTGACCTAGGCCAAATCCCTTCCAAGCACACTTGTAGAGGTATGTTTTGGAAAAAAATTGGTTTATCTAGGTAGGATAAGCTGAAAGTGAATGTTTAAGGTGAAAAAGAGGTGGTGGAAGTGTTGAGGGGTTTATCAAGTTACCCATAGATAAAATTAGTTTGGAAAGTTGAAGGTCTGAAAGGAATAATGGTTTTGATATTGGGGTCATAATCAAGTTGGTGGTCAAGTTTCCCATACTTTTGAGGGGGAGGGAAGGTGTCAAGGATGAGAAGGTGATACTAACCCAATGAAATACATTGGAAGGTTGATTCCAAAAGGTCTATCATGGAGATTTGGGTGGAAGGGATGGAAGCACTAATGGATGCTTCATTGGTAGAAGAAGATGGGATTTCATCTTTTACTGATGAGGGCTGGTTGGATGGTGGAAAGAGAACATCATTGGGTTAGTACTTCATGTTACATGATGTGAAAGGGATTGAGTTAACTTATACGGTAACAACTTGACCTTCATGCTCAAATATGATGCACTGAAGTAGGGTAGATGGTACACAACCCTTGAAATGAATATAGGGGTGTCCCGGTAAGACACTATACTAGAACTCACCTTCCATTACATAGAATAGCTTAAGAAGGGTGCAAGGTCCTAGGAAAATGTAAAGGATGATAGTTATTAAAGTCATGGTCATGGTATCTTTAAATGATCAGAGTACCATTGAGGTTTTTGACATGGTCTCAGGTAATTTTATTTGATTGTAGGCATGGGAGGAGATGATGTTGATACTAGCTCCAGCATTAATCATAACCCTCCTGATGTGGGTTTGGTTGATGTAGGTGTAAATGAAGAGGGGAGGATCTGGGTCATCTAGGTGGATGGAAGGTATTTTTGAGTCTTTAAAGGTAATAAGGTTGGAAATGTGAAGGGCTCTGACAAAGGCTGCTAAGGGTTGAGGGTCTTCCACTCGAACCTTGATAGATTGCAACACTTCTATCATTACTTGGTGATGATGGGGTGAGGTGTTGATTAGTTCATACAAACTCATCTTCACTAACATTTAGTAAATCTATTTTTAGAATGAATTATTGGATTGAATTAGATGGATTGGAGTGAGAGGGTCTCAAGATGGACACTTTTGGTTTGGTTGAAGGTAAAGGTGTTTGGTGTTGTCCAGGTGGTTGGGTAGAGGAATAGGGATATGTCCATGGAATGGAAACCTTTGTCTTCCCCTTATCATTTGGTTAAACTTGTGATCATGTGACCACATGGAGGGTATGGATTGGGAGAGGAGTCAGGCTATGTGATTGCTTTAGTTCATCTTCACTCTGAGGTTAGAGTGGATGGGTAGGTAGGTGTTGGTCAATGGATGTTGGTTCTTGGATCGATGTTGGGATCATAGGGGGCTCATATGATAATAAGTCATCCTCATGATGCAACTGATGGGCTATCACTTGGAGATCTTTGCAATTCTCTATGTCATGCCTAGGTGTCCTATGGTATGAACATATCAATTTTTCATTGTACCTAGATAGTTTAGGATTGCGTGGGTCAAATGGTCTAATAAGTGGCAAGGTTAAGCAAGGTGCTTGTAGTAAACTTTGTAGGATGGTCATGTAAGATTTAGGTAATGGTGAAAAAGGTGTAGGGGTTTTGGGTTTGGTAGTTGAGGTGAAAGTCCTTTTAAGAGTGGTTTTGATGGTCAAAGACTTGGGTGAAGGGGTGCTCTTAGTGGATGGTTTAGGTTTTGGTAGAGAGGTTGAGGGTTTAGGGTTAGAAAGTTTTGGGGTAAACATTTGAGAGGTAAATGATTTATTTATATTCAGTTGGGAGATAGGAGGTATGCCCATGGGTGGCTTGGTGAAAATAGGTGTGGATGAAAGTAAAAGTGACGGTGTAACCAAAAGTGTTGGTTGGGTTTTGATTGGGATTATTGGTTTCTCAATTAAGGTAGAGGGTAAAACAAAGAAGGGATCTAGAGTTTTGATCATTGGGCTCCTAGGTGGTTTTACTTTCTTTGTTGGCTTAACTCAGGGTTTATTTAGTAGGTTTAGTGGGTTTAGATCCAACTTTACCAATGGGTGAGTAATGTTGTGGGTAGGAATTGTGCCAATGTTCTTGGTGGATTTGGTTAGAATGATACAAGGTGATTTTTTGACCTTGGGTGAGTTTAGTTTTGATGGTGCCGCTATAGTTTATGGGCAGAAGCGTTCACTGGTTGGGTTATGGTGATAGTATATTTGGTAGTGGAAGGGGTAGGTTAATTTGATAAAGAAGGCTCCTTTATAGTTTTATACGAGATCCCAAGCTATTGCCAAAAGGTGGTCCAATATAGGTTAAGATCAGATATGAATTGTAGGTTTTTAACTAGTTTAGAGAAAAGTTTATAGATGAGCCTGAACCCACCAGTAGTAAATTCAAAGGATAGACCTAGGGGTTAAGGGGGAGGAATGATTATCTCATCCTTTTCTTGATAAAGAGGTTCTAATCTTCGAGAAGGTAACTCCTCGATGAGAGGTGTAGGGAAAGTGGTTTCTTCCTTAGGAGTGGTTAGTAAAGGAAGGGTGGATTGTTATATGATTGAGTAAAATGATGAAGTGGGAAGGGTCTCCTCTTTTAATGTGCATACCAAAGAAGAGGTTGGTGATTCCACTACCTCAATAAATGGATTAGGGGAAGAGGTGATTTGGTTGACGGTCTCCTCAACATTAAGTTTAGTAAGAACCATATTGATAGTATGGGACTTGTGAACATGAGAAGATTCTGATTTATTTTTGTTGTTGGTGGAAGGAGCATGGTTGGGAAATAGTTGTCTAAAGATGTCAAGTGATTGGTTTGGGGGTGCATTGGGGTTATCTAATAAAATCTCCCCCTTGTTAATCAAAGTTTGGACAATGTTCTTGAAGGTATTACATGTACTAACATCGTGTCCAATGACTCAGTGGAAGGTGCATAATTCACTTTCTTTATCCCAACTAGGTGCAGGATGAAAAGAATCAAATTGTTGTGGAGGTTTGATTAGGGAAAGCTATATGATATTGGATTTTAACAATTTCTCTAAAACTGAATCATATGACTCCCCAAGTGGAGTAAATTATTTTTGGCTTTTACGGTTTGAGTTCTTAGTGTTTTGATTGGAGAAGTTAGATTGGTTGACAACAGGTGGAGGGGTGGTCTTAAGGATAACCACATTCATGGTTCCCTTATTTTTGGATTTAGTGTTGGTTTGATTTTTAGGTTTGGAGGGGGGTTTCATTTGATTTGAAGGTGGAATTCTTGTTTCTCAATTTCAACTTCCCATCATCAATGGATTTGTTCTCTAGTTTTCGTGCCATGGTAAAAGCTTCATCAAAGGTCCTGAAGCTTTGAAACTGTAAAGTAGAAGAAATATGTTTAACACAAGCTTGGGCAAAGAGTTCAATTATCTCAGGTTGGGGTAGAGAGGAGAGTTGGTTTATGACACTTCTCCAATGGGCCACGAAGTCAACAATGGATTCATCATTGAACTATCAAATGGAGTAGAGATCAGTGATGGAGACTTTCTTATAGATGTTTATGGAAAAGTGATCTAAGAAAATCTAAACTAGTTGGGCAAAAGAAAAGAGAGAGTTGTTTTGGTAATATCACTATTTCAATCTAGTACTGGACCTAATAAAGACATGGGGAAGGTATGAAGAAAGAGAGCATCATCATAGGAAATCATATAACATGAATGCCTAAATGCTTTCAAGTGCTGTTGAGGGTCCCCCTTACTCTAAAACTTTGAAATTTTTAGAAGCTATCATTGAGGAGGATATGGGCAAATGGGGATGAATGGGTGAATTGGTTCATTATAGATTGAGTCATATGACAAAATATTATAAGCTCCAAAAATGGATGACTCTAAAGCAGTCATTTTATCCATTAACATTTTGATAAGGTTGGTATGGGGTTGTGAACTACCGTAGTTGTAAGGTAGGTTGTGTTGGGTTTGGGTAGGTGTAACAGATGGGTAACTGGTAGGGGGTTGAGAAGCTTCCACATTATGTGGTCATGGGTGTTTGAGAGATGATGCCACATATGAATATGTGGATATAGGCAGGTGGGTGGAAGGTAGAGGTGCATACTCTTGTGGGTTAGGGATGTAGCTTGGGTTTGTTACGATAGGTACTTATTCAGAGATTGATGTAGGTTGGGTAGGAGGTATGGTTAGGTTAGTAGGTAGAGGGTAGGTGGTCACTTTGGTGCTGGTGGGTGGAAGGATAGAAGGTATGGGAATCACCAAGCCCCAAAACAGAGAGGGGGTAGGTAGGTTGGAAATGAGAGGAGTGGTGGTGTAACTAACAGAGGGTAATCTTATAGTAAGGGAGCTATTAGTGCCCAAAGGTTGGGTTTATCCTATACTAAGAGGGTTATTAGTTGGGGAATAAGGTGCTTAAATGTTACTTGGTTGAGTGGGTTGGCTCTAAATGGTGGTATCAGTGGGGTTGTTGGTAGAGGATGATGCCTGGGTGACTGAAGGTTGGGTGGAGATGGTGGCTATAGAAGTGTCACCCATAAAGTGGGATGGAATGACATAGGTCTCGTCAATAGGTGGAATCAAAGTAGGGGTACAATGGGATATGGTGTTAAGGTAATGTTAGATGGCTATGGGGTTATTATCTAGAAAGGTGGTAAAGTCTGCATCACCTTGGGAAACTATATGAGGGATGATAGGATTCTTAGAAGGATGAGGAGAAATCTCTACATCTGAGATGTACTCCATGGATGAGGGAGAAGAGGAAGATAGATGATTAAGATGTGGATCGTAGTTTGCTTGGTTTTTTAGTTGTTGCCTAGTTAAAACCATTCAAATAAGGAGAAGAAGAAGATGCAAACAATCTCAAAACTCAAGCAAAGAGAAGCCAAGGAAATAAAACACACACCAAAGCATGTTAGATCCTAGGGTTCCTTTTAGTCTCTATTATAGCTTATGCCTTAAGCTTTAAGAATTGTGTGATCTAAATTGGCTTGTAGAATGAGTACTAGGAAAGAAGTTTATGGTTGGTTTCAGGTTGTGTTTAGGCTTTTAAAGGGGTCTATATTTGAATCAGTACATGGCTTGATATTAGGGCCTACCCCCTCACTTTACATACTAAAACAATAAGGGTGTTGGGTGCTCAGCCAAGATATACCAATTACCATAGATTATACTCAACTAGAGAGCTAAGTTGGTTCTCCCCTTAGTGATAAAATTTAAGTAGGATAGCTGAGAAAGGTGACCGCTAGGTAATAAAATCTCATTTGGGCCTTATGTTAATGTTTGATTCTTGTTTATATGTAAGTGGTTTGGTCTTGTGTTTGTGATAAGAGTGAAACTATAGTTGATTAATTTGATTTAATTAAGCTATGTGAGCTAAAATAAGAAATCAAATAATGGATGCAATCAATTTTAAGCCTAAAAGAAATTTAGATTTCTTTGTATGAGTAGAGAGATAAGAAGAAGAAATACCTAGATGCAACTATGAACCCAATAAAAGACTCAAGGGCCCCATCAGGCATGATAGAATGTTTTCAGAGAAATTTCACTTTTGTTCTTTGGAAGGAAGAGAAAAAAAATTGAAAAGGGTATGGTAGAAAAACTTGATATGTTGTGTGTGTTTGATCCAAAAGGTTGTAGATTCTCATCTTTGTCTTGGGAGGAATGACCTGTAGATAAGAAATCATTAAAAAAAGTGGTTGATTAATTAGATAGTAGGGTAGACTACTTAGTAATCTAGATCCAAGAAACACGAGCTTCCTTGGAGGCTATCAATCCACACTCTTAAACAATCAAGTTTTGAAAGATAAAGTACTTGCATAAATAATAGAAGATAATAAAATCAAATACAATAAGTGCTTGATAAAATAATAGATAAAATTGACTAATTGTAGCAATAAGTGTGTCAATACTAATGCTAAATAGGTTGGGTATGGTTCAAAAAATAGGGAAGGGTTCTATGATCAGGTAGAGGGTATAAAAATTGGATTTATTTGAGGTCTGGTGGGTGAAAATATCTTGATGTTATTTTTTTACATAGTGACCATCGACAATTAGGGTAACCTTTGGTGGTTAAGGTAATCATCGATGGTTGGGATAAACTGTCGATGGTCAGGATCTACAGTTATTGTGGGTTGGGTCTGGTTAAAAAAAGACTATTTGGATGAGGTCATAGAATGGATTTCTAAGAGACGGGTTTGGGCTAGGTTAATTATGAAATAGAAACAAAGTAACTAAATGATTTAAAATAGATACTTGGCTTGTTGGTTGTTGATCTGATGAACGATTGAGGTGGTTGGATTATAAACTCATTGATAAAGTCTGGGGTAATTTTGGTAAAGTAATGGTACTTGGCTATTGGCTAATGGATAACAACACTTCAAATCTTTGTTACACTTGTTAGTTTATTGGATCGCTAAAAGAACACTTGTAAAATAAAATGTTGATGCAAGAAGCTCTGGATCTAGATGATGATCTCTTGATTCTAGATCTTGATTCACCCTCTCCTCCTCTCTCTTTATAGTAATGAAGGAGATGTTTAATAATATGTTAACAAGAGGTCTAACTTGTCTAAATTTATCTCTCTCATACACGGGCTCACACGTGAATTAGATGAGCTAAATATAAAAAATCAAGTTAGAGTGATGTGGTAGTTTATTGGTTTAGGCAATAGAAACCTAACCATCAGTTGTCAGGCCTGATTGTCAATGATCAGGATGACCATTAGTGGTTGAGGGTCAAAGGTTAGGTTGGTTAAAAAGGTAAGTCAATTTTGACTTGAGTTAGGTGTGGTTTATGATCAAAGGGTCAGGGTTGGTCCCTAGGGGGTCTAGGGGTGTTTTGACAATTAGGATCATGGTGTGCAGATTTTTCGTGTCTACATAGGCATTACCCACACCAAAACCTTTATAAATATTAAATTCCCTCCATAAACAATGTCATATGATCATATAGTAATTGTAAACAATAAAAACAAAATGAGTGATTAAAGATAAATTTAGACAAGTCATTGTCATATGCTTGAAATGCACATGGTATTGACATCACTTATAAGATATATGTGAAAAGGAACTTTATGTTTTTCAACCAATTGGATTTTTCACAGTGTAACATTTTTTAAGGTTTTCTTGAGTAGTCATTTCTTCTACGGTTCATTTATTGATCTCTTTGAATGGTCCATGTGGCACTCATCATATCTAATGATGCTTGCAAGATGAAATAATGAAATTAAAAGTAGTGAAATGAACTTCATCAAGTCAAGCCAACAATAAACTCATCCAAAAATGGCATGTTCCATGTATCTCCAAGGGCATGCTTGGTGGAATGGAAGGTAGAAACAAAGACATAATAGTTATAACCCAATTTGGAAAGGATGGAAAGAATCAATTGATCATCTTTTTTGTCTATGCCACACAATTTCAACTACAACCCAAGTGTTTTGATTTTTTTTAAGAAGTCCAATATAGTGTCAAAATTACCTAGGATTAAATTGATGAAATCATTTTCTAGTTCATGACCTCTCATTATGTCTCGATTCCCAAATATCTTTACAAAGTGGTCTAAACATCATTGGGAGAAGTTACATATTCAATATGAGAGAAAAATTCAGGAGACATTGACAAGCATAATATACCATAGGCTTCATCACTTCTGTTAAACCACTTCATCTTCTCTACATCAAGTTTTGGTTATTTTTTTATACCCATAGTATTTCAATATAAGAATTTAATCCTCAAGTGGATTTGTATTTTGATTTTCCATTTGAGATAGTTGAAAGCTATAAGAAGCAGAACTTGATTATGATCCATTGCATTAAGTAGGTATGTGCTAAGATGACGGTGATAGAAAGATAAGGATATGCAACCCCCTAAAATTATAGAGGATCAATTTTATAAGTCTTGAGAATAACACAATTATGTATATCTTGAAAAACTCATCTTTTGAAAAATGGTGGATCAAAATGAATGATAGGTTGAAAATTATGTGAGTTTAAAATTCTTGCTCGCAAAATAAATCTCCACTTTGGATAATTTTTTTGGTGTGAAAATTTTTATACCCAACTTACAAGAATTATCTAATCCCTCTTTGGTTGGTTGTGAGCAAGTGTTAAAATCCCATATGACTAGGTGTCAAGCCTTAGGATGGGTCCTTTAAACCCTAAAAAATGGTTGAAATTGATTGTAGGATTTTGACACCTCGTGAATCTAATTATCTAAGTCATTTTCCATGAAAGTATATCTACAAAATATGATAAAAAGAGATGCCTTTTACTTTGTTATTTTTTGAATCTAGATCAACCAAAGACCTTATAAGAAGAATAAAATCTAAGAAAGAGTGAATACTTAATGTGCTAGGTCAACAAATGGTAGATATATGACATGTAAGATAAAACTCAATATTTCACAACATGAACTTTGGCATTCAACTACCAAAAACCATTCTCTGATACCATGTTGGATTAAGACACACTCGAGGATCAAGGTCTGAGTAGACACGAAGCTCAAATATCTGTAATATGCAAAATAAATCATGTAGAAGAGATGCCTATTGTATAAGCAAAATCAAACATGATAAAAAATATGCATTTGCATTATCATTAAATCAATATCCAAAATAGATTATGAAGGTATAATTATAGGGAAACAATAAGCCACCTCAAAAAGTGTGTAACCCTAATGACATAATAAAGTTAAATAACATGTGTATGGAAAAACAATTAAATGTAAAAAAAAATTAAATAAAAAAATATGCATAAATACACAAGCCAAACCATTTAGGACTTGAAGGAAATCTCCCATAAAATAGGAGATATGTCTAGGATTATGATTGTAGATTCTCAAATGTTATAAAATGAGTATTTTTACAATTTGTAAACATAAACAAAGTTGAATTTTTCCTTGAAAATTTGTGATCCAAAATTCAATTTGATATCAAACAAATGCAATTCCCTAATAAGGTTGATGCTTGATTGGATGTGATTCAATTTGAATAGATAGAAGATTGTGGGGAAAGTTCACAATATGCTTGAAGGATGAATGCTAAGATATATGTTATTTTGCATGAAATGGATGAAATACACAAAAAAAAATAGACCCAAATTATCTATATGGTGCATGGAGAGTGATCAAGAGGTTCATCATAGAAATAATTGTCCTAAGAATAAAATGGTAGAGTTTTGTGAGGTTTGTCACATAGAGTGTCATCCTACTACTAAATTCCATTTTTTTAGCAATATATAAAACAACCACATAACATAGTCATGATGAGAAGAATTGAAGGGAATTACAAGAGATAAAAGAATAAATTACTAGGAATGTCTTTGTAGTGGCTACACAAAAAATCCCAACTATAAAACTAGAAATCCCAAGTCTGAATGTGGAAATGAATTCAGCTTCAAAATCTACTCCTGGTCAGATACCCAAATGCCCATAGTATTAAGCTCTATAGTCTCCTTAGTATCAGCCTCAAGGTCTCACAAGTTGCAAATCATTATTACCTTAGTATCAGGTTGGATGGACAACACCATCTCCACAATATCAATAGAACTAGAATTCTACATCTCCACCATAATAGTCTGGATGGGCTCCACCATCCCTTTAAAGACAATATGGAGGATATTAAGGATAGAAACAACAAGTAATGGATTGTATGGGTGGATATTGAGGAGGATATAGAGGAGGATATCAATGAGGAGATCAAAATCAAGGAGAAGATAATTGACATGACATGCAACCTATTATTAGCTATTTGTGTGGTGAATACAAGCAATTGCATGAAATTTTCATTGCAACTCACATATATAAATCTATTGTGTTTACTGTAGATTATTTAGGCACCACCAAATAAAGTATTACCATGTCCTATAAAAGTAGAGAAAGGTAGAACTAGTGTGCAATGTGAATATGGTAAATGCAAAACCTACAGACCTTATCTATCGACAAGTTGTCACTTAAAACCAATACAAGGTGAAAGGATTACCACCTTTGGAGATGCCACAAGAGGCTCTGATTATAAAGTTATGGTAGATCAAGTATCCATACCCTACAAGGGAAAAGGTTTTGATGTCTGAAGAAATAGTAATTACAGAATATTCAAAACCAAAATGCTTCCAAAGGAGATGTTGTAGTCATAGGTGCACATATGTATGAGAAAATTGTTTATATATTATAACATGATAGAGTAGTGACACATTTTATATAACTTCTAAAGCTTTTAAGTACTCTACATAATGAGGACATATCACAAAACATCACCAACCTAATGCATAGCTTGTTAGACTATATAAAAAGATGTTAGGAGTGAACTAAAAAGGTGGCATGGCATGTGAAAACTAGGAAGCCATGTGATGTTGATTCCTAAATGGATATTGAACTTGTGGGGTATGAACTCATGAATGTAGTCTTCAATTTTGGAATCATGGTGAATTTGATTTATTGGTCAACTTTGGAGGCCATTAGATGACCTGCAATGAGTTATAAGCTAGTCACATTCACTCTCATAGATTATGGAAGGGTAAACCCTATTATGATATTAGAAGATGTAGAAATAAAAGTTATTTATCTCAGTCTATGGGGTGAATTTAAAGTCATTGACATGAAGATTGATTAAATGCACTACCCTACACTCATTGGGAAAAAAGTGGGCATATGATAGTAATATAACCATCAACACAATATCTAATCAATTAGAAGCACACCAAGGAGCTAATATTATAGCTATACCCTTGAACAAAGGTGAGATAAAACCATATATGATTCTCAAGGAGACAATTTCACTGTATAGCTATGGAGATAATAGTTAGTTCAAGGTTGGTGCAAAACTAAAAGTGTGGGATATGTGAAATAGAGGGCTTACTAACTTTTCATAACCAACTCAACAATATCCACAATTACAATATATAGAGTAATTCACATATCTACCATGAGTACAATCTCTACAATGCTGAATCAAGGGTGCAAGTATCCATCAATGTAATCTTTGACAAAATTCTAAGTAGATCTAATGTACCAAGTAACCCCAATAAATATGAACTATAGATAAGATACACATGAAGATACTCTACCATGGGAAGCTTCATCTTTAGTTAGTGGGGATTCAGATGCACACATGTTAAACTGGGCACAAGGATATCTTGAGGTAAGAACAATGAGAATGGTTTTTGCTAGTGAGCAACATTTTCCAAGTACTTCAAAAGAAAATATTTAGTGAAAATGAATTCTAGGTCAGAGTAACATGTTCATTATATATATATATATATATATATATATATATATGTCAATTCACTAAAACATTCTCTAAAATGTGTTGCTACGACATAGTGGATAGTTCACTGTTTTAAACAATTACACTAGGAAGACACTTGTGAACTGATGTGGATGAGGTTTCAAGTGGTGATTTTGAAATATGATCAGTGGGCATTATTATAGGAAGGCTAGTGCCCTAAATTTTAAATTCATAAATGCATAAATATATGGTATTTTTAGCATGTAGAGCCAATATATTTGGTACATGTGTTTTATCATATTTTGACACCTTTACCATGAGTGTGGTATATGCACCAAGAACATAGGCATGAAACCAAGAATTAGCCATAAGTTTAACATGATTTTATCTAAATTTTTGTATTTGAGGATGAGAATCCTATAGTGCACCAAGCCCTCCAAAATTTAAAGACATTTTATGTCATGTATAGGAGGAGGACATATTAACTGTGTAGGATCAAAGTTTGCAGGAGGAAGAATCTAAGGACTTGAACAAAGCTATAAAGACTTACAAGACCAACAAGTAGCAAAAGGAGTTTTTATTGATATCATGTAATAAGATTTTAGATAATGAAAAATAGGTAGAATCTAGTGATGATGAGGAGGATTTGAACTTAAAGGGGTTATTTGAGCCTAAACGATAGATAAAGGGGCCTAAAGTTGACATCATAGATAAAAAAAAGATGCATAGCTACACAATCTAAATATTCAGGACTAGGAAGGGGAAAGGACATTAAGAGAATCTCTATCAAAAAGGAAAAAATATATATCAAGAACACATACGCAAAGAAATGGATAACATTAGTATAAAATTTGTACCAAGGGTAGTAGCCATAGGCAACTATTATATGCAATAATAAATTTTAGAAGGGATCCAATTGCTTAAAGATTATCAATATTATATTTTTGGATATTCACATAGAATTCAAAGAGTGCACATAACCTATTAATAAGAACCCATGTAAAATAAATCCCATTATGAAGCTCAAAGTTAAAGCTAAAATTGTTAAGATGCACAAAGCAGGGTTATCTATCTAGTAAAGAAAATAAATTGGGTAAGTTTGATGGTGGTTCAACCTAAGAAGTTAGGAGATATTAGAGTATGTAGTTATTATAGATCACTAAATGATGTTGCATTAATGACCCATTTACAATTCCTTTCAAAGATGAAATTCTTGAGTCAGTCATCATTAATGAACTCTATTCATTCACAGATGGTTTCAGTGGATATCATCATATTTTGATTGCAATAAAAGTACAAACAAAGATCAATTTTACAATATAGTGAGGTTCATTTGCATATAAGGTAATTCCTTTTGCCCTAGAAATTATCCCCTTGTTTTCTCTATAACCATAGTCACTACGTTCAAAGATTTTATACATGACTTGATGGAAGTTTATTTGGATGATTGGGTTGTGTTTTATCTATTCAAAGACCACCTTTCCACATTATGACTTTTGTTATAAAGGTATGAGATTTGTGCATTGTTATGAATTTGAATAAGTGTCTATTCTTTGTTCTATTTAGGGTTTTATTGGGTCATGTAGTACGTAGTGATGGTATTCTGGTACATGAAGCCAAAATGATATTCATTGTGGGATTTATACCTCTCATAAATTCTACTAAAGTGAAATCATATATAGGACACACTAGGTATTATAACAAATTCATCAGGGGATATCTAAATATATCAACCCTATTATAAAAAATACTATACAAGGATATAAAGTTCAAATGAATAACTAAATGTAATAAAACTTTCATTAACTAATATAAAAGATTGGTAATAGCCCCAATATTAGTATTTATAGATTGGAACAATCCATTTCATGTTCATGTATATGTTTTGTGAATCATAGTAGGAGTTGTGTTGGATCAACCTAGAAATGGGGACTTGGATCACCCCAGTCACTTCTTAAGTAGGAAGCTTTGAGCACATGAGAAAAACTTTATTACTATAAAACATTAAACTATAAATATAGTGTTTGCATTTTAGAAATTTAGGCATTATATCTTAGCTAAAACATTTATATTTTTTTTATAAATCATCAATCTCTATGATACTTAGTGAATAAACCTATGCTGGAAGGATGGATATCTAGATGGTTAATACAATTTCAATAATTCCAGTTTAAGATCAATGTTAAGCTAGGTTAATAAAATGTAGGACCAAATCATCTTAGTCATATAAGGAATGGTGAAAAACCAAATAATTACAAGATAAATCACTAGATGCACACTTGTTTAGAGTCTTTATGATTAGAAAAATATGGAAGACATTCAATTTTAAGAACAAGGAGTTTTTCCTATGCACTATGTTGAAAAGGACATAAAATAGTTGGTCACTTGAGATATGCCATACAATGTCATCAATGAGATTATTTATAAAATAGGTAAGGATGATGTGCTACCCAAAGTAGCCTTAGAGCATGAAAGACCATAGTTTCTTGAAGAAGCACATCAGGGCGTCACAAGAAGACACTTCGTATGTGAATAAACTATAAAGAAGGTATTAAAAAATGGTTTGTGGTGGCATATTCTTTTCCAAGTTATACATAGAGTTGTAAAACACTATGACATTATTCAATGTGTAGGAAAGCCAAACAAAAGGGATGAAATGCCTCTAGACCCGATGTTAGAAGTGCAACCATTTAAACAACGGGGAATTAATTTTATTGTGCTTATTAAGATTCCTAGTAAGCATATTAATGAAATATATATAATCACTACAACATACTACTTCAAAAAATGGGTAGAAGCTAATGAAACTCTAAGTTCCAGTGTAAAAGACATAGCCAAATTTTTATATGAAAACATTATAACTAGGTCTGGTTGTCTAGTGAATTTAGTTAGCTATAGAGGAACACACTTCTTGAACAATACCATTAAAATTATGACTAAGGAATTCATGATATCACACTATAAGAGCACAAATTATCACCCTCAAGCCAATGGGTAGTAAAAATCATCAAATAAAGTTCTTTAGAAAATGCTTACAAAAATATGCAACATGTAGAGAGATTATTATGAGGATTGAATTCCTGTGATCCTATGGCCATACATGGCTAACTATAAATATGCAAAAAGATTCACTCCTTTTCAATTGGTTTATGGAATGTAAGTAGTGATGTCAATGAAATACATATTTATTAGTCTATAAATTTCATGGATAATGTGACTGGGAGATCATGACTCACTTTGGGCAAGACTATTGGATTTCAATCACATGAAAGAAACTAGGTAGATAACAAGTTAGACGTAGGAAATAAACAAGAAGATCCAAAAGTCATGAAATGATCATAATCTATGATCTAAGGATTTTCATCCAAAATAAATTGTATTGTAAATGAACTATAGTGCTTAAGGACCTTCAAGGAACCATCCTTCCAAGGCATGTAAATGGCTAAAAGTTAATCCTTACCGCCAATGATTTCTATAAATATCATGCTAAAAATATAGTGGGTGCTAAGTAACAACATGTAGTTAGAAATTTTGTTTACTTTAAAATTTGTTTTTGTCTTTTTATTAGATTTTAGTGTGGTTGTGTAGAGTAAAATCTCTATATAATGGACATTCATAACATCATTGAAAGTTTAAATTCATAGAGTACAAAAAGGAAGCAACATAGTTTTTAATGAACCCATAAAATTGTTCATTATATCTAATTAATGAGCGCATTTCCCCATAAATAACCTTGTTTTTATGTGGATTTAGATGTGCACTCTATAACTCATTAATAATTCAAAGTGGAAAATGAGTACTTTACCTTGATTATTCTGTGCAAGTTAATGTTACTTATTTACGCCACTTTTGTTCTCACCTTTTGCATGAAAATCCTCCAGTTTTGTATCTACAAGTCATCCAGATGTGCTAGAGGTAAATAATTATTTTTGGCAAAGCAAAAGGTATTCATAAGATTGAATTAGACCAAATCTAATGATCTCCATTATAGCTTTGAAGATCACAAGTTTAGCTTCAAAGATCACAAGCTAGCTCTGGAGATTACCCATCTGACTCCAGAGATGCCCAAACTAGCTTTAGAGATGATCAAACTACTCTTGAAGCTTCCAAAAGATCGATAAAAGGTATTTTAAAGACTATACATCATGGTGAAAACCATGTCTACTTGATCAAAAAACATCCTAATCTATTTTTTAAACATTTCTATAATTCATGTATAAATATTCCAAAAGTAGTATGTTTATTTACAATAATAAGTATTCATAGTAGTTTTATATAATCAAATGTAAGAATTATAGTGTGGTATGTTTCTATAATATAAATGGTTTCAATTGCAAGAATAAGTTGTAACTAGCATCAACCAAAGATAACACATGAAAACTGACACCAACACTCTTCCACTAATTTGTCTCTTGAAATATGGAAAGAATGTTGTTATTTATATATTTTAAATAAACAAAATCCTAGTTAGTTATGGTCTTGTTAGGAGGTTAGTCTATTTTGATCAACTGTTGTAAAAATATTGTCACATAAAAATAATGTCTTCTTGTTGATAAGTAGTAAAGAATAAAATAAGAGTACATAGTGAGTAAATAATTGAAATATAGAACTAAGCCTTTACAACATTGTAAGTATTTATATACTTAATGAAGAATTTATTTCAAGATATCTATACAATTATAGTGTGATCTAATCCTATTCGAAGGGAGATTAAGGGCCCACTCAACTAGGGAAGCATGATCATTTGTGGTATTTATATGTTTATGTTTGATGTGTTTTTGCCTTTCATTCCTTTATGAAAAGTGTTGTGTGGCAAATTATAACTTGGATGTCTTTATGTGTGTTTAATACATGCACATTTTAATTTAGTTCTTTGGATTATTATAACATTTCCTTTCATAACAAATCTAATTTTTGTAACCTAGACTAGTTGTGTGTTTCTTTAAAAAGTAATTTCTTTTACAACAAGTGTGTTTCCCTTCTAATAATTCCAATTCAAAAGTATTTTTCACTTTTATAAGCTATAGGTTAGATTTCAATTCAAGCAAGTAGATTGGATCTTTAGGGGTAAATGATCTACAACTCCCCCCACACAAACAATTGTGAGTCTCTATCTTGCATACCTTATTACAATCTACCATTGGACATTGACCTTGGTTTGATGTGACATTAAATTGACTCATTTGATTAAATGAAGATGCCACAATGACACTCAAAATTTTTGGCATCATTTTAAAGTATTTTCTGGGTGTTAGTAAGGTATAAAATCATACGCTAACAATTGAATAATAAGTACTTCCCATAACTCAAAAAAATTATGAATAAACCAAGAGATTCAAAGGGAAGATGCATTCCTAAGAACCCTAAAAAAATCTCCACTAGTAGGTCACAAGAATAAAGTGTACTAGAAGACCTTAAAGGAAAATAATTTTAGACTATTGAGGAGGAACCATTGCTAACCTCATCTAAATTTTGGGAACACTCTCTAGAGGTAGGTGCATGTTTTAAAACAAAATAATTAATGCTAAATAATACTTTAAAGAAAAGTTTTGAATCCCAATCAAGTATCCTTCCAACTATGTTTGACTATTCAACACCTCCTAGAAGAACTCTCTATAATATATATTGGGAATCTATGAGAGACAAACTGGGAAATAATCCACCAAATAGGGGTACAAGAGGTAAAGTTCAACACAAGGGTTAAATTTTACTGATCATATTATCCTAGATCAAGATGAAAATGTTGTAATGAGTAACAATTTCCCATCCATACTACTTACTTTTAGTGTATTGTCTAGAGAAGACCCTGATTAATTTTTATTTGAGTTTAAAGTCTTGTGTCAAACTTATGATTGCAAAATTGATAGTCAAAAACTAAAGTTGTTCCCTTTTACACTCAAGGATGCAACCATGAGATAGTTTACAGGTTTATAAACAAATTATATTCACACATAAGATGATATGAAAAATTAATTCTTGGATAAATATTGGGACTATTGTAGAGTAATGGATAGAAAAGCGAAATTCTTTCATATAAAACGAAAAAAAGATGAGAATATGGAATACTATCTTGACCATTTCCTCTTTGCACATATAAGATATGGATATGAGTTAGAAGAAGATTTGAGTAAAATATTTTTATTAAAAGGATTATATGGTGATGCTAGAGAGTTGTTGAACCTAATGGGAAAAGGAAACATAAATAAGCTAGTTCTCAATGATATTGTTAAACTATGTAGGAATTACTCAAGAACAAGAGATAGTGTTAGGAAGTTGAAAATAGGAAAATGGAGAAATGATTTAGGAAAAATCATGGAGAAATTTTAAAACCTTAAAAAAATATTTTTATTCAATTAAACACCACATTAGATGGATTACAATAGAAAGATATTGCCACTACTGAACCTTTAGCTATGTATTACCCAAAATGTAGGTTGAAACATACACTCTGAGATTTCTATCTTGATAGGATACATATGTGTGGGATTTTTGATATAAATGACCATGTAAAAATAATTATATCCTCCTAATTGTCCTAAAGAATCAATTGAAACAACATACATAATCAACAAATGAACTCAATTATATACAAATACAAGGTTACATTTTTTCTTATAGTCAAAATTCAAATCACTTTATTCCTAGAGCTCCTTCATATCCATGGATAATGCCATGGGCTGGATCAATACCTCCAAAAACATGGGGACCACCAACCTAGAATCTAGAAGAGTGTACATCACCACAACCATGGGTTTCACAGTAAAACCAAAAACCATGGATCCCATAAATAAATCAACAATGGGTACCTTAAATGTTCAATTAGACCAGGAGGTTTCCACCTCAAAAAAGGTTGATGCCTCCTCTGCCTACTCAATGTACACAAATTAAACAAGTAATTCAACCTCAATTTTTTGCATAACTAGTAGTAAACCTTAAGAATATACAAGTAGCCCTTGTCTATGGGATTGAACAAGAAGGAACTATGGGGGTCAATTTCATTCACTATAGTGAACTTTCAAGCAAGAGATTGATTAGTCCTTCAATCACCATTATAGAAATTTTGATTAATAAAGAAAGACCAAGACCTATTACTGAGACAATTAAAGAGAAATAAGACATTTGAGAAAAATAAAAACCTCAAGAAACTACTCCAAATAATCCACCAAATCTTTTTCTTGAGAGACTTAAAGAAATAATGAATAAAAATGAATTTGACTTAGTCTATGAACTAATAAAATTGAGTATTTAGATACCACTACTACAAGATAAAAAAGTCATTTTTGAAGTCAATAAAATCATCAAAATTCTATACATTAAAACCCCAATAAGGAGAAGGAAATACCCTAAGACCATACAAGTAGATGGAAAACTTGATGACCTCTTAGCAAAAAAATTACTTCTACCAAAATATGGTGACACTAGGAGTCTAATTATCATTGTAGCTATAGAAAATAAGGAAATACCCAATGTATTAGTAGACCTAGGAGTTGATATCAATTTTATGACATCATCCACATTGAAATAATTCTCCCTAACTAGAGTATAACATTACTACATTATTACAAATGGTTGATCAATCCATTGCCAAACTAGAGAGAGTTATAGAAGTTTTCCCAACAACAATAGATGATCTAGGAGGATCCCCACATCGATATAATCAAATGATTTGAAAACCTATTAGAAACATCACAACATCTAAGATATTTCTAAGATAAATCCAACACATTCTGAATTGGGTTAAACAAACTTTGTATGCAAAAGTTATGACTTGTTGAAGTAAGCAAGGTACAATGATGATGTTAACATGGTGATTGGATGTGTATCGTTAGCCCAATCAGTGATTGATGCATGTAACAATGGTATTTAGACACATGGAACATAAAAAAAAATTCCCTAAGATATGCTACAAATTTCAAGCAAAGATTGGTCTTAGCACCAATTCATATGGCATCAAAAACCCCTCTTAATATGGATTAAATCCCACCCAAAATGTGTGGAAGCTTTATTCAATCCTAAAAATAAGGAAATGGAAATAATCACAATGTATTGGGTAAATATAGAAGACTTCAACCGATAAAATAAGGGCCTTGGGATTATTATAAAAGGCTCATTATTGCATTTGGAAAACATAAACATGGAGAGAAGAAAAGTTTTTTTTTTAGCCTTTGAAGGAGAGCAAGTAAGAAACAAATAAGCAAGTGTCCTTTAATGCAGGAAGAGAAACTCCCATATAATAAATTATTGTAGAGAATTCCTAAAGATAGATTAGATGTTATTTTTGCAACCCAAAGTCATATTTTGGTGTAAATAGTATATGTAAAGTGTATTTTGCACCATTTAATAGATTAGTTTGAGCACTTTTTGGACCCAAAGACACAACCCCCAAAAGGGTGAACTCCATTATTAATTTGGTTTGTATTTTCTCTATTTATATTCATTTAATTGATGTTTTAAATTAGTATTGAACCTAATTTTAATCAAATAAACTAATTTCACGTAAAAGGACATAAATTGATAAAATTTTTATGAGTATTTGAAATTGACACATATTGAGCATTTTGTATTAACTAACAATTCAGATCAAGTTTGGTATTAGAAGAATATGATCTAGGTATATTTTCATGTAGTTTTGGATATGTGAGTTTTCATTTTGCATGATTACCAGGTCTAAGAGCAAGCTGGGTGAAGGATCACGTGAAGAATATAACCCTGGAATTGGTGCAAAACATACAAGTCAAGCCATGGATTCTCCTAGAGGAGAAGTAGAATTAGAAATGACCTTCCATTAAGCCTTTTTTTAGATGAAGAGCATGGTGGAAGAGTTATACCATGAAATCAAGATGAAAAATTAAGGTAAATAATAATAATAACCCTAAACTAGTGGTAAGGGTAAAGGAGAAGAATTTTTTAAATCTCCTCCATCTAAACCTTCTCCTTCTTTCTCTGACGATAAGCAAAAGATTTTTTTTGATTCTATTTCTTTTATTTTGAAGCTTGATGCTAAGTTTTATTTTAAAATATATAATGGAGACCTTAGTGCATATAAGTTAGATCATTGGATCAAGTAGATGGAAGTATATTATAGGGTTTAGAATATTGATGATGAAGACGAAAAATTCAGCTACCTACTCTTTGATTGGGTGATATAACACTCATTTGATGGGAGAGTAAGACACAAGAGGATATCCTTAATTATGGTAAAGTGATTTATTCTTGGGATCATTTTTGTTTTGCATTAAAAAATCAATTCTATCCATTAGGATATATAAAACAAGCTACTTGGATTTGAAAAATTTGGGGTAAAGTAATGGTTAAAGTGTACATGATTATACTCAAGAGTTTAGAAAGAGGGATTTGGTGTTAGGTATTCCTCTTTATACTCAAGGGAATATTTTGAAATATATTGGTGGGTTACCTAGTTACTTCAGGCATATAATCCTTATCTTGATTAAGTTTATGTCCAAACTACCCATACTGAATCAAAAGTGACTAAGAACAGAGAAAAATTAACAAATAAGCCCAGTAAACCACCTAAAAGCAAAGGTAAAGGAAATGGTAAGATGAAACATACCTCCATGATCAAAAAAGAGTATGGGAAGCCTTTTTTATCTCATTGCAAGAGATAAGACTATGAAGATGCTAAGTGATGGAAGTTCTATCCAGAATGTGGGCCAAAATGGCCCAAGAACAAGAAAGGTAAGAAGACTACTGTAATAGTACAACAAGATCTTGACTCTAATTTTGGTGATGAGACCAAGGTCACCACCATGGGCATGAAAGGTTCATATTTATCTTCTTATTCTAAAACTAAATCTATTAATTCTCATTCTTATTAAAATTCTAAATCTATGCATGATGTAAAGAAAAGAAATAACTTATTCCACATTAAAGTGATTTATAAGCATACTAAGATATATACTCTTTTTGATAGTGGATCTCAAGCTAATCTAATTTCTGAATAAGTTGTGAAAAAATTAGGACTTAAAAGTAAACCACATCCTAATCATTACCCTTTAGGGTGGGTATGTTATGATGTTAAATTGCAAGTCATAAAAACATATAGGTTAAGATTTACAATCACATCTTAGTTCATTGATGAGGTAGAGTTAGATGTGGTTCCAACTTAAAATTTGTGGTATTGTAATTGAAAGTCCTTGTTTGTATGATAGAAAATAAATATTCTATAAGAAAGAGAATAAATATTTGCTTGTAAAAGATGTGGTTAAATACATTACTAGAGTCCATCAGATAAAATCAAACTTATCATATATATCTACAAGATAGATGAAAAAACTTGTTAATCTAGAAAAGAAATTTATACTCATAGTTGTAAAAGCTAAGGATGATGATTAATCCAAGGATATATAAGGTTATGATCCTAAACATATAAATCAAATAGTTAATATTATGTCTAATTATAATGATGTTATTCAAGATTCATAAGGTTTACCTCCTAAAAGATATATTCAACATAAGATACAATTACAACATGATAAACCTCTTCCTAATATTAGAATGTATAAGTTATCCATGGTATAAAATGAATAAATAAAGAATCAAGTTTAATAGTTACTCGATAGAGGGTAAATACTACCAAACACTTTACCATGTGGTTACCCAATTATCCTGGTTCCAAAGAAAGATGGCACTTGGTAGATGTGTATAGATTTCTGAGTATTGAACAAGATTATGATGAAAAACCACTACCCTCTTCCTAGTATTTATGATATTTTAGATCAATTAAAAAATTATATTTATTTCACTAAGATATACTTAAAAAATGTTTATCACCAAATTAGAATTAGTAAAGGTGATATTTAGAAAACTGCTTTCAAAATTAAACAAGATCTTTTTAAGTGGCTTGTTATTCCTTTTGGGCTTTATAATGCTCTTGCCACTTTCATATGGGTTATAAATGATGTATTTAGGCCATTATTATATGATTTTTTAATAGTATATTAGATTATATTTTTATCTTTAGTCAAAATTGGGAAGATCATATAAAACATATTAATAAAGTCTTCAAAACTTTGTAAAGGGAGAAATTATATCTAAAGATGTCTAAATGTGCATTTGGAAAAACATTTTTAGTATATTTAGGATATGTTTTAGGGGAAGGTAAACTTAAAATTAATCCCTTTAAAGTTGAAGCCATAATGAAATGGCCAAATCCTAATTATGTAACTACAGTTAAAAGCTTCCTAAGGGCAATCCAATATTGGAGGAAGTTTATTACTAATGTTTTATTGATTGCATCTCCTTTACATGTTTTGAAAAGTACTAAATAGGTGTTTTAGTGGGGAGGAAAGAATAAAAAGTACTTTGACATGCTAAAAGAAAAGATAATCACAAACTTAGTGTTATCACTTCTAGATTTACTATAGCTATTCGATATTGAAACTGATGCAAGAAAATATGCCATGTGTGCAGTTTTGATATAGAAGGAAAAACTTGTTTGTTACCATTTTGAAAACTTCAAAAGTGTAGTAAATGGATATCATACCTATGATAAAGGGTTTTATTATTTGGTTCAAAGTGTGAAAAAATGGAAGAATCACTTAATAGGTAAAGAGACAATCATCTATATGGATCACTAGCCTTTGAAATATCTCTAATCATAGTCAAAGCTACAACAATCAAGGAACTTTAATTAGATGGGATTTTTACAACAATTATGTCTCATAATTAGGTATAATAAATTTACATAGAAGAGGTAGTTGATATGATTTCAATACCTCCTATTGCTATATCTAATCTCTTACATCATATTTCTTTGATGCGTGAAGGTTATAAGGAATAATATGCTAGAGATGTTGATTTTAAGGATGTCTATGAAGATCTAACCCATGGAAAGTAGGTAGAAGAATTGGACCATAAGATGCATTATTGATTAATATATCATCTTGGTAAGTTATGCATTCTGCAAGATGAAAGTGTCCATGTGATTAGGGAAACACATACTTATCTTATTTTAGGTCATTTTGGCATTGGGAAAATAATTACACAGTGGCAAAGATTTTGTTATTGGCCTCAGATGTATGAAAATGTATCTAAATATGTTAAAGGTTGTATTATTTGTGCCACTAACAAGCCTAGTAATAGGAAGTTGGGATTTTATACCCCACTTCATGTACCAACTCATTTATGGGAGACTGTTTCTATGGAATTTGTGGACAAATTGTCTATGTCTAGAAAGAATCATGATTATTTGTATATGGTTGTAGACATATTTACTAAAATGTGTCTATTGGTACCCTATAAAAAAATTATCATGGGAAAGGAGACTGCATACTTGTCCTTCAACATTGCCCACATCCATCATTTTAGATCAAGATTCTCAATTTATTAGGAACTTTTGGTCAACTTTGTTGGACATGATGGATATAAAACTCAAGAAGAGCATTGCCTTTCATCACAAACTGATGGTCAAACAAAAGTGGTCAATTGTATAGTGGCTCATTTGCTTCAAGGGTATTTTAGTAAGCATCCCAAACTTTAGGATGGACACTTGAGTTATGTGCAACATGTTTATAATCATGCCATACATTCTTATATAGGTAAATCTCATTTTGAGACTTGTTTTGGTTATTTGCCTAAGTCTCCCTTGGAATTTAGTTTTGGACAAGAAATTATGATGAATGGAAGTAATGATGAAGACCAATAGGTTCATCTAGAAGGCTCAATCTATTCATAATGATGTCTACGAGCAATTAGAGAAGAGCCAAGGCAAGTAAAAGTCCAAGCATGACAAGCATCAAGTTGATAATCACTTTCAAGTTCATGATTTATTTTGGAACCATATAAGCAAAAAATACGTTAAAGGTGAAGGTAAAAATTTCAAACCAATTAGGTATCGCCCATTTAATATTTTGGAGAAGATTGGTAATAATGTTTTCTAATTAGAATTACCACCTTATGTGCAAACGTATTCAAGTGTAAATGTGGAAAACTTGAAACTGTATGAGTCACCTATTATCATAGATCAAGGTGAGAGTATTCAAGTACCATCTATAGATTATTTTGCTCCTGAATACCTTAATGAGTTTTAGGAAGACATGATTATTTATAGGAAGGTAAGGAAATCATGAAGAGGAGATGTTGAATACCTACAAGTTGGCCTAAAATTAACAAATATAAGCAAGGAAAGGTGGATGAAAACTAAAAAGGTGAGGGAGCTATACCCTCACTTGTTTTTAGAATAAAACCATTCTTTTGGTGGTCCAAAAACTTTTTAGTGGGGATGAATAATCCTAGAGGATCCACACTCTAATCCAAAATGGTTTGTAACCCTATTGGAAACATCCAAACATTGAAGAGATCACAGATACAAATCCAACCTATTTTAAATAGGGTCAAACAGACTTCATATGTGAAAGTTATGACCTATTGAAGTAAGTAGGGTATAATGATGATGTTAACAGGATGATTAGATGTGTACCAGTGGCCCAATCAGGGCTTGATATATGTAGCAATGGCATTTTGACACATGTAACATCCAAAAATAAGTCCCCAAGATATGTTACATAATTTCAAATATTGGTCTTAATACTAATTCATATGGTGTTAAAACATTATTATTAAAGAACCCTCTTAATATGGGATTAAATCCCACCAAAAATGCATAGAATCTTAATTGAACCCTAAAACAAGGTGATGGACTAAATCCCAACATATTGGGTAAATAGATATGACTTCAACCGATGAAATAAGGGCTTTGGGAGCATTATAAAAGGTTCATTATTGCATTTGAAAAACATATACACACAGAGAAGAAAACTTGTTTTTGGCTTTTGAAGGACAACAAGAAAGAAACAAGTAAGAAAATGCATTTTTATGAAGGAATACCAACTCCCATAAAAAATATTATTGTAGAATTTGTAAAGGCAGATCAAACATAATTTTTGTAGACCATAGTCATATTCTGGTGCAAATAGTACACATAAAATGTATTTTACACCATTTAATAGATTGGTTCGAGTGATTTTTGGACCTAGAGATATAACCACCAAAAGGGTGAACTCTATTATCAATTTGGTTTCTATTTTCTCTATTTATATATATTTAATTGATATTTTTAATTAGTATTGAACTCGATTTTAATCAAATAAGCCAAGTTCATGTAAAATGATGGAAATTGAGAAAATTGTTACGAGTACCAAAAATTGATAAATAGTGAGTGTTTTGAATTAAATAATAATTCATATCAATAGAATCCTTAGAATACCCCATGAATTTCATGATATTTTAGTGAAAGAGTAAAAAATTAGGTTATCTATTGATCCTAGAGAGACCATGGTTTGCCATAATTTTAACACTCATAGATTGCAGATCTAGAGATATGACCATCTATAATGGATTAAAAGCAAATAAAATTTAATTATAGCCACCTAAAAAACCATCTTCAACTTTCATAGATCACTTATGGGTATATGAATGATCTAAAATGGTTAATTTATGCAAATGCTCACTATTTCACCAATTTTGAATACTTATAACAATTTTCTCAATTTCTCATTAAATTAACTTTAAAGATTAAAAATCAGTATTTAAGAACTAAAATTAAAAAAATTAATGATAATAATAATAAAAAATACTTAGAAAGTTGATAATAGAGTTTTTCCAACTTGGACTACATCTCTGGGTCTACTCAAGATATGAACCAATCGATTAAAATGATGAAAAATAAGATTTCTTACATAAAAATTTCTCTGAATAAGGGGATATCTCACCCAATAATGGGATACAAAAATTATATGTACTATCTCTAGGAGGTTTGTGCAATGGACTGTTGACCTCATATTTGCTTCTCTTATAATAAAATACATAAAAACTTGCTTTGTTCTCCCTTTTTGGTGTATTGACCAAAACATTATATTTTTTGCATAGGAGGGGTTAAAATGAACCTTGTAATGCCTTCATATTATTTGTTTTTATCTATGAAAACCTAAAATCAAGGGATGTGTATAATATATTATATTTTGTTTACCAAGGTTAGGCATAGCTTAAAGGCTAGGCCCCACGAATGGGTCGTGGGAGGTGCTTGGGTGGAATACCAACTCACATACCTTGATTTTTGGCTCCTTTTAACACATTTTTATAAGGTTAATTCCAAATTACTTGGGATAAGTACAAAACATGGGTTTAAATACCATCCTCCATGCCTTTGTAATTGGTTATAGAGACCACTATTTTTGTCCCACATGTATTGGGAGTGGAAATCAAGATGGATTTAGATGGAGGTTTGTTACCTTGAGAAGTGGTCATGAGGACCATCCATGCTTGAATTGGACTTATAACTCATAAAAAATTCATTGAATATCTTTGGTGCTTGAGGGGATGCCACATGGTGGATTGAGATCTCTCCACATGGTCTTAGGCACTAAGCTTTGAAACATTGAGAAGTTTAAACCCACGTTCACCATGTTGAGGCCTAAAATAAGGGTTATATACAAATTCACCACCATTGTGTTTTGAATAAAGGAAAAAATGTCCCCCTTCCTTAAAAAAAAAGGACCCCACCAGCTAAAGTGACCCCAATCATCAAATAACATGGGCCCCACATTAGTAGGTACATTGTCAAAGATCGAAGACCAAAACCAAACAAACCCATTTGCGTTCTCTCTCTACCACATGCCACCTTATGATTGGTTTAAATGCCAATATATGATTGTAACACTTGTGTAATTTTGTACAACTTAATGATGTTAGTACTATACCTTGTCCATACTTTGTACCTATTTGGCTTCAGCTTTAACAGACCATAACTTTTACATATGGTTCTGGATTTACTCCGTTCAAATTATGTTAGAAAGCTCTTAACAAGATCTTTGATGTGCAAATAGTTTTGGTAGAATTTAGGACCATATGAATGTGTTAAAATTGAGGATAATAATATATTACTTCTCCCCACCAAAAACATTTTGGACCATTAAAAGTTTGTTTCATTCAAAAAATAAGTGATTGTACAACTTACACACTTTCTAGTTCCCATACATCATGTTATACTTAGATGTATCTATTTTTGGACTCACATGAAGGTACCAATTTATGAATTCCTCTATCTTATATCAAGAAAAACCTCTTATTGTAACACATCAGGTAATTCAAGAGAAAAATCATCAACATAAGGAACTTAAACACTTTCACCTTAATTTATGATCATATGAGGCTCATATAGTTTCAGGTTTACCACAAAATATATCCACATGTATGGAGTGAATTTGTTTCTCTCTCTTGGATACTGACTACCCAAACTAAAACTTGTAAACCTAGGTTAAGAGAGTTATTGAATCCTTCTAATATCATCCAAATGACCTTCTTGGACTCTTGGTATCTTGGTCTTCTTCTTGGCAGATTATTTTAGCCTCTACATTGCTTGTAGGCTAGACAGAAGCTCTCCCATTAAGAGACATTTTTTGCATTCTCCTTTCTATTAACATTATAAATAAGGGAATAAAATTACATTACATAATATTTAAGTGGTGTTATAATAGGTGGTCACCACTTGTGTAATTTTGCTTTCTTAGGGTCTTACAATAAAAAACAACATACATGTAATGTAAACACAAAACATTTACAAACATTGCCCAAATTTGGGTCTTTTTAAAATGTGCAAACAAACAATTGCACATACATTTAAATAATATATTTCAATGAAATAAAATGGATGTTAACATACATACATAAGACAAAAACTCTATTAGTGAGTGATACTCACCATGGAATAACTTTTCATGTTGATTTCATGCCACTTTGTCTCTCTCTTGGAAGTACACTTCAGCTTACCAACATGTTTGCCAACTATTGTCTAACTTGGAGAACCTTTATTTGGAGTTATCTCTCAATGGAGTGCCTCTTCACCCATATTACAAAATTATAAAATAAGTGGTAAGAAAAACATGTTAACATGATTTTAGGATGAACATGCAAATATAAAATAGAAAATGATACAACCTCTTATAATGGGTTGCTCATAATGTACTTCTCAACTTGGACGTCTGATTCATATTTCACCCTCAATGAGTGATCTACCTCCACACTTGATCATAAAAATGAGGTTATTTTACTTCATGATTATTTAATAATGGAAAACCAAGAAGTGATTTATAGGTATTACATAAGCATGCTAAACTAAACTCAGCTATGTAAATATGCTATCCATGAAACCAAATAATTTATTATCGATCCAATATGATGGATGCTCTTATTTGGATTACTCCCTCTTAATGGGATATTATTTGGATATGTGGGATTCTTCATGGGTTGCATATTATATTATTGGTACTTGACTAATTCCTTCATGTGTTACCTCTTATTTTGTATGGGTTTGAAAAACCTCCTTGCTTATAGGTGTTTGCACAAATTCCTTATTGTAGGGCTCCTTGCAAGTATTTAGATGAAGTTATGGATGAAGCTTACAACAAAACCAATGACCACTCATATTATAATGAGATAAATAATTACTGCCTATTTTCTTAGATAATAAGCCCTTCTTACCATTCTCCACATTTTGACTCGGGAAATGGTCTTTAAAACATGTCTCCTTCCTCTTGAAAGACATGGACTTGCTTTGGATAGAATTTCTCTTCCAACACATGGCCACACAATGGTTATTCATTCCAAAAAAATAACATAAATATGCATACCAATTTTTTTGTGTTATAGAGCCAGTCTTCTCATAATCAAAGTAAAAATTCTAATAATTATACTTTTCATACCTTTTAGGGCTATCCTTTGTGCAAGTCTGATGAGGGGTAAATGTGTTATCTCCTCATTTGGGATTTTCATCTCTTAATGGAGATGCATTGCCTTATTTTTGGATTTTTCCCCATCATTAAAATGTTGTCCCCTTTTTTGATTCCAACTTTCACTCACTCTCACCATCAAGGAGTGATGGTGTTCCATCTCTTTGTATGGGATATTTTTGTAGAACTAGTGGCTTGGGATCTTTTCTCTTATAACCTTTTCTTAATTTAGTTGTCTTGGAACATTATTTGACTTCTCCTTTTTCACTAATATATCCAAAACATTCATAACTATGCATTTCCTCAATGTGTATGGGATTAGTCATTCCCTAACCATTGATGCCAAGCCTTTTCTATTAAAAACCATCTTGGTTAGCAAATTGGAGATAATACCTTGAGTATGCTTCTCAAATTCACCAAAAAAAGCATCTACATCCTAATGGGATTAAATAAAACATAGTGAACTACTTACTGTGTATGCCTCAGTCATGGTTTATGCATATGTGGTAGAGGATTGTTTCCTTTACATGGTAGAATCTTATTTATCCTCCAATCCTTCACCATTATGGAGCTTTGCCAAAATATCTTCCTTGGCTTACAACTCAAGTTGTAACTCCTGAATGATTACCATGAGACATTCTCCATAGAACATCAATTGATCTTGTAGCTCTTGCTTCTCATCCTCCAATGACTCTAATCTATCTTAATTCAAAGTTTTCCTCCTAAATTTACTAGTTTATGATTTCAAGCTCCTGAAGCCTTAATCTCTTCAGAGCTTTGCCCATGGTTATACTTTTACAAACAAGAAACCTAAATCTATAAAATACAAATTGAAAAATTAGAAGGATCCAACAAAAAGTGGAAAAGGTCTTAGCAAACCCTTTGGAAAACTACTCTAATACTAAACTTGACCTAAAATTGTTAGTTTATGCAAACACTCACTATTTCACTAATTTTAAATACTTATAATAATTTTCTCAATTTATTATAAAATTGGCTTTAATTTTTAAAAATCAGTATTTAAGAACTAAAATTAAATCAAGTGATGATAAGAATAGAGAAAAATACTCAAAAAATTGATAATGGAGTTTATCCAACTTGGACTACATCTCTGGGTCTACTTAAGCTATGAACTGATCAATTAAAATAATGCAAAATATACTTTCTTACATCCATTTTATCCCAATGAGGGGTTATTTATCTTAATATGTGACTATTTATCCCAATAAGGGGATTCAAATGTTCTGTATACTATCTTTAAGAGGTTTGTGCAATGGAATCTTGGTTTATTATTTGCTTCTCCTACAATAAAAAACAAAAAAACTTCCTTTGTTCTCCCTTTTTGGGGCTAAAAATTACATTTTAAATATAATATCCCTCCTTTTATAATGTTTCAGAGGTCTTTGGTGTATCATCCAAAATAATATATTTTTTGCATGGAAGGAGGGGTTTGAATCCCCCTTTTAATGCCTTTATATCCTTTGTTTTTAGCAAAGAAATCCCAAAATTAAGGGATATGTATAATATATTGTATTTCATTTTCCAAGGTTAGGCATGACCTAACAACTAGGCCCCAAGAATGGATCGCAGGAGGTGTTTGGGTCAAATCCCACCTCTTGGCCTTCAATTTTGGCTCCATTTAGTGCATTTTTAGAAGTTTAATCCCACATTTCTTGGGATAATATCAAAACATGGGTTTAAATACCATCCTTCACACCTTTGTAATTGGTCATAGAGACCATTTTCTTTGTCCCACATGGATTGGGAATGGATATCAATATGGATTTAAATAGAGGTTTGTTACCTTGATAAGTGGTCATGAGGACCATCCATACTTGACTTGTAATTGTAACTCACAATAAATATTTTGGCCATCTTGGGCACTTGAGGGGATGCCATGTGATGACTTAGATCTCTCCACATGGTCTTAGGCACTGAGCTTTGAAACATTGGGAAGTTTAATACCACATTCACCATGTTGAGGCCTAAAATAAGGTTTATCTATAAATTCACCACCATCATGTTGTGAATAAAAGTGGTAAGGTCTCACTCCTTAAAAAGAGAGTATATCACTAGCTGAAGGCCCCCCAACTAGAAAATAGTGTGGGATCTACACTAGCAAGTACATTGTCAAAGATTAGAGACCAAAACCAAAAAAACCCATTTTCATTATCTGTCTACCATGTGTTACCATATGATTGGTCCACATGTCAAGCTATGATTGGACCACATGTGTAATTTTGTATAATATGATGACATTAGCACACACCAAGTCCATGTTTTTTTACATGTTTATTTTCAGCTTCAACATGCCATAACTTTTACATAAGATGTCATATTGACTCCATTTAAATTGCATTAGAAATATCTCGATGATCTATTCAACATGTGGAATGTTTTGGTAGAATTTGGGATGATACAAATATATCAAAGGTGGGGATGATCTTGGATCAATGAAAATGATCAAAATAACATTATTCTTTCTTTTTTGGCCATGGTAGCAGTCAAAGGCCACATGAATAAGTTAGAGGAGGAGTTAACAAGTTTCATTGAAGAATTCAGTCTAGCTCTAGAGATGCCCAACATGTATATAGAGATTCCTTATATAGAACTAAAGATTATCATACTATCTTTAGAGGATTACCAAAACAATCTTGAGGGATATAAAAATGAAAACTATGATCACACACCTCTCAAATAGAGCATTGTTAGTTGTGAACACAACAATCAAGAAACTTTTCTTTTAGATTTTCATTGTCCTCTAGTAGGAGTGATTTCAAAAGGATAATCCTTTCTCAAATACATAAATACATTCCACATGTTAGATATTCATCATTTCCCCTTGAAATCTCTCACTAGTGAATATAGGCAAGTTAGTTATGTCTTTCCAAGCATAAAACAACTAGCAGTCCAAATGGGAAAAATGTTAAACATAAACAAATAGCTAGATAATGAGTAAGAAATTAAGGTCTATGACATTCTAAAAAGCCATAAAAAATCCTTTTCTTGGGAGTACAATGATATGAAAGACATTCACCCAAGTGTTTGTACTCATCACAATTACATAGAAAACATAAAACCAATAAAACAACCACAAAGAAGGATCATCAAGTAGGATTCATCTATCCCATATCAGATAGTCAATGGGTCTCACCACTTGTAATAGTACCAAAGAAACATGTCAAATAGCATAAATGTATATATTATAGGGATCTCAACAAATACACCATGTATATATTACTTCTATTTGCCTTTCAAAGGCCAAATCCTGGATAACTTAACTAGAAAAAAATTCTTTTCCTTCTTGGATGGATTCAGTGGATATAATTAGAAAAGGGCAGCTCTAAAATACTAGGATAAAACAAACTTTATATGTCCTTAGAGGACATTTTTATAAAAAGTTTTACCCTTAGGCCTATATAATGCACTAAATACTTTTTAAAGAGAAATATTATCTATATTTGTTGATCTTATAAATGAGTGTGTTGACATGTACATGGATGACTTTATAGTGCACGGTGATTCTTTTGATGAGGCCTTAAATAATCTAGATAAAGTGTTAACCTAGTGTAAACAACATCAATTATCGCTAAACCATGATAACTTTATGATTATGGTTGATCAAGGAATAGTTTTAGGTCATCACATCTTAGCTTAAGGAATATAGGTTGACCCAAAAAAGATTGAAGTGATCTTAGAGTTGCCTACATTAAGTAATCAAACTGATATCATATTTTTTAAGACATGCAGGATACCATATGAATTTTATTGAAGATTTCATTAAGATAACTACTCCTATGTTTTCCTTGCTCTCTTAGATAGTGAATTTATATGGACTAAAAAGTGTCAGCATGATTTTAAACTAAGAAAAGAAAATCTAATTTTTGCTCCAATCTTGAGAGGTCCTAATTGGAAGCAACCTTTTGACATACACATAGATGCATCTAACAATGCTATGGGGGTAGTCCTTGGGTAGAAATATGAGGATAGAAAGATGTATGCCATTTATTACATTAACAAGAATTTAACTCCTAGTGAAAGAAATTACACCACTACTGAAAAGGAGTTCTTAGCTATTATTTGTGTCGTGAACAAGTTCTATCCCTACATCACTAGATATAAAATATTTATTTATAAATATCATTTAGCTATAAGGTATCTAATGAAAAAACTAGTGGTCAAAGGTAGGATCATTATATGGTTATTAATATTAAAAGAATTTGATACCATAATAATTTATGAGCCAATAAAGGTTAATGTAGTTTCTGACTTTTTGTCAAGGTTGAATGTTTCAGGTGAAGATAATCCAATAGGGGATAGGTTTTTAGGTGAGAAATTGTTTAAAGTCTTAACACACATGGTTTGATGATATGGCCAACTATCTAACCACATTAAATTTTCCTTGTGATTTTACTCATAAAGAAAGGAAATGTTTGATTAGGTATAGTGATAATTATAAATGGCTTAATGGTGTTTTGTTTAAATATGACATGATATGGTGCTTCGTATGTGTGTAAGAGAATATGAAAGTTATGATATTTTAAGATATTACACAGATGAACCAAGAAGAGGCCACTATTCATAAGCTCCTTGAGGTTGGATACTACTGGCCTTCCATTCACAAAAATTCAAAAAAATATAATTGGCAATGTGATCCTTGCCAAAGAATAGGGAAACACACATTGTCTAATGAAATGCCCATCCATCCTCAAGTGGTTTTAAGACCCTTTAAGAAATGGTGGTTATATTTCATTGGTCCCATTGATCCAACATCTTAAAGAAAGGAATACATCATGGTATATACTGATTATGTCACCAAGTGGGAAAAATTTTAATCTTTACCATTTGCTTGTGAAGAAATAGTTGCTGATTTATTATACTAATGGATCATGCAATGTTTTAGAGCACTACGAATAATAGTATTAGATCAAGGCCATCAATTTGCATCCAACATGATCAAATATTTCATAAAGCACTACCAAATCACTCACCGTAAGTCATCACCATACCATCCTCATGCCAATGGTCAAGATGAGGTTACCAATAGAGAACTAGAGAACATATTGACCAAGATAGTGAGCATTAGTAGAAAAGATTGGGAAAACAAGATATCTAAACTACTATGGGCCTACAATATAACATGGAAGTCCATAATAGGATTTTATCCCTATGAAATTGTGTATGAGAATAATCCATTAATTCTAATTAAATATGAGCTATAGACACTAACAAAAATAATGGATGTGGGCATAAATTTAGATGAAGCACAAATAAATAGAATTATTCAATTGAATGAACTTGATAAGATGATACTAAAGGCATTGTATCAAATAAACCTTATTCAACATTAGATAAAGGCATGACATGATAGTCACATCAAGGAAAGAACTTTCAAAGATAAATATTGGGTCTTATTCTTTGATTCAAAATACCAACATTTCAAAGGTAAACTCTATCTTAGATGGTTAGGTCTTATTAAGTAGAAAATATTTTTGATAATGGATCAGTTTAATTGTTGTAATTAGAGGAAAACATGAAGACACTCTTGGTAAATGGACACAGGTTAAGGCTCTACCATCAACCTCCAAGAAAGGATGAATTATTCAAATAGATTCAACCTCAAAAAGAATTTGGATATATGGAAGAACTTTGTTTTTCCATCATAACCAAAGAATGAGATTTTGAATATAATAAAGTAAGGGGGATTTAAAAGTAGTAAATGATGGTCCACTTCTCAAAAAAATAGAAAATATAAAAAAAATTATAAAAAAAGAGTGAAAAAGCTAAAAAACAACAAATGATAACTTTTTGCAGGGAATAAAGCAATAAAATAGTACTTCTAATTGACTTGTATAAAAATTTAAATTATCTTGTGTATTCTTTTTATCATAGGAAAAGTGGTAGAACTAGGGACAAAGATAAACCACAAATAATTCAAGGTAGATATATTTAATTATTCTATAATTAGGATTATTTTTGAGTTTTAGATGTCATTTAATCAACTCCTAAAAGAAGATTATTTCAAATAAAGACATGCCAAAAAGGGGGGTCTTTTGAAAAATATTTTCTAAAAAAGGCATGTGCACTATTTAGGTGTCTTTTCCAACAAACCAAAAAGTGATATGATGTCACCAAGGTGAGGATGTTTGAGTAATCATAAAGAAAATGCATTTTTAAAAAGATTCATCATGATGGAGACATCTTGAAGCATGAACTAAATTAGGTAAATGATCGACAACATATTTTTGCACGAGGAAAACGATGGATATATTTGGATCCTCTCAAGTAACTTCACACATAGATAGTAACTATTTATCTACCCTAAAACCATCCCGTCTCATATATTTCTCAAGCTCTCATATATTTTGTGAGCCAAGGCAATTAATTATGGAGTGCTTAAGTACGCCTTTCTCTATTATTTATTGAATAATATTATACTCTATTGATCAAAAAATAATCTCACTTGATAATATAATACTTAACTCCTCAAAATTACTTCCCAAGGGTTACCCATAACACCAAATATCTTTGATAAATTCAAAAAATGGTCCAAAATAAGAAATTGGAACTTGAATCCATAACACTATTGTTAGAAGATGAGGCAGTGGAAGTGATTTTTAAGGACACTAAGTGGTTGGAATTTCTCAATATATTCCAAGGATATGATGAGTATTTATTCAAGGAATTTATCATCAACCTTGAGGGATAATATAATAAAGGTTAAATGCATCAATATACCTATTAACAACATTGTAATTAGTTAGCTCTCAGGGATTCCAAAAACATGGATGAGGATCATAGGGAAATACACATTTAAAGACATTATTCAAATCTTCCATGAAGATGGAGAACCCATGCTTGAACTAATTTTTATCCCTCAGGGTACAACCAAAGGAACTAAGAGAGAAAGCTTTTTAGAAACATGGAGGAATATTGCACTTTAGATCATCAAATTCTTTACTTGTGATGGATAATATGGCTCTCTTGGAGGGGATGCAATGAAAATTATGAACCATATAAATTAAGGACTACAAAAATATGAAAGGAGGGTCAATTTACCAAAATTTCTCTATGGATCTATTCAATTTATGGTAGGAAAATACGTACAAGGTGTAGCCTCCTTTAGACAACATGGACTGATCTAGTTCATATGCCAATATGACTTCCTAAAAAATGTAGATGAAGATGTTAAGTGGGAAGAATTTATACAAAAAAAGTTGAATAATAAAACTAAGGTAAAATGTAGACCTTTGCACTCCCCTCTTACACCCAAATCTACCCCAAAGGAGGAAACTACTAGTAAGGATCCATATGTAGAATTGGTGAGGAAGAAGAAATTGATCACAAAAACATATAGGGTGAGATCTGAAGAGACTCCAAAACATATTGTTGACTAAATACCCATCACATAAATATATAATGAAGAGGAGGAAAATCTGAAGACATCTCAACTCATGTTTCAAAGAGAAGTTTTAATAATGAAGACTCTAATAGAGAAGTCAAGATTAGAAACCCTACCTAGGAGAAAGAGAAGACTCATCATGCCTGAAGAAATGATGTAGACAAACATGTTACATATAATCTTGATACTCTCAACCAAGGATAACCTACTAAAGTTATAAAGTCACTAGAAGAACCTATATAAGAGGAGGTTATCAAAGAACTCTCAGTTGGTATTGAGAATTGACATCCATGGTAGAAGTATTTTTAGTAGAGGAAGTTGTAGAATAATGTATTCCATCTTATTCATCTAAGCCACCATTATACAAAAGAAATTCTCTAGTTGTAGAGGAATAAGATCAACATTCTAGCCATGACAAGGAAAAAAAAGTATAAAAGGCCATGATTCTATCAAGGGTTAAAGCAACCATAAAACAACAAGAAGGGGAAATAACATTCCTCAAGAAAAAGTTACACGGTAAGGAATAAACAATCCAATCTTTACAAAAGGAGTTAGAAGAAACAAAAAATTTGTTTCTTAATAAAGATAATGAAATAGATTCATTAAAAAATAAAATTATGCAACCTATATACCAAGTGGGTTATGGTTTGAAAACACTAAAAATATTATGATGACATCATGGCCACTTGGATAGAAAGTTGTTAAACCCTCATGGAGGTGAAGGAAGAGAATATGAAGTTGAAAATGGATCTTGAAGAGGAGAGGAAACAAAAATAAAAAGTAGAATCCACATTATAAATAACTTATGAGTTCTGTGAAAAACTCCTAATTTATAAAAGGCTTACCTTTGGGTATGATCTGTTTCTTCAAGAATAGTTTTATATATGGCAATTTTTGATAATTTCCTATTATGTTTCTTATGACCTAGAAGATGATAAGAAGTTTATTGAAGCTTATCACACTGATACCCCTAAATAATAAAATATTTTATGTGAATTTTATTTGTGTAACTATTAGTAAACCAAGTTGCACCCTTTGAAGGGGATTGTTCACTTATAATTCAAATTTGGACTAACATAGGAATGTCTTAAAGGCTATGGGTGACCTTATAACTAGACTAAACCTCTAGATTATGGGGCTAGCTCTTGTGGTGCATCTATTTGGCTCAGTTCACTAAGACCTATTACTATAGGGGTGAAAAGGGATAGAAAGTGCATAAGATAAACCTAATCTAAGGGGTGGAAATGCACCAATGTAATCATTCATCCACTCAATTTGGAATCCTAACAACACTAATATATGAAACAAACAACTAAACAACCATCTTCATGAGTTCCTATGCAAAATTATTTCATGTGGAAGCTGTATTAGCTAACTAGAATGTTAAGGTCATGACAAGAAGGTCTGCTATGAGACTCTTACTAGTCAGGTCACACTTCAAACTCCATCACCAACACTTTTACATACCAGATAACCTGCATAAGACACCTTATTTATATCTAGGTTAATAAGGACCTGTAGACATCTAATTCCTAACACCATTTATGTTGAAATTGTCAATCTTACTCGAATTGCACTCCAATGCACATTTTAGGTCAAAATCCATAAAAAATGCTAAATGGTTCAAACTTGTCATTTACAAGTGCTAATTTAGGTCAAAGTATACCTAAATAGGGCAATACATTTTATGGGACAACTAACTTTGATCATATCATTTCGAGTCAAAATAATAATTTCATCATTTAGTGCTTTGGATCACTCTTTTCTTCTAATTCATTGGTACACATCACGTACCTTTGTTATTTGGTGTTGGTAACATCCTAAATGGGAATACAACTCCAATGCATGTAACTTCACCTTCTAGTTCCTCTCTAGTAAAATTATAACCTAGTAATATTACTTTTTGACCATTTTGATTAACTGTACAACAATTTCCAAAGAATTACACTAAACTTGATTAAACTTACTTAAGCTAATTAATCCAATTTAAGAGATTAAGTAAGAATTCCATAGATATTTTTGAATATCTCATTATTGAAAATTGATTTTGAATATCTGCATCACCTAGTGACATCATCTATGGGGTGGCATCCATCAAGCCATAAGTGCATAAAATATCAAGATTATGGGTCACCCATGCCTAGTTAATGTCTCCCATGCCTCTTTAATGCTTATTTATCTTGAGGATATTTATGAGTTTAATTCCAAATATTAGGATTATCCATGGCCACACATCTTAATCTTGAGATGGATGGTCATGGTTGATCCTGACCAATCTCAAAAATATATAAATAGAGAGGCCATGGACATGAATTTTAAGCTTAAATATTGTAAAGTTATAATGTTAAATTATTTATATAATCCTTTGCATTTGATAATTGATTTTTTTTTCAAGCTCCATTGATAGGCTAGTTTAGTGATTTGGAATCATGAGCCTAGGTTTTATGGAGTGTCCTTGAGACATTGGAGGAGTTTGCCACCTTTGTTGACAAAGACAAGGATGCTTGATCAAGGGAGAACATGATTTTGAGCCACATGGATATGGTGAATCCACATGGGAAGGTATTATGATGTTTCTTTCTTTTATTTTATTTATTTCTATCCTTTGTAATTCTCATAGGAATATATAGGCTTAGTTAGTTAGTTCTTTATGCATTTTTCATTATTTATCGACTAATGTTTGACTAAATTGCTTTGTAATCCTCTCTAAAAGACCTAAAAGGTAGGGAAATACATTGAATATGCAAATATAAAAAAGTATAAATACACTAAATATCACCATGAAAGAGATACAATAGTTTATTTCTCAGTCCAATAGGTTCATCAAGAACAAAACCAAGCAAAGTTTCCTCATACCCAAATGAGGGATCCAAATCATAGCCTTATGGCCTGAATACATAGTAGAAAGGGAAGATAAATAAGGGGAGAATGGAATGGATGAGGGAGATGGGGGTCATAAGTTACCATAGTACATTCATTACTTTAGTTATAAACAATTGCAGTCTTTTTTCAACTCTCTTCATGCATTGATGCTCTTCAATAATCTTTTAGGCATTGAGGTGGGGTATTGGAGGATGTGTTTGAATTTTTAAACGTATTTAAATGCATATATATTCCCTTGTTTGGTAAAATACCTCCTCTTAATGGTAGTTATAACATGAATGAGGTGTATTCAGGCCATCATCAAGCATATAATAACCTATCCTCTTTTTGAGCATATTGACTAAGTCAAGAAACTACCTCAATTATTCCATAATGGATATGAAGAGTGACTATATAACATTTGAAATTAGTTTCATGGTGTAATAACTCTATAATAACTCCTCCAAAAGTCTCCCTACACCATTCTCTAACTTTATTTGTTGACCAAATAGGCCAATTAGGCCAATTAGGCCTAGTAACTTGACTGCTAGTGTTTGAAAGCTATGAAAGTATATATTAGATCTTAAGATAATAGGAAAAAGTGAGATTTAGGTATGAAAAAACATAATGTACCATAACATAGGCCTTTTTTTATCAAGAAACACTTGTAATTTTGCCAAACTAGGTGACGAGGTCACCTTCTCTTTCACAACTATAAATTGGTTGTTTAGAGGAGCGTTGTAGAGGAATTTATAAGCATAGTTTTGGACATCTAATGATTTGGTAAGATGAAACAAGTCCAAAAATTCCACTTCCAATTATTTTTAACTTTTTAAATAGTTTTTCACCCTATAAATCTCTTAAAACCTTGAGAAATTACTATTTTCTAATAATTATATATAGTGTCCATATAGACCATTACTATGGGCAAGGTATCCTATAAGTGATATAGGTGTTTCAAGTGTTTTTATCATCATTCATGAGTGTTTGAGTTCAAAAATATTCACTTTTCTTAGGTCTAGTCTGTGTTAGGGTCTAAGTAGGGTTTTGGAGGTCTACCATCTTACCAATGGTTCATAAAGATGAAATCTCAAATCCAAAACTTATGGTCATAGATGTTTATTCCATAAAACCTCATAAAACCTATAATAATCTTTGCTTCCCAAGTAGCTGGTGTGGAGAGATATGAATGTAAGATGATGGACCTTACACTCCTTGTAAGCCTTCTAGACTGTTCAATAGTCTTATCATTCATTCATAAACTTGTGCCCCTAAATATAACTCACTCCATGGATTTTAAGTATATATTGTTCCTTAATTCATACTAAGATCATTTTCCTCAAGTATCTCTATGGTGGGAGATACAAGCACTTAAACATATAACTCGAATTGACTGTCCAGGACTATCGTAGTGTGAGAAGGTTGTTTAGACTAATATGGCCTTCTTATTATATTATATTGCCTTAAAAAAACTTTTAATACCTGTACCATCCACCACACATCTTCATGATGTCAATTTTTCTCAAGAAGGTCTGTGTGCCTCAAAGGTGATTGTAGAGTTTAAGGCCTTGCTATGGATTTTAGTCCAAACAAGTCTAGACTAAGAATTAGAGTATAAGGCACTTGTAGGTTTTAGGGGGTTTAAAAATAATTATTTAAAATTTCTTAATTAGTACCTATCTTTCATATCTTTCCTTAAATGTCCATGCCTAACTCTGTCTTCACTGTACTCATGAGACTGCTTGGATGACAGTGTTAGTCTAAATGTCTGGGATAGTGATATGGGGTCTGAATATGAATTTATATTTTCACTATATAATTGGATGGGTTTAAAATATTTTATATGAATCTTAGAGTGGAAAATACCCTTAGGAAAAGCCTTTTACCAACTCCACTCCTTACACACTCCCATACAACAACCCTAGGGTTTATTGGAAATCAAGCTTTCATAGCCTTAGTGGCTCAGATCTGTCATCTCTTTACCTCAATTAGGAGTTTAATATTTCAATATTAATTTATATTTCACTCCCCTACTATCCCTCAAGTTCTGAAAACCTTCCATCAGTCAACCAAACAAGCAAAAATCTTCTAATTTAGGCACAGGCTTGTTTAGGCCTAATAGGTTTATCTAGATTGTTGGATTTCTTCCCTCAAGGAACTAAGATATATTAGTTTATAAAATATAAAATGTTTTTAGGTGAAAATAAAAAATTCCTTCTCTCAAATTTATGCTTACGCTTCACTACCTTGATGATGACTTTATTTGTGGATAACAATCTTGCATTTTGATTGTGTATAATGACTAGGTTTGCCTGAGCCATCCATGGAGATAACCCATTCTTGGTACCTTGAAGCACTAGTTTTATGTAAATATAATGAAAAAATATTCATCCATTGGAATATATACCCTTTAAGCTACTTGTTATTCTACACCTCTCATTGAGTTACCTTGTTTCCTTAAGACTGCCTGTATAGGCTTGTGTGCATCAATTTTAGGCCCTTTTACCCTAGTTAGGCCATCAAGTTGTCTCACCAACTTGGGAGTCTCATTACTTATGAAACTTATAAAATTATTAAATCTCTCTCTAAGCTACTTCCAAATCCTAAATAATCCTTAAAATAAGCAAAAAGGTACTTAATCTATGTGCACATGCCTCTTTTAGGTTTGTTTAGGTCTACAAGGCTTGTGTGGGTTTTGTTAACTCTTCCATCTCTGAAACTGAGGATTTAACCTTGAAAACACCTATTATTATTTATTTACTAAGAATATTCCATCATGTTTCATATTAAAACCCAAGGCCTTATTTGTAGGTTGAAATCTTGGGCCATAACTGTATTGTTTAGATGAAAGATGATATCTCTGCCTTTCTTCTAAAGCTGGGGTGAAGGGTGGATCTTATTTACTCCATATAAAAAATTATTAATATACATATTTAAAATATATTTATTTTTTAAATTTATTTCCTTTTAAATTCAAGCTTGTAGGTGTTGTTTTAGGCCTCTAACTGAGTATACTAATCATGAGAAGTGACTTGATACCTCCCTGACTCCTTGGGTGACATGGTCGTGTTGGTTACCTTATTCTATTTCCTTTAAATATTTTGAAATCTTTTAAAAATCCATCATACTATTAGGTTTCCTCAAACCTCCTCATTCTCTTATTTACCCTTCTAACAAGGTTTCTTGATCAAATACTTCCCACCTACAGTTAGTCTTGTAGGTGTGTTTTCTAGGCCTAGATCGTATGGTTCCTCTTTAAGGAAGGATTGGTGTGTCATTTTTACTTGAACGGGATCATATATCAACTAAATAATCATTTTTATTTTGTCCTTATCAATCCCATTAATCCTAAAAAACTATCAACATCTTATCAAAATTCCTTATGTCTGTTATCATAGTCCTGAGCACATTTATTTGACTAAGTTTGGTATCTCTAAGGTGATTAAAGGTGTTGAATCTATCTACCTTATTTTATTAATTTCCATCCTCTACCATAGGACCATATGTCTCCTAAGAGGTCTTCAATTTCCCTAAAACTCCCATTCAATAGTGACCACCCTATGTGTGAGGTCTACCTTAAAGGGTTTATAATGATTGAGTGAGGGCTTGATATTGCAGAATAGGCTAGAGGTGAGGATGACTTAGTGTATTGGGGTATGATTAGTATGGGGAAGTTAAAAATAGCATGGATCAAATGTTGGTTTATGTATATGACTTTAAAACAACCTCAAGACTTCCTACTATATTTGTAAATAACCTCACATCACATATTAGGGCAGTCATAATTCTGATATATGATCATGAAGATGCTACTTGAACTAAGGGTGGCTCAGTTGAGAATGAGAGGAAAATAGGATTTTAATGGCCTCAAGAAAATCATAATTTAACCTGAGAAACATTAGATACTTCCATACTCATGCACTAAATCTCCTACAACCTGAGAAACCAAACTATAGTCTACAAATGGAGGAAACCTAGACATTTTATTGTTTCCACACTCCCACACATGTGAAACATGAGTTAAGTGTGATGGAAATGAGATATTAGGATCTTATGAATACAAAAAAATCATTGGTTCTTATAAAAACTTCAAATATTCATCAAAACCATTGCCATTTCAACTCCTTGCATAGATGAATAAGCTCATTGGGGTGGCTAGATTGTTAATGTTTGTTGATAAAGATCAGTATATAAACTTGTAGTAAAATAATATGAATTGGAAGGTCAAGATACCCCATTCATTTTTCTAAGATATTAGTTTCCAACTTTCTCTCTCCTATCCATACTATCCAGAAACTTGGAAGCTTTCTTGGGCTATAAAGGAGCTCGGTTGAAGAGAGAGGTTAGTTTTGGACCTATTTTGATTCCTCCTCCCATGAAACTTCTATAAGATGTCAGACACAATCCCTCCTATAATCTCTAATCTCTATTTATGTGAATGTGATCGTACAAGTCTATATATCTATAGAAAATATATGAAAATAGTCTCTGTCTTGCTTTTTTTCTAGATTTCAAGCCTTGACCCACCATTAAAGGATGAAGAGAGGGAAATTATGAGTTAACTAACACTTTCAAATAGGAGATATGGTATGTGGAGTTGGAAAGACACATCTTGGCATGTGTGGGGTCCACTTGGTGGAAGGTGGAAATAAGTTTCAAAATGACCATTTAAGGATATGAGATGCATAAAAATGAATATATAATGAGAATAAAAACTTTTCAAGACCTTATTGACCCAAATGAGGCATTTGAGGGTATTTGATGGATTCTAAGGGTGAAATAAGGTGTGAATTGAGCTTAGATGAGTACATGATAAATAGTGACCTCAAAAACACTATTTTACCTGATGTCATGGATTCCAATAAGGTTTAACCACTTTTATATCCCATTGGTAATTTTTTATCTTCATGAAATAGCTTAGATAGGCCTAAAACCATAAGCATTAAAAACCTCATTTTCTCTGAACTAACTTAATATTTTTTAAATGACCTTAATCTTAATTCAACAAGGTTAAGACAATTCTTTGAACCTTACAATACTTATTGACACTTCCTCTCTCTCTCTAGGACCATCATGAGGAATAATACATCATCAATAGTCCTTCAGATAGCTGTGACATATGATGATTAAAAACAAACTCTATGACACCTCCAATAATGTTAAATGATTTCAAGAAGCATTCATAAAACATGACAAGTTTAGGTACTGTAAATGATATTAGAGGGGTTATCATGTAAGTTTTTGATGGTAAGGGTTAACATTTGGCCTATGAAGCCAAAATGTTAACATTTTTTGTGACACTGAGCGGTTGACCATCCTGTTGGTCAAGAGATCCCACTCATCTTCATGACATGATGACTCAACATGGTAGTAAGACTTGATGACCATCTTGGACTACAATAAAATAATAGGACTCAAATATAAATAACCAAAGAAACAACACTTAAACCTAATAAACACACCTAAACTAAGGAGAAAAACAAGACAAAACAACAAAACAACAAAGCAAAAAACTATAATTATGTTGACCACTTATTGAAACAAGAAAAATAAACTAATATAAATAATTAACTTGAGATGAACTTCTTTCCTCCAAGATCAAATGGAAAACTTGTTTGATCACTATGGTACCATGAAGTTTGATTTCCATGTCTTGATTTGAGTCCAACCAAGCATTGCCCACTATATGAAGACTCTCACTTTCAGCTAGGGCTATTGGCATGTTCATATCTTCTCAAGAAAGTTTCTTGACTTTCTTGTTCTACCCCTCAATGAATGGGTTGGTTATATGAGTCCAACACTCAATCATACTCATTCTAAATTTGCATTCCTTGAATCAACAATTTCAATTCTATTTTAGTCATGAGTTATTGAAGGTTTTCCTTGCTCTCATGCAATGATTGTGTTGGCCACTTGATTGGTAGGCTTTAATTAGTGTCTTCATTCTACTCATGAGACTAAAAATTATCTACTGCTATAGTGTTCCTTTTGAGACCTTCATCAAACTTCTCATGGGGTATAGATGGGTTATCTAAATTCAAATAAAAGTTCTCTACGTCCTCCCAAAAGGCCATCTCTTCATGATCATTTGGAAAGACATAGAATTTATTCTCACTCTTATCATTTGATTATGAAGCATCATGTTGATCAATCATCTCCAACTCTCTCACAAAATCATAACAAAGATCTTGATCTACTACAACTTGGTCATTCAATGGAATCTCATCCTCAAGAATGGTCTCATGTGAGATATTTTGAAAACTATCCCCTATAGAAGGACTTGCATGTGTTTTGCCTTCATTCACTTCATCATCATGCCACCATGACTAATCCATGTCATCCAACTTACTTTCTCATTCCAAGTCTATTATTTTGGGATGAATGGGAGTATCAATCATGATTTCATCTTCATAGATGCTTGAGGTGTCTTCTTCAAAGTGTTCTTGAAGTTAAACTATAACTACAACATAATTCAACTCTTGAAGGACTATCATTTCATTGATAAATCTTGACTAGTTGTCACCCACACTTTGATGTTCAAAATATGCATTCAATTCACTTGGTTCCTCTTTAAAAGAGGAGAGGGTGGGAGGGAAATCTAGTTTATTAACCTTCTTGACATTTTCTAGGGTGCTTTTCCAACTTTTAGTTTTAGGAGCATCAAGATTGGAGACCACACTCTTCTTCTTGAATTCTTCAATCACTTTATCAAACTGAGATGTACTTTGATGCTCAAGGTGGCTATAGTATGTATAGATGATAGGATACTTGGATAATTTGAGGCATCTCTTGAACTAGCCTTTATACATCTCTCCTCTTTTTGACTCTCTTTTTCAAGGGTAAGCATAACAAAGTCTGGTGTTTTATCCCATGAAGTCTTCCAATCTGAAGTTGTTACAGGCTCTTGAGAAGGCACGGGTGGATCTTGAAGATGATATATAACACTTGGGAAGCTCCTTGTCATGAATCCTACCACCATTATCTCCTCCTAGTTTGGTTTTGGTGAAGGATTAATAATATGAGGATATTGGCATGAGGCAGTAGGAGGTGAAGACTCATGAAATTGTTTGCATGATTATTGCTATTTCAAGGATAATATTTCATTATCAATGATTTGGATCATACTCTTCAACTCTTCCAACTCATCAGATAAATTTTGTGTGTCTTAGAAGAGTTTTTGGGAAATGAAAGAGGGAGAGTAGTTTTGGTAAGGAGGCTGATCTTCAAATTTATATGGATTATAGGGAGGGTAACAAGGTCAATGAGCCTATTGAGGTGTGTGATTGGGTTGCCAAGGGGTTGATGAGGGGTATCATAGGGTTGGTGTGAGGCATCATATTACTGATAGGGTTTAATATAGAGTTTGTGGGGCTCATAATATGGTTGACATGTGTCATGGTAGGGATGATAGGGAGGTGAATGATAGAAAGTTTCCCCATAGACTGCCATAAATTCTCATGGAACATATGCACAATAACATGAATTGTGAACAAAAACCTTCCTTATGTCTATAATGTTGTCTTTCTGATGTCACTCAAAATGAAATCTAACTACACATCCTTTCCCAAGTGTTTGAATATACTTAAGATGACTTCAACTCTATAAGTAAATGCTCTGATGGTTGAATCTCATCTCACTAGGCATGCCATAACTATTAGCAACCCAAGTTATACCCTTTTAAGGAGACTGTTCACTTCTAAATCAAACTTGGATGAACATGGGAGGGGACTAAAGGCTATGGGTGACATTATAACTAGACCAGACCTATAGATTATGGGAGTAGCTCCCCTGATGCATCTATTTGGCTCAGTTCACTAAGACCTATTACTATTGGGGTGAAAAGGGATATAAAGGACATAAGATAAACCTTATCTAAGGGGTGGTGATGCACTAATGTAATCATTCATCCACTCAATTTAGACTCCTAAAAACACTAATGGAATAAACAAGTAACTAAATAACCATATTCATGAGTTCTTATGCAAAAGTGTTTTATATAAAGGATGTATTAGGTAACTAGAGAGCAAAGGTCATGACAAAAAGGTATGATATGAGACTCTTACCAGTCAGGTCACACATCAAAATAAATCACCAACACTTACACACACAACATAACCTGCATAAGATACCTTATTTATATCTAGGTCAACAAGGACTTCCAAGGGAGGGAAATCCATCACATATGCAAATCTAAATAAGTATAAACACACTAGATATCACCATGAAAGAGTTGTAATAGTTTATTCCTCAGTCCATTAGGTTCATCAAGTATAAAACCAGGTAGACATAGCCTTAAAGCCTAAAATATAACAAAGAGGGAAGAGAAAGAAGGGGTGAATGGCATGGAAGAGGGAGGTAGGGGTCATAAATGACCATGGTACATTCATTAATTTAGTTACAAATAGTTACATAGTCTTTTTTCATATCTATTCATGCATTGATGCTCTTCAATGACTCTTTAGGAATTGAGGTGGGGTAGTGGAGGTTGTGGTTGACTTGTTAAACCTCTCTAAAAGCATAGATATGCCCCTATTTAGTCAAATACCTCTTTTTTCTAGTAGTTACAACATTGATGAGGTGTAATTAGGCCATCATCAAGCATACAATAGTCTATCCTCCTTTCCTCCATTTCTACCTAATGTCTATGAGGAGTTCCTAGCTCACCCTTAGCATCAGTTTCATGGTGCAATAAATTTGTATTAACTTCTCCAAAAATCTCCTGACATCATTCTCTAATTTTCCTTATTGACCAAATAGGTCAAATAGGCATAATAGCTTGATTGTTAGTGTTTGGAATCCATGAAAGTCTATATTAGACCTTAAGATAATATGAAAAAGTGAGAATTAGGTATAAAATAACATCATTTACCATAACATAGGATTTTTTGAGGAAGAAACACCTATAATTTTTCTAAACTAGGTGACTAGGTCACCTTCTCTTTCACATCTACAGACTAACTATTTGGAAGAGAGTTACAGAGGAATTTTTAGGCATATTTTTAGATATTTAATGATTTGGGAAGATGAAACAAGTCCTAAAATTCCACTTCAAATGATTTATAAATTTCTAAATAGTTCTGCACCCTATAAATATCTTAAAACCTTAAAAAAGTACTATTTTTTGATAATTCCATATAGTGTCCATATAGACTAGTACTATGGGTAGGGTTTTCTCTGATTTTATAGGTGTTTCAAGTGTTTTAGTATCATTCATGAGTGTTTGAGTATAAAAATATTCACTTTTCTCAGGTCTAGTCTGTGTTAGGGTTTAAGCAGGGTTTTGGAGGTCTACCATATTAACAATGGTTCATAAAGATGAGACCTCCAATACCAAAATTATGGTTATGGATGTTTAGTAAATAGACCCCCATAAAATATATGATAATCTTTGGTTCCCATGCAACTAGTGTGGAGAGATATGAACATAAGATGATGGACATTGCACTCCTTGCGAGCCTTCTAGACCTGTCAACAATATCAACATTTGTTCATAAACTTATGCCCCTAAATGTAACCCACTCCTTGATGGATTTCAAGTATATATGGGTCCTTAATTCACACTAAGATAATTTTCTTCAAGTCTCTCTATGGTGGGAGATACAAGCACTTGAATAGACAACTCAAATTGAAGATCCAGGACTGTGGTATCTTGAGGAGGTTATTTAGACTAATATGGCCTTATTATTGTATTCCCCTAACCCAAATAACCTTTTAATACATGTACCATCCCCCTACACATCTTCATGATGTCAAATTTTCTTAGGAAGGTCTGAGTGTGCCTTAAAGGCTATGGTGGAGTTTAAGGCCTAGCTATGGCTTTTAGGCCAAACAAGCCTTGACTGAGAATTAGAGGTTTAAGACAACTGTAGGTGGTTAGGGGTGTTAGTGCCCAAAATTACACTAAAGTAATTGAGTCCTTGTTAAGTGTAAATTCTTAAGTTTAGTTTGAGTCAAGTATATAATCCTAAAGTCCTTAGCCATATTCTTATTTTCTAGTGTCCCTTTAAAAGGTCAAGTTCATGTTAAATCAGCTAAGTGTTATTTGGTCTTCACTTAGTATGTATAAAGACTTATTTGTTTTGGAATTTTTGTCTATGGAATTTTTGTCGATTTGTTTCATATTTTTTCTCTATGGGAAAAATTCTATAGGTCCATTTGTTTCAGACTTTTTGTCCATGATAAAAAGTTCAAAGGGTACTTTTCCTTTGAGCATTTTGACTGTGAAAAAAGCCCAAAAAAGTCAATTGTTTTAGAAAAATTGAGAGTTCAATACTTTAGGAAAATTATCCTAGACAAAATGTCCAAAATAATTGTCCTGATAAAAAAAGGGCTTGGGAGCAAAAGTGTAGTGAATCAAAAAGCTTGCAATAATTCTTTTTTAGACCAAAATGCTGAATGAAGACAAAATCCCTAAAACAATTGTGCTAAAAGCCAAGTTACTAAAAATTATAAGGCCCAATGAATAAATATCCAAAGAAATTTCCCTGAGTTGTTTAAATTTTGATGGTCTCATGGATGTCATTGATAGTTGCATGAACATCATTGATGGTCGTGAGGATGTTAAAATTAAGCCTAGGTTAAGGACCATAGGGGTTTAAATTTTTATGGTCTCATAGACATCATTGAAAATCATATGAATGTCTATGATGGCCACATGAACATCTTTTGAAGGTTGTGCATATGTCAAAGTTAAGCTCCAATAGATACTGTTTATGGCTTAAATTTGATGATCATATGAATGTTAAAGATGTTCATGTGGATTTAAAATGATGGACATGCAAACATAAAATTTAATCTATAGTAGATATACAATGATATTTGATCTTATAGATTTAGATCGATAATATGCATTTAATTATGTAAATTAGGATTAACAACATAAGTGAGAGCTGAATTGTCAAAGGACTTGGGCCAAATAAGGAGTAGCCACATGGTAGAAATACATTAGTCTAAGCTATGATTGACTATGTAAGATTTAGAAAGCACATGGATTATCCAAGTGGCATGATTGTGATGGGTCTTAATGGAGATGTAATGGATCATAATAGAAGTTGATGTTGAGTGGATATTGAGAGCGCACAGAGTTTCCAAGTGGCACACTCACATTCATCATGTAGAAAAGGATCCACATTTAAAGTCAATGAATAAAGTGACATGGTGATAACACATTGGCATACATGTCATATAAATAACATGACCTTATGTAATATAGTTGGTGGATCTTTCACCAATGGTAGCAAGTTGACTAGGCTAAATAGTAAATGAGGCACGGTGACTACGTAGGAAATCTGAAGATGACAAAGTACTTATAACTTGTTGATGTTGCTACTATAATTTTGACATGCCAATATGAAGGGGATTATGCTGACATAAATGATGATCTGGTGTTGACCTTAGATAAATCTTGCATAAATGGAGCAAATTATTTTTTCTAAAAAAGGAAGTCAATGTTCAATGCATTATAATTTAATCTGGCTTTATTAATCCTTTATGTGCTCATTTGAATATTTTTAGCCTAGAAATTTGCAATTTGGAAATAAGTGAGAGGATTGAAAATTTACCCAATTAGGTCAATGGTTAAAATAATGTAGTTTTATCATTAAAATATATGAAGGAATCTATAAAAGGCTAAATGTGAATAAAGCAAAATATGAAAATACAATTTGGAGCCCAAAAGGTAAAAAGTTGAAAATGACCTAAGTCTTTTGCATTGTTTCATTGTTGTGCTTATCCAAGTTCCTCCATGAGCAAGAAATTATAGGCTTATAAATCCAAGGTGGGCCACTACAAATAAAATCATTCAAAGGACCATGGATATAAAATATTCCTAGGTAATCATGAAAAAATCAAGTTGTTCCATGATATGCATAAAGGGAAGGGCAGTTGTCCAGGAGGTTCTAGATGTGCAAGAAAGTGGTCTAGGGCATCTTCAAGTAGTTACACATAAAGACAAGTGGTTTGTTTGCTTCCACCATGAATATTCTTCTTCCATATCATTTAAAAGCATTTCTAACCAAGAAATCTAGGGGTTTGTTACAACTCCCCATCATTCCTTGTAAAGGTAGTTGCAACAATCATTTTCCTTAAAAATAGATGAAGATTTTAGGCATGACAAAGGAATATTTTCCATCTAGGAGCATCTTGGTGTGATTTTAGCAATTGAAAATTTGAAATATATTTAAAATGTATAAATATAATTCTTGTCTTATATTCAAGAGGTTGGTTGGTCATGTTGTTGGTTGTTATTTTTGGTCTTGGCTTTCTCTAAGTCTAGGTTCTACAAATTTTTTTCTAGGATCAATTTTTGTGTGTAGATATTGTCTCCCTTGCTAAGGTGGTTATATCTATATAGAAATTAGTGAGCTTTGAGATCATCTTTATGTCTCCCTTGTCAAAAGAGAAATCTCATGATACTTGTCCCCATGGCAACATTTTGAAATATTGATGTTTATAATATTTATTTTCAAGATAATGAAAATGCTTATGGTTCTTTATTATTTCCTATTGATGAAGTGTAGCAATCTATTTTTCAAATATTTTTGAATAGATATCTTATTCCATGGCCATTATTAATTGTCATTTTGGGCTTCAATCTGGATTATAAATCCCTTTTTGCATTATTTTAGAATTTGTTGATGAATAACTTGTTAGGGCACCCTAGGTTTATGGATTCAATAGGGAAAAACATTTGAAAGGTTAGTTTTAGTGTATGTTATAGTATTTCAAGTATCATTTGGTATTTTTCATTAGGTTTCATTTGATTTTTTTGCGTCTTTGTTGAGGAATATTGTCATGAAATACTACAAGACACCCTGTTATTTAGAAGCCACCAGCACACCACCCTCCATTTCATAATTATCTAACTCATCCTACCTTGTTTTAACCTACAAATAATACACCCTTTTCACATTATGAGTGTTATTTGCCCTGTATATGCATAAAATCTTGCATACGTAACATGTATTTGTAGTTTTTGTTTTAAATTTTAGCATTGCAGTCTTTTATTCGACCCCTGTTGTTGAATATTCTATAAAATAAAGATTGTAGTCTCTTTCCCATATATCTTTAGTAGCTTGTATATGAGTTAGAGAATTTGTGCATTTCATGTGACAACCCTTCATGGGTGAAGTGTGAAACCTTTGTTATGCCATGGTCATAATTGTTCTTTGTGATAAAAATCCCCATAGAAGTTGAATTACAAAATCTTTCCATGTGAGCAAGCTACCCCATAGGTCCTATCACCTTGGTTCAGGTAGAGACAAAAGTAGCAGGGATTTGACCATACATTTTGTAGGTGTCTCTCAGTCATTTTCTACATTTGGTCCAATATTGATGCTAAACCCTTAATTACAATGACATATTAACAGATTTTTCATCATTGCTTACCTTTTTATCTCAAGTGTGCAAGGTTGAGTGTATGAGGTGTATAACTTGGAACCAACACTCATCTGGTTCCATTGTTATGGAACACTTCTTATCACTTGTGTTGTCAAGGAATCTTGTAGAGAGCTATAATTAATTGAAATTTGAAAGTTCTCTATGTTATTATGCTATTTTTATTATCTTTGGTTCATCAACGTCGAACGCTCTTTTGGCATCATTGTTGGGGAAGACTTCTTGTCACCCATGTTACTGGGGACTCTTATAGAGAGCTGTAAGTCAAATTTGAAATTTATCTACCTTATTTTACTATTATGATTATCTTTGATTTGTCAATGTTGCACACTTTTATGGTGCTATTGGCAGGGATTGAAGCTAAAAACCTTGGCCCTTATGTCATTGAGGACTCTTGTAGAGAGCTGCTATAAGTATTTAATTTTATGAAGTTCTCTACTGTTTCTACATTGATTTGACTATCTAAGTTGTCAATGCTATAACACTCCACTAGGGATATGATAGGAAGTTTTAAGGCTTGATAATTGACTTATGCTACATTCATTGCAAAGAGTTGTTATGTTGGAAGGTATTTTTTCCCTTTTGAACATTATTCTAAATATTTTAGTGTCTTTATTTTCTATCTCATTAAGCTTCAACAATTTTAATTTAGCATGTATCACATACATTTTTTCAACTGTTATATTCTATAATTTTGATTCTATTGGTGATTATAATCTTATCATTTAGTTTCAAGGAAGGCCAGTGCCTAGTTTGAATTATCTTTGTGAACGTTTAGCTTTGAGTATTTTCTTGTTTTCAAAGCTAGAAATGAGCTCATATTTCAGAAGTGACCCATAAAAAACTCATTTCTCCTTTAAGTGTTCATCCAAGGAGAAGGGGACAAGTTTGGAGGCCTGTTGAAGGGAAAATTTTAGCTATTAAGGGTTGTCACGATTTTGATAATCTTAAAATATTTGTTGACTCTCCCATTATTGAGCACTATCATAGATCTCCTAGCAACTCTAAAACCTATAGTCCTATGTATTACCCAACTCCTCAACCAGATAAATCCCCTCTCAAGTTTGATTAACCAAGTCCACCTCATTCACCCCCTCATATCCATTTGCCATTTATTCTTGAACCTCACATTGAACCAATCATGAGGCATAGGGACCAAGATGAGATTAAGTGCCCTGCATTCTATGATCCCAAATTTAGGCCTATTAATTTTGATGAAATATAAGACTATCTTAATGAAGTCGCAAATGAATTAAGGAAATGCCTTCCAAAATTCCAAAGGAATAATGTAGTGAGTGGTGATCAACACTTGAGGGCCTTTCATAGTATTATTTAAGATTAAGAGGTTGAGCATGAGGATGTGTGCATCAAGCTATTTGTGCACACACTGGAGGAAGATGCTCATGAGTGGTTCAATTCATTTCCCCCTGCATGCATTAATTTATGAGAAGAGATGAGGAATGTCTTTAGAATACAATATGGTGATAGAATTGATCCAAGGTTCCTTTTGGCTGAATTTGAAAACATCAAGAAGAACCCCAATGAGTGTGTTTAAGACTTTAATACACGGTTTAACAAAACTATGTGGGGGCTACCTAAAAACATTAGGCCCAGTGATATAATGTGCTTGATAAAATATTGTGATGCTTTTTATAAGAAGGTTGCATACTAATTGAGGGATAAAGCTCCCACTAACCTATGGTTGACATTCGAAATGGCCATCAAAATTGAGAGAAACATAAAGGCTATGGGAAAACCCATGAGCAAGTGGGTTGATGTAAAATTGGTCAATCCAAAAAAGACACAGTCCACTAAGATAGCTAATATTGAAGAGGTAGTTAAAAATTTGGCCTCTATTATCAAATAAATGTCATACATGTTAGTAAGAGCTGATAAGGGGATCCCTCATGTGTCTACTAGTCAAGAAAGGCCTCCAAATATGAATCAAGTACAAAGGGGGATTGATTTCCAAAATTGAGATAATGATAGAGGGAAGAGGCCTACACATGAAAAAATAATGGATAGAAATCAGAATAGAGGGGTTGGAAAAAAAAGTGCTTGATCCTTTAAATGCCAAAGTGAATGTTGTAGATTGTGACATTGACATTGATTGGTGTGACAAGTACTTTCTTCCACATCCCCCATGTGATACAATTGAACTAATTGATGAAGATACAAATGAACTTGAGTATGCATCATTTAATGATGAGATCTTGATGTTTGATTATCAAATCCCCTAAAGTAACTTGATTGCCTCCATAGAATTGTTGAATGTTACTATTATTGATCAATTTTGGAGTATAGTTGAGAAGGTAAGTATTCCAACTCCTAAATTTGCATGTGACATTAATATGGCACAAGCATGTGAATTGCCCATTTATGATTTTGATTTCTTATGCTCTATGATGATTAAGAAATATGATGGGATAATTCCATTAGTTGAGGACATGCAGTTGTTAGTTAATGCAATAATTACCCAAGAGAAAGAATATCACTTGAGAAGCAAAACTATGATAGTCGCTAAAGCTTCTAAGCCAGTACCCATTTCCCAATTTGCTAAGCCTAGAGGTTATCCAACTAAGAATAGGGTACCCATATTATCTAGTATCCCTGAGGGTGTGAATGATGCTAAAATTAATCTACCTTTGAAGGCTATTGGTAAGAATATAAATCCATCTTAGCTTACTCCACTTTAGACCTTAAGTAACTGTATTCTAGCTAAAGGTGTTGTCACCCTTCCACCAAATATTCCTCTTCCTCAGTATAGCATATGTGATATGGCTCAAGTGTTGAGCCAATTGAAAATCATCGTGCCACTTATTAAATTATTAAGAATACCTTAACATAGGAAGAGAGCATTTGAGTACTTAGAATTTAGTGATAAGTTAGCTAAAAATGAAATTGAGTTACCCCAAACACACTTAAAAAGTGATGAAGAATCAAAAGAGGTTATTGAACCCATCTCAAAAGTCTATTTGGGAACCGCATTGGTAAAAATTCAATTGAATATGGATCCTTTTTACACAACCCTATTGATAAATGGTCTAATTTTTCATAATTGTATGTTTGACTATGAAGCTTCTTATAATGTGATGCCCCTGGGTATCCTAAATGAAATCAAAGTTAAGATTACATCAACCTTTGGCAAGTGTTATGCCATGGACTCACGAGAGATTCTAGTTGTTGGACAAGTCAAGGGGTTAGTGGTATAGTTGGCAGTGCATATAAGAAAGTATTTGAATATGGATGTGGTAGTTATGGACTACCCACCTAAGTAGTGGATGTTTCTGTCACATAAATTGGCTACTAGCATGGGTGGAAATGTACAAATGGACTTGTCTTATACCACTATTCCATTAGAGGATAAGATGGTCAAAATTTATAGATAGCCGAAGATGCTATATGTAATTGAAGATATGAAAGGTACTCTGAATGAGGTATTATACATTGATGTTAAATTGGGAACTTTTTTGGGAATGTTGATACTAGTGAACAACTTGTTAATCTTGATGTTGAACCTGACAAAGAAAGTGCAGTTTAAAAGATGTGTTTTGATGTGGTTTGATCCAATATTGGAAATGGAGTTCGGGTTGTCTTCTATGCTCCAATGGTAAATGTTTTACGTTTTCTTTTCAATTATCCTTTGAGTGCATGAATAATATTTCTAAGTATGAGGTACTCTTTCTTGGCTTGCAGATTGCATGTGAATATGGAATTAAAAATTTGATTGTCAAGGGTGATTATGAGCTAGTGAATAAGTAGGTCTATAATGCTTATGCCACTAAGAATAAAAGGTTGAAAGAGTATCATAATGCTATTTGGGATTTACTTGAATTATTTGATGCATTCAATCTTTGTTATCATGAAGAAGCTGATAGACTTGCATGGTTAGGTGCTTAATTTTCTATTGCAAATATGAGCCCTTATTATTAGTATCAAGTGGAGGTGTTTGTTCAGCCTTCAATCCTAGACAATTTTCATCATTGACAGGTGTTTGATGATGATGATCAAATCTGAAGGTTTCTAAATTAAGAAGTTGAGTTTTATGATTAGCTCATCGACTTGGAATCCATGATTCAATTTTGTAATAGGAAGGAAACCTTATTTGGGAAACACATTATTCAACTTAAGACAACATGATCCTTAGATGATTAGTAGGTTTAGATGCTTATTTTGATCGAGTTGATAGAATAAAGTTAAGAGACTCATTTATCTCAAAAGACATGAATGAGTGCAACTTGGGTTCTCATGAGAATGTAGGAAAGGTTTGTTTGGTTACTCACCTAAGTGTAGATGAGAAGCAAGTTTACATGCAGCTACTTAAAAGGTACCAAGATTTCTCATCATGGTCTTATTATGAGATGAAAGCATATAAAGAAGACTTGTTTTAGTACATCTTCCCATTATAGCCTAATAACAAGCCTTTTAAGTAGAAATAAAGGCCCATTAAACCCATCTTGGCCACCAAGATGTGAGATGAGTTACAACAGCTAAGGGATGGTGGAATCATTCAACCCATTAGGTATTCATCATGGGTTGCCAATTTAGTCCCTATGTGAAATAAAAATGGTGACATCTGCTTGTGTGTGGATTTATAGAATTTGAATAAGGCTTATTTAAAAGATAATTACCCATACCCAATATAGACAACCTATTATAAAGTGTTACTAGATCAGAGATGTTGTCCACATTAGATGAATTCTAAGGGTACAACTAGGTTATGTTGAAGGAATATGAGAGATCCAAGACTATATTCATTATGCCTTAGGGAACATATGTATATATGAGGATGCTTTTCAAATTAATGAATGCTTGTGTAACATTCTAGTGAGCTATGTATGTTACTTTGGCATGGATGATTAACAAGTTGATAGCTGTATATTAGGATGATATTATTGTGTACTCCAAGACTAGAGAAGAACATTTGGAGTATCTAAAAAAAGTGTTTATCAGATGCAGGGAGTTTGAGATTTCGCTTAATCTAAAGAAATGCCATTTTGGAGTATAAAAGGCCAAGTTGCTAGGACATATAGTGTCCAAATATGGTGTCATGATTGATATTGAGAGGGTAAAAGCCATTGATAAAATTCCTATCTTGTAGTCCAAGAAAGGAATTTAGTCTTTCTTTGGATAGATTAACTTTATAAGGATGTTTATGTCCAATTTTGTAGAGATTACTCTACCTATTGCTTTCATGATGAAGAAGGACCAAGCCATCAAAGAAGTCTATGCAAGATTTAAGTGACATTAAAGGAATTTTAAAGTCTGCCCCTATTTTAGTCAGCCCTGATTACACAAAACCATTCCAAATATTCTCTTTTGCATCATACAATACTGTTACTACTATTTCATTGTAAAAGAATGATGATGGCTATGATTAGCCCATATATTTATTTAAAAAAGATATCCAAGGTCCTAAACTAAGTTATACCATCATGGAAAAGCAAGATTTCACTCTTTTAAAAGTTGTCAAGATGTTCAAGCCTTATATTATGAGTTCAAAGATTATTGCTTATGTCCCACATACCGTGGTGAAGGAAATCTTGACTCAGACTAAAGTATCTCGCAAGAGATGTAGGTGGGTCAACAAGTTACAAGAGTATGACATGGATATTTAGACCACCAAGCTAGTAAGAGGGATGGGTCTAGCAAAGCTTATGGCTAAGACCAATTTGCAAGCTATTAAGGTAAACACTGTTGCTTTTAATATTGAGGATTCATTAAGTTAATTCAACATGTCTTCGTGGTATAGAGATATTGTTTACTACTTGAAAAATTTGAATTTCCCCCCTGAATCAGATAAAAATCAAAGAATAACTCTCAAAATTATCTCCCAAAAATACCTCTTGATAGAGAATGGATAAGCATGGAAGAATCCAGATAGGGTTCTCCTAAGATGTGTGTTGGAAGAATAGAATGCTGACCTGATTGAAGACTTCCATAGTGGAGTATGTGGTGGACATTTTTCACCTAAAGTTACAAATCATAAAAATTTGAGAGCTGGTTATTGGTGGCCATCAATGTGTAAATATGTTGCTCAGAAAGTCAAAAAGTTTGAGAATTATCAACACTTTACTAGGAGGATGAAAGCTTCAAGTTCTCTTCCGTTACAACTTATGATGATTGAAGGCCCATTAAGACAATTGGGAATGGATTTTATTGGAGAAATTATTGATTCATCAATTGCTAGACATAGATAGATACTAGTTACAACTGACTACTTCATAGAATGGGTTGAAGTGATCCCTACAAAGAAACACAACACACTAGGTAGTTATGGATTTTTTGTTAAATCAAATAATTTACAAATTTCGTATGCCTATTAAATTTATTACTAATAATGACATGAGATTCAAAGCCAAACCTTTAGTGGCATTGTGTAAAGAGTATGGAATTGAATTGACCTATGCTTCTAATTAAAACCCTAAAGGGAATAGGCAATTAGAATCTATTAACAAGAACTTGCTCAAAATCATTAGATGAACTTTGGAAGTAGATAAAAAGAAGTGGGGTGAACAACTAAAGTTTGCCTTGTGGGATGATAGGATTATGCCTAAGAGAGCTACAAGCAAAATCCATTTTGATCTTGCCTATGGAGCTCATGAAAATTTTCCTATAAATTTGCAGTTACCAACCTATTAGCTCATATGACAACTAGAAGATGATGAGCAAGTCAATCACTATAAAAGTAGGATAAACTAGATTATTGAGCTTGATAAAATTCAAAGACAAGCTCATGAGAGACACCTTAAGTTTAAGGAAAATCTAAAGAAGATATTTGATAAAAAGGTTACTCCAAGGAATTTCTAAGTAGGTGATTTTTTTATACTTTGGGACAACAAGCATGAGGAAAAGGGCAAGCATGGCAAATTTGATGCCTTGTAGATGGGTCACTGTTCTATTGACTGTCAGATTGGGGAACATACTTTCTTATTGAGAGACTTAGATGGTGAAATATTAGAGTTTCCAATTAATCACAGGCATTTAAAACATTTCCTTGATTCAGTCCATAACCTACAATTATGTATAACTTGTATAGTGTTTTATCCTATGTTTTTTCATTGCTTTGTTTCCCCTCTACTTTGGGCCTTATTTATATAGTTTCCATTTGTGTGTTCATTTCTAGATCCTCCTAATCTATTTTTTTAAAGTTTGCCATGTTTTATTGAGCCTTCATGAGTGTTGCTAATAAATTGTTAAGTCTTAACTTCATAGCCCATTATATTGGCACATAGTCTTACATTCTGGGGTTCTTTTCACACCCATAGGGGGTATGCATCCCCAAGTGAGAGAAAATGTTAGTGCCCAAAATTGCACTAAAGTAATTGAACCCTTATTAAGCATAAATGCCTAAGTCTAGCCTGAGTTGAGTATCAAAGCATAAAGTCCTTAGCCATATTCCTATTTTCCAGTGTCCTTTTGAAAGGTCAAGTTCATGTTAAATCGACTAAGTGTTATTTGGTATTCATTTAGTATGTATAAAGAATTATTTGTTTTGGACTTTTTATCCATGAAAAAAGGTCTATAGGTCCATTTGTTTTAGATTTTTTGTCCATGGCAAAAAATTTTTAGGTCCATTTGTTTTAGACTTTTTATCCACAATAAAAAGTCCAAAGGGTAGTTTTCCTTCGAGAATTTTGCCCATGCAAAAAGATTGACAAAAGTAATTTATTTCAGAAAAAGTGAGAGTTCAATACTTTGGGAAAATTGTCTTAGATAAAATGTCTAAAATAATTGTCTTGATAAACAAAGGGCCTGGAAGTAGAAGTACCATGAATCAAAAAGCCTAAAATAATTCTACTACAGACTAAAACGCTGAATGAAGACAAAAGGCCAAAATAATTGTCCTAAAAGCCAAATTATTTTAGAGTAGAAGGCTTGATGAGTAAAGATCCAAAGAAATTTGCTTGATTTGTTTAAATTTTGAAAATATCACAGACATCCTTGATGTCACGTGAATGTCATTGATGGTCGTGAGGATATCAAAATTAATCCTGGGTCAAGGACCACAAGTGTTTAAATTTTGACAGTATTTTAGACATTATTGATGGTCATATGAACATCTATGATAGTCATGTGAACATATTTTGATGGTCGTGTAGATGTCAAAGTTAAGCTCCAATAGATACTTACCATTTATGGCTTCAATTTGATAGTCGTGTGAATGCTAAAGATGTTCACACAAACGTCAAATGATAGGTGTGTAAACATTAAATTTAATCCATAGTAGACAATCAATGGCATTTTATCCTATAAATCTAGATTGATGGTCCATGTTTGATCATGCAAATCAGGATCAATGGTATAAGTGAGAACTGACTTGTCAAAGGACTTGGGTCAAATAAGGAGTAGCCACATGGTAGAAGGACATTTTTATGAGCTAAGATTGATTGTGTAAGATGAAAAAAACCTATGGATTATATAAGTGGCATGATAATGGGGGGTATTAATGGAGATATAATGGCTCATAATAGAATTTGATGCTGAGTGGATGTCAAGTGCCCATAGAGCTGCTAGGTAGCACACTCACTTTCATCATGCAAACAAGGATCCACATTTGAAGCCAATGAACAAAGTAACATGGTGAGGTCACATTGTGATACACATAATATAATGAATAGGACCTTATGTAAGCTATTTGGTAGAGCTTTGACCAATGGAAACAATTTGACTAGGTTAAATAATAAATGAGGCATGATGATTGTTGGCCAATTTTTGGCCCACATACCAAGCTTTTGCCTAGTTTAAAAAGTTAAGTAGAGTTCATGTGAAATAGTGGATCAAAAAGGGATTTCAAAGGGGTCCAATATTTTAGGGATCAAGCATGATTCCAAAATAATATATGTGACTTAGAAAAACTAAGTAAAAACCCCTTTTTTGGGGCCAAGTATTTTGGCTAATTGTTCTTTCTTTTAGACAGATTATTTCAAGCTTTTATTTTGCTAAGCTAATTTCTTTCAGACCTTCTTTTGGCTAAGTATTGAATTATTTTAGACAAATTATCCAAGGAAAAGTTTTAGAAGGCATGGATTCTTTAGGATAAAATGTCCAAAACAAAAGATGAGGACCTTTTCTTTTAGAGAAATTATTCTGCAACAATTTCTCCGAAGACCTATTTCTTTTAGGAAAATTATCCAAACACTTTTTCCAAAGGTTTTTTTGTCAAGAAAAGTGGCCAAAAATCTTTTCCTAAAGGGTCTTTTCTTAGGAAAGTGTCCCAAATAATTTCTCTAAAGGGCCATTTATTTCAGGGAAAAGGTCTGAAGCAAAAAAACTAAAAGGTCATTATTCAAAGAAGTGGCCCAAAGCAAAATTTTTGAAGGGTACTTATCTTCAATAAGGTGGATAGGAAAAAAGTCCTAGAGGGCACTTTTTCAAGCAAAGTGTCCTATACATTTTATCAAAAGGTCTCTTTTTTATAAAAGTATCTCAAACACTCTCTAAAGGGTACTTTTATTCACTTTCTCTAAAGGGTAATTTTCTTCACCAAAAGGTCTAGAGTAATTCCCCCGATGGGTCTTTTTATTTCAAGAAAGTGACCAAGACAAAATATTTGAAGGACATGTCGAAAAGTTTTGAAGGGAATTTTCAAAGGGAAAATGGGGATATTAAAAAAGGTCCAGCCCCTATGGGCTAACAAGAGTGCTTAGAATGACTTATAAGAGCATAACATCCATCTAGTTCTTCATGGCATTGATCTAGACATTTTGGGGCTAGTGAAAAAAATTCTAAGTAGGTAGTTTGCCGACATTATATCTCACACATGTGAGCAAGTAAAAAAGAATGGGTCATATGGGTTTATCCATTTTAGTCCCAAGAACATATGCACCAATCCTTAGGACACCCACCAAAGTGCATCAGAATATATGAAGATCCAAAGTTGACCTCTCAGCCAAATTCCACTAATTTTCCATAGCCATTTTCAAAGAAGTTCAAATAGAGCCAAGTGAGCATATTGACAAGGCAATATCTCACGTGTGTGATAGTTAGAAGGGAAAGTGGTCACATAGTTTTTTCATCTTAGTCCATATTTACTATGCACAGAGTTCTAGATCCTTCACCAAAGTGCAAATTAAGTTATGCATGTTCAAAATTGGCTCCTCAATTAGATTTCGATAAGTTTTTGATACTTATCCAAATGAGTTAGACCATCACAAAGATGTCACATAAGAATGAATGGACCAACCAAATTTTAAAATTTATATCTTCACTTAAAAGCCTTGTGCAACTAGTAGATTAAGCACAATTGAATATCTACATGCCAAGAACATCCTCAAAAGTTTTCAAGATCATGTGATATTTCTTGTTCAAATTATAAGATTTTAAATTTAGACCTATTTATTGATAAATGTGCACTAACATCATGTTTAATCTTGAAAAAAAAATTCCTATTGAGCTTAAATTTGACAATCGTTGTTGAATTAATAGATCTCAAAACCTAGTTACTGACAACTTTCAAGATGAATGTTAAACAAATGCAAACTTAAACAAATCAAATAAATATATTACATGCATATAAGCATAACACATAACACCTGATTTATATGTGGAAACCCAAAGGGAAAAACCATGATGAGAATACTGTTAGAATCTACTATTCTAATCCAACCTCATAAAGTTTATCTCACTGACTGAACCTCACCACTTACATTTAAGGACACCCATCCCAAGGAGACACCAATACCATGACTTTAAGAGCAAAAACTCGAAGGAATCACCCACTCCCTATACTGAGCACTAACCTAGTTCAATTTGAATGCACCAACCAATTAGATACTTGAATTATAATTTAAGTTAATGAATTAGATTCATAAAAGAATCCAAATCTCTATTCTTTATTGCAGGTCCAATCTACAACTCCTCATTTCTCCTTCAACACACTTTAATGTATCTTTCACTCTTCCTACACCCTTTCTCTATGTCTAAATTTATCTTTTGACACTAAGATATTCTCTAATTTGAAACTAATCATCCATGCTCAGATGAGTTTCATATATCTACACCTATGGCTCAAACTCCTCTCATTCCAGAAAAAGAATATGACTATTTATCTTCCTTGTTCTTCGTCACTTTGGAATTTTACATCATATCACTTTTTTTACAACATTTGAAATATATAGATGACTAAAAAGAATAACCATTTTTACAAGAAGAATTGATTAAAATTCCTTCAACCATCATGCCAGACTTTTAAAACTAACTTACTTCATCAGGTTCTTGAAGATGCATGACTTAACCAAGTTAGATGTTAACCTTTGGTAAATTTGATTTCATCTTACTTTCCACTACATTCATGAAAGCTTTCACTCTATTTGATTATCTTAGATATGCTCAATCTTTATCCTTCTATTGTGTCATTAACCATTGATCACCTTTACTTTACTAACTCTATCTCACTTCATTAGATCTTTCTAATGATGCTTTCTATGTGTCATTTGATCTCTGTATCTTGGCTTTGGTCATTAAACTTTGGCATGTTGATCTCATCTCATTTTCTTTAGCTTCTTTGAGATGCTTTCACTCCTTTGATCTCTTCTAACTTGCTCAAATTTTAACTTGCCTTAAAGCTTCTTAAGAGTTACCCTTTAGAGACTTGTAATGGTAGTTTAAGAATTTTTTTTGTGGCACTTACCCTTTAGAACATATCCTTCAGAATAATTATTTCAGGTTTTTTGTCTCGAACAATTTTTTGAAAAAAATGCTTCGGGACAACTTCCCTAATGAAATGTCCTTCATAACTTTTGGCATGTACCCTTTGGTGTTTTTAACAAGGATCTTTTAGAAACTTTGCAAGTGTCCACATACCCTTTGGGATTTTCATAACAGTCCCTTTGAAAGTCTTAAATGGTCCTCATACCCTTTGATCTTTTTGAAATGATCCTTTCAAAATTCTTGAATGGTCCACTTGCCCTTCAATTTTTTTGAAATGATCCCTTTGGATTTTTTGAAATGGTCTACTTAACCTTTAAACTTTTTTAAAATATCACTTTGACATTTTTAGAATGGTCCACTTACCCTTCAAAATTATTTTTTGGGTCCACTTGCCCTTAGGACTTTATACAATGACCCCTTCAAAATTTTTATTCAAGATAATTTTTTCAAAAAAGACTTAACCATTTTTCCAAAATAATTATTTCAAGACCATTTTGGGTTCTCCATATTGCTTGACTTACAAATTTGAAATAAGTTAAGTCATTCCATAACCCTGATTAACTTCATTAGACCCATTCAGGTTCTTGACGTTGCTCAACTCATAATCATGAAGGAATTAAAGTCATTCCATAAACTTGATTAACTCACCTAGACCCATTTTGGTTCTTGAATTTTCTCAACTTATAAAAATGAATGAATTAAAGCATTCGATAACCTCAATTAACTCTTCCTTGACCCATTTGGGTTCTTCACATTATTTGACTTATAAAAATGAGAGCAGATAAGTCATTCCAGAAACTCGATCAACTCTGCTAGACCCATTCCGGTTCTTGAGACTACTTACCTTATGAAATTAAATGAAGTAAATTTGTTTTGGAAACCTGATTTACTTCACTAGACCCATTCAGGTTCTTAAAACTGCTCAACTTAGAAACATGAGAGAAGTAAAGTTATTCTAGAAACCCAATTTACACCACAATACCAAGTTGGGTTCTCTGCATTACTTTACTTATTTTATAAGTAAAATCACTTCACAAACCTAATTTACACCACAAGTTTTTCAACTCAACCTTTGACACTAATGCATGATGGCATATGCTACCTTTGACATCAATGATAATTCTTCAGACCTCAATGACTATGTCCAACAATCTCCCCCTTTGTCATTGATGGTAAATCATCACTCATCATCATAATGCCTTAAATATTTTATCTCCATTTTGCTTTCTCCCCCTTTGACATTAATGACAAAGATTCTCTACCATAATCTATCAATAATCTGATCCTTTCCTGGTATCTTGGTTGTTCTGATCCTTGAACCTGACAGGCAAGAATACTTTGTGAGGAACTCCCCCTTAAGAACTTGTACATTAGCTCCCCTTTGTCACCTCCTTTGTCAAAAAATAGCAAAGGGACTGTAACTTTCTCAATAGGCTACCTTTTCTCTTAATCTAGGAGTTAATAATGTTTCTTCAGTACTCCCCCTAGATTCATGCCCTATCACTAGAAACTAGTGATGTGGTGTGGGATCTACTACTCCCAACTGTTATCTTAGATATTAAAATTAGTCTGTAGGTAGAGGTTTAGTCAATATATCTACAATTTGATCTTGTGTTGGTATATATTCTAATATAACCTCTTGATCGATAACCTTCTCTTTCAAAAAATGATAATTGATATATGCTTTGTCTTAAAATGCATCACTGGATTCTTGGATATATTTATGGCACTTGAATTGTCACATAGAATTTGAATTGGTCCTTTGAACTCAACCTTCATGTATTTTAGTGTTTGTTTCATCCATAACACTTGTGTACTACATTCCACTGCTACAACATATTCGGCTTCTACTGTAGATAGAGTAACTGACTCTTGTTTTTTGCTCAGCCATGAGATACATCTATTACGTAAGAAGAATGCACCACCATTAGTGCTTATTCTATCATCTATGCTTCCAACCCAATTAGCATCTATGTATGCTAATAAAGTGAAATCATCACTTGAAGGGTACCATAAACCATAGTCTACTGTACTTTTGATATATATGAAGATTCTCTTTATTACATTTTCATGTGTTTTTTTTGGTGTAGCTTGGAATCTGGAAACCATGCATATAACTTGTATAATGTCTGGTCTTATAGCAGTAAGATATAGAAAACTACCAATCATTGACCTATACATTGTATGATTCACTTCAGGTGATTCATCACCTTTGATCAATTTACATCTAGTTATCATGGGAGTGCTAATTGGTCAGCTATCCTCCATACTAAATTTCTTGAGCATCTCCTTCACATAATTGGTCTGAGATATAAATATCCCTTCTTTGGATTCTACAACTTATAGGCCAATAAAAAATAAAATTTCTCTCAGCATGGACATTTCAAACTCCTATTCCATTTGATTTGCAAACTCTTTGCGTATATTATTATTGTTGCCACCAAATATGATGTCATCAACATAGACAATTATGATCAAAATATGTCTATTTTTAGACTTAACATACAAGTTACTATCTGTAAATCCTTTGATAAAATCTTGTTGTTGTAAATATTGATCCAGCCTTGAATACCATGCTTTAGGTGCCTATTTTAGACCATATAGTGCCTTCTTCAGTTTACACACATAGTCTTCTTCATCTGTCAGCTAAAAACCTTCAGGTTGTTCAATATAGACTTCTTCTTCCAAGGTTCCATTCAAGAAAGCTGACTTAACATCCATTTGATAGACTTTATAATTCTTAAAGATTAAGAATGCTAAAAACATTCTGATGGCTTCCAATCTTACCACTAGGGAAAATGTCTCTTCAAAGTCTATTCCTTCTACCTGACCATATCCTTTGCACATAAGTCTAGATTTATTTCTCATAATAGCTCCATCTTCATTCAACTTGTTTTTAAAGACCCATTTTGTGCCTATGACATTCTTGTTTATGGGTCTTGGAACTAACTACCAAGTTTTATTCTTTTCTATTTGACTTAGTTCCTCATCCATGGCCTTTTGCCAATTCTCATCTTTACTGGCCTCATCATAGTCTTTGGGCTCAATTTTAGATAGTAAAGCAAAAATTACATGTTCTTTGCTCATTTTTGCCCTTCTCCTTGTTTGGACTCCTTGCATGTGTCCAATGATCTTCTCCTTAAGATGATCCTTTTAAACAAACTTGGGAGGCATCTTTTCATTTTTCTTTAACAATTATTCATTATCTGACATTTTATCCTCCTCTTCTTCTTTCATCTCTTCAATATTGATCTCATTTATTAGACATAAGCTTGGCTATGAGTAGAATAACCAAGAAATATTTCCTCATCACACCTAGGTTCAAAACTTCCTACTTTTTTCTCCTTCTTTTGAATATAACATTTTATACCAAAGACTTTGAAGTACTTGATGGAAGTAGGCTTTCCATACCACAATTTATATGGAGTCTTATTGCTGTTTACTCTCAATTGAACTCAATTCAAGATGTATATGACTATCTGGACTACCTCTCTCCAATAACCATCTAATAAGTTAGCTTTTTTCAACATTGTTTTAGCCATCTCCTTGGTAGTCCTATTATTCCTTTCAACCACTCCATTTTGCTATGGCGTTCTTGCAGTTGAGTAGTGTCTTTTAATTTAATGCTTCTCATAGTACTCTATGAATCCATTTGAAGTAAATTCACCACTTTTGTCAGATCTGAGGCACTTGATCTTTCTACCAATTTCATTTTCAACCATGGCTCTAAAGATCTTGAATCTCTCAAAGGCTTGGGACTTGTCCGTTAAGAAAGTTACCCATGTCATTCTAGTGTAGTCATCTAAAAACAACATGAATTAATACACTCTTTTGGATCCCCTTATCTTGGTTTCCCCACAAAGATTAGTATGAACTATCTATAAAGGCTTTGTAGTTGAATATTATTTAGTTTGAAATGAGACTCTAGTTTGCTTACCGAGCTAATATTCTCTACATGATGTGTTTGTAGGCTTAAATATCTTTAACATGTGTCTTACACATTTGTTAGAACTTAATTTGACTAAATCATCAAAGTTAACATGGCCCATCCTTCTATGCCATAACTAGCTCTCATCAATCTTTCCCATGAGACAATTTATATTATTTACTTCAATCAAAATATATGTTAGGGTGTGGAGCTAAAAGCTTCAAATATTGCAGACATGAAGAGGAGGTTGCTGAAGTTCTAGAAGTACCAGCATCGACAGGATAACCGAAGTCAGTCAAGATGAATGCAAAAGGAAACCAGCATCGACAGGGAGTTGGCCGACGTCGGTCAGCACTAGACAGACAGGGACCGACGTCGGTCGCCTGTGGCTGTTCTAGAACTGCTGTTGATGAATAGTCAGTTAAGTGAAGCGAGTGTTTGCATGTTAAAGGGATAATTATAGTCATGAGCTGCGTGTCTAATTATTGTAATTAGAAGTCTATTTTTGTATGCATGGGATCCTATTTAAAGACCCATGAGGCATGTATTGTAAATTAAGCAGGCAAGTAAAAGCATTAAAGTAAGGAAGTAAGGTCAAGGAGATCTACAGGTGTAAGGTCAAGGAGATTAGCTGAAGCATTCAAGGAGGGGATAACAACTCAGGTTGTTGAGTTGGTTGTGGTTGAGTAAGAGAGAGAGGGAAGAAGGTCTTGAGGTGTGGCAAGCCTTTGAGGTGGAAGAAGTGGCATCTTCTTTATTGTATTTTCTTCTAAGAGTATTTAATACAAGATTGTGTATTGTCTCTCAAATTATTTGCTGTTTCAAGTTTCTAGTTACTTAATCATTCTAGTATAATCCCGTGTTTAATTGCTTATAAGAAAAGTAATTAATTGTGCTTCCTTGGAGGGGTTCCTAACAGTTGGTATCAGAGCTACGGTTGCAAGGAGCAGGTTATTGTTTGATTACAAGTCATTCATAGGGGTTTCTGTTTGAGTGGGAGTATAGCAATGGCAGAAGAAAGTAAGCTACAAATGGAGAAGTTTAACAGCAAGAATTATCAACATTGGAGGATGCAGATAGAGGATTATTTGTATCAAAAAGATTTGTACTTACCATTGGGTGGGGTTGCATGCAAGCCCACAGATATGAAGGATGAAGAATGGAATGTTCTTGATCGAAAGGATCTGGGTTCCGTAAGGTTGAGCCTTGCATCATCTGTGATTTCCAACTTATCACAGTGCAAGACAATGAAAGAGTTGATAAAATCTTTGGCAAATTTATTTAAAAAGCCCTTGGCTTCAAATAAGGTATTTATTATGAAGCAGTTATTTACTTTGCAAATGCAGGAAGGTGGATCGGTACATACTCATCTTGGTGATTTCTATGGTTTGGTAAACCAGTTAGCTTCAGTCAATATTGTTTTTGATGATGAAGTAAAGGCTCTTTTAATTTTATGCTCTTTACCTGAAAGTTGGGATAGTTTGGTTATGGCAGTAAGTAATTCCGCATCTACTTCTAAAATCTTAAAAGTTGATGTTGTGAGTGTGATCTTGAATGAAGAAATATGCAGGAGAAGCACAGGTGAATCATCAGGGAATGCTCTAAGTGCAAAAAGTAGGGGAAGGCAAAGAGAGAAGGTCAAGCAAGGGAAATCAAGGTCGAAGGTGGGAAGGAGATCCAAATCCAGAGGTGTCACCTACTAGTTTTGTGGAAAGAGAGGACACACAAAGAAAGAGTGTTGGTTGAGGGATAAAGAAAATCAACATGAAGGTAATGAAGAAGCAAAGGATGGAAATATCGTGGTACAGGATGCTCTCATACTTTCTTTGGATAGTCAGGTAGGATCATGGGTTTTAGATTCTGGTTCTTCTTTTCATGCATCCTTAAACATAGATTTGTTCCATGAGTATGTCTAGGGAGACTTTGGAGTGATTTATTTAGAGGATGGTATGCCTTGTCAAATAGTTGGCAAAGGAAAAGTGCAGCTGAAATTGTAGATGGACAACACATGGGTGTTAAAGGAGGTTATGCATGTCCCAGTTCTGAAGCAGAGTTTGGTTTTTGTAGGAAGGTTAGGTGATGAGGGATGCACAGTAACCCTCACAGCAGATTCTTGGAAGGTTACCAAGGGTGCACTTGTTCTAGTAAGAGGTAAGAAAGTAGGTACTCTTTATCTATCTACTTGTATTACTGATTCTACTTCTGGTTTATCTACTTCAGCTGTAGATTCGAAGATGTGGCTTAATAGGCTTGGTCACATGAATAAGAAGGGAATGGTTCTTGATTCAAAAGGTATGAGTTTAGATTTAGAAGGCATAAATAGAGTTCATTGCAAGAAAAGGAAATTTGATGCTTTTGACAAGAACAGGGAAGCCTTGGTGTTTATGGAGGAGATGAAGGACAGAGATCAGTCATAGGGGCTGAATAATTTTGAGCAGGGTAGTATGGGTAGGGGTTTGATCTAAGATGAGCTCACAGATGAAGAATTCATCACTTATAAGAACACACAGACACTGACGTCGATCACTTGGAATCGATGTCGATCAGGCAGATATCGACATCGGTCATGTGCAGACCAACAGGGTTGGTAGAGTCGGACAGAGAAGTCTGACATTGCTCAAGCAAGAATTGACATCGGTAGAGGGGACACTGGCGTCGACTAGGGAAACGATGTGGGTAGTCAAGGTTAGTGCAGGGAACCGACATCGATCGGTTTTAGACTAGGAGATGGCTGAGATCAGTCACTGGAATGGATGTTGGGCAGACAGCAAGCTGTCAAGGAGTCTCAAATGCCCATATGGAGGTTAAAAAAGGTAAGTGAACCTCATATTCATTGTTCACCTTCTTTATATTGCTTACTGATGGTCAAGAACTAGGAAGATGTGAAGAGGCAATGCAGGTAGAATCCAGAAATAGTGGGAGCTTGGCATGGATGAGGAGTGTGAGTCCTTGGAGAAGAATCAAACATGTATTTGTTGGTGGAGTTGTCAGCTGGAAGAAAGCACTGGATGAGGGATGGATTCCCAAGTTAGAGAAGAGAGTGGATGGACACGTGAGATAGAAGGCTAGGGCATATAGTCTTGAGTAGGCTGCAGGACAATGGAGGTTTGACCATTGTATTTTTCTTTACCAGGTTGGATAATATTAGCTACATTATCCTATTACTATATGTTGTTGCTTGTTGCAGAGTTACATATATAGGGAGTTTTTGAGCTAAGGGTAAAGTTAGTTCAGAGGTATGTCATGAAGAATTTGGGAGCAACAAAATTCTTTTGGCATAAGTGACAGGTATTGCATCACAGGTTTTGTGGTGGTTGGTCTTCAAGAGTGATCTTGAAGAGGGATATAGAGCCAAGGGAACAAACTAGATGGTGTATAGGTATAGGTACAGTTGCAGCTATTTATCTCCAAGTGGGAGATTGTTAGGGTGTGGAGCTAAAAGCTTCAACTGTTGCAGACATGAAGAGGAGGTTGCTGAAGTTCCAGAAGTACCGACATCAGTAGGATAACCGACGTCAGTCAAGATGAATGCAAAAGGTAACCAACATCGGTAGGGAGTCAGCCAACGTCGATCAGCACCAGACAGATAGGGACCGACGTTAGTCGCCTATGGCAGTTCCAGAATTGCTGTTGACGAACAGTCAGTTAAGTGAAGCGAGTGTTTGCATGTTAAAGGGCTAATTATAGTCACGAGCTGCGTGTCTAATTATTGTAATTAGAAGTCTATTTTTGTATGCATGGGATCCTATTTAAAGACCCATGAGGCATGTATTGTAAATTAAGTAGGTAAGTAAAAACATTGAAGCAAAGAAGTAAGGTCAAGGAGATCTACAGGTGTAAGGTCAAGGAGATCAGCTGAAGCATTCAAGGAGGGGATAACAACTCAGGTTGTTGAGTTGGTTGTGGTTGAGTAAGAGAGAGAGGGAAGAAGGTCTTGAGGTGTGGCAAGCCTTTGAGGTGGAAGAAGAAGGGCCATCTTCTTTATTGTATTTTCTTCTAAGAGTATTTAATACAAGATTGTGTATTGTCTCTCAAATTCTTTGCTGTTTCAAGTTTCTAGTTACTTAATCATTCTGGTATAATTCTGTGTTTAATTGCTTATAAAAAAATTAATCAATTATGCTTCCTTGGAGGGGTTCCTAACAATATATATTGCTTTCAATCCTCTTTTCTTAAGCAACTATTTTACCATACCTTCTTAGCTCAAAACCTTCAACATCAAATAGGACTTTATAGCCATTGTCACACATTTGATTGACTCTCAATAGATTATGTTTTAAACCTTTAACATACATAACATCATGTGTAAGGAGCCTGCCATCAATGTGCAATGTTCTTTTACCTCTAATTTTGACTGCTGTATTATCTCCCAGACTGACAGTCCCTTCTTTGCACTAACTCAAATTGGTGAACCTACTCTTGTCATCAGTCATATACTTTGAGCAACCACTATCTATGACCCATATATTTTTCTCTTTAGCTTGAAACATTGTTTGGATGATCATAGACTGCTTTTTATTTTTCCATATCTCCTTTGGCTTCTTGACTGTATTTTTGTTTGTTATGATATTGATTTGTGAGCCTTTGTTCTCTTTAGGAGTCTTAACCATTTTTGCATTGTTAAAATTTGATTTAACAAGTTTTATTCTACAATGTTTTGCTATATGCCTAAAATTATTACAGTTATAGCATAAAATATCTAGACATAGCAGAGGGACAAATAAATTATTACTTAAGAAACTTATCCTTCTCTTAGGTAAAATCTTACAATGAATTGATTTATGACCAAATTGATTATAGTTATAAAAATAACCATAAAATGATAAAGAATACCTGGTTATCATTCTCCTTTGAGAATATAAAGGAGGTCTCCTAAGCTCTATTTTATTCACGTTACTTGCTGTTATGTTGCTTTTTATAGTAGTAACCTTGGTCTTTGTAGAAGCAGAGTTATTAATTTTTTTCTTCTCTTTAGGAATGTGCTTGTCTTCTTTTTTAATTCCTTATTCTGCTATAGCTTTAAAGTTTTCATATAGATTCCCAGTTGTACTCAACATGGGACTCTTACCTTTCTCATATCCAAGACCTAATCTTTAATTGGAAGGCTTTTGTGAGCTAATCATCTCATAATATATAGTAGATCCTCCTTTCAATTTTAGGCATTTATCAATTTGTTCTTTGACCTTTTCTCTAAGGTTATTGATTTTTTCTTCCATCTTCAAGTATTTTAAGGATTTTGCTTGCAAATCAGTTTTGACCACATCCTCTATCCTCTTTGCCACCTCAACTTGAGTCTTCAAGCTCACTATCATTTGATTTGATTCCTCATTTCTTTTATTTAATTTTTGAAACTCCTTTTGACTAAGCTTATTTTGTTTAGAATTTTCTTTTCTAAGCTTATCAATTTATTTTAAAGTATAGATGAGTTCATATTCCAAATTTACTTCTCCTCCATCATCATCATCATCAAGTCCTCTTCTTCTTGGCATAAATAAGTTGATTTATAAGTCATGAATAGAACTTAGTTTTGTTTTGCCATAAAATCACTATCATGCTCATCACTTGAACTACTGCTATCATCAATCGAGTCACTATCTTCTTTTGAGTACAACCCCTTTTTATTTTTAAAGAAGCTTTTCTTCTTCTTGGGATAATAGGATTTCTCTTTTTGATTTTTATCAATTGAATTAGAGTCATCCTTCTTTTTATGTGGATATTTATCAGTAAAGTGACCTATCTTTCCACAATTAAAATATTTGAAGGGTAACTTACCTTTGTATTTGCTTGAGCCCTTCTTCAACTTTTTGATGAAATTGGCCTCTACATCATCAACCTCCTCAAATTCAAAATTAAGATTTTCTTATTCTTCTATCTACTTGGAAACTTTGAAAGCATCTTCTCTCTTGGATGACTCAGCATCTCCCAGCCTCATCTCATATGCAGTGAAAGTTCCATGTAACTCATCTATTATGAGCTTGTTCAAATCTCTTGCTTCTTCAATTGCAAAAATTTGAGAATCATACTTTGTTGTTAGAGATCTTAAAACCTTTTTGACAATAACTACTTTGTACATTATTTCTTTGAGTCCTCTAATTGCATTAATAATCTCATCTACACTAAGAAGGTAATCTGTAATTTTCTCATCCTCATTCATCTCTAGGATTTTGAACTATCCCTTATGAGTTTAAAGCTTTGCTTGTTTTAATCTATCATCTCTTTCATAAATGCTCTTTAATTTTCCCCAAATGTCTTTTACACTTTGACAGTGCATCAATTTTACAAACTCATAATTTGATAATCCACAAAGAATGGCATTCTTTTCTTTAGCATTGTTTTCACATGCCTTTTACACTACCTGATGAGTAGAAGGAACTGTAGGGGGTGTGTATCCATTTTCAACTAACATCCAGACATCAAACCCCAAATAATTCAAATACACCTCCATCCTTATATGCTATAAGGCATAATTAGACTCATCAAACTAGGGTTCCTTGTTTGATGAAGTTCCTTCATGACTAGTCATTTTGTGTTTAGACTCAAGGAATCATTTGAGCTATTTAAGTTTCTCTCTAGAAACCTTACTCTGATACCAATTGTTGAACACACCTATCTAGTAAGAGGGGGTGAATCAATAGATCTCAAAACCTAGTTACTTAAAACTTTAAAGGTGAATGCTAAACAAATGTAAACTTAGACAAATCAAAGAAATATATCACATGCATAGAAGCACAAACACATAACAACTAATTTATACATGGAAACTCAAAGGGGAAAACCATGGTGAGAATGATACTAGAATCTACTATTCTAATCTAGCCTCAAAAAGTTTGTCTCACTGACTGAACCTCACTAGTTACATTTAAGAACACCCATCCCAAGGAGACACCAATCCCCTAACTTTAAGAGCACAAACTCTAAAGAAGGACCCACTCTCTATACTAAGCACCAACTTTTTTCTATCTGAAGGCACCAACCAATCAGATACTTAAATTATAATTCAAGTATGAATTAGATTCATAAAAGAATCCAAATCTCTATTATTTATTATATGTCCAATCTACAACTACTCATTTCTCCTTCAACACACTTTTGTGTATCCTTCACTCTTCCTGCACCCTTTCTCTATGTCTAAAATTATCTTTTGACACTCAAATATTCTCCAATTTGACACTACTCCTCCATGCTCAGATGAGATTTATATATCATTACCTATGGCTCAAAATCCTCTCATTCCAAAAAAAGAATATTACTATTTGTCTTCCCTATTCTTCATCACTTTAGGATTTCACATCACATCACTTTGTTTACAACATTTGAAATATATAGATGACTAAAAAGAATAACCATTTTTACAAGAAGAACTGATTAAAATTCCTTCAACCATCATGCTAAACTTTTTAAATTGACTTACTTCATCAGGTTCTTGAAGATGCATGACTTAACCAAGTCAGATGTTAACCTATGGCAGATTTGATTTCATCTCACTTTTTGCTACATTCATGAATGCTTTTTCTCCATTTGATTATCTCAGATATGCTCAATCTTTAGCCTACTATTATGCTGTTAACCATCGATCACCTTTGCTTTACTAACTCTACCTCACTTCATTGGACATTCTGATCATGCTATCTATGTGCCATTTGATCTCTAAAGAGGCATGATCTTTATCTTGGATTTGGTCGTTAAACTTTGGAATGTTGATCTCATCTCATTTTCTTTAGCTTCTTTGAGATGCTTTCACTCCTTTGATCTCTTCTAACTTGCTCGACTTTCAACTTACCCTTAAGCTTCATTTGAGTTACCCTTCAGAGACTTGTAATGGTCCTTTAGGACTTTTATTTGTGGCACATACCCTTCAGAGTATATCCTTTAGAATAATTGTTTTGGGTTTTTTGTTTTGAGAATTTTTTTTGAGAAAATGCTTTGAGACAACTTCCTTGATGAAATGTCCTTCAAAACTTTTCACATATACCCTTTAGATTTTTTCACAAGGATCTTTCAAAAAATTTACAAGTGTCCACATACCCTTCGGGTTTTTTTATAACAGTCCGTTCAAAATTGTTGAATTATCGTCATACCCTTTAGAATTTTTGAAATGATCCTTTTTGAATTTTTGAATGGTCCACTTGCCCTTTAGATTTCTTGAAATGATCCCTTTGGCTTTTTGAACAGTCTACTTGCCCTTCAAATTTCTTAAATGATCCCTTCAACTTTTTAAAAATGGTCCTCTTACTATTCATACTTCTTAAAAATATCCCTTTGTCATTTTTGGAATGGTCCACTTACCCTTCAGAAACTTGGTTTGAGTGCACTTTCGCTTTGGACTTTTTGCAATGACCCCTTCAAAATTTATTTCTGGGATAATTTTTTTGAAAAAGATGTAACCATTTTTATAAAAGAAATATTTTGAAATTTTTCTTTCAAGATCATTTTGGGTTTTCCATATTACTTGAATTATAATTTCTAAAAGTTAAGTCATTCCATAACCTCGATTAACTTCATTAGACCCATTCAGGTTCCTGACATTGCTCAACTCATAAACATGAAAGAAGTAAAGTCATTCCATAAACCTAATTAACTCACCTAGACCCATTTAGGTTCTTAACTTTTCTAAACTTATAAAAATGAAGTAAAGCATTCCATAACTCTGATTAACTCTTTCTTGACCCATTCGGGTTCTTCACATTACTTTAATTATAAAGATGAGAGCAAATAAGTCATTCCAAAAACTCGATCAACTCTGCTAGACCCATTCAAGTTATTGAGACTACTTAGCTTATGAAATTGATTATGTAAACATGATTTACTTTGCTAGACCCATTTAGGTTCTTAAGAATACTCAAATTATAAACATGAGTTAAGTAAAGTCATTCCAAAAACCTGATTTACACCACAAGACCAAGTTAGGTTCTCTGTATTACTTTACTTATTTTATAAGTAAAAGCACTTCACAAACCCAATTTACACCACAAGTTATTCAAATCAACCTTTGAAATTAGTGCATGAAGACACATGCTATCTTTGAAATCAATGATAATTCTTCAGACCTTAGTGACCATTATTTTTTAAGATCATGAACTAGCCATTGGCTTTCAAATAATAGGTCCCAATAGATCAATGGTTGGCATTTGATCAAGCATCTAAGATCAATAGTACTTAAATGGGTCAAATAGTCAAAGAGTTCAAGAGGCCATCATGCGGTGTAAGTACATGAATTGACAGACTGATAGTAGGATCTTAAGGATTAATGCATGTTTGACACATGGCATAAGTAGAGACAAAGTTGACAATTTAAAGATAGATCTGAGGGATCACATTTGTTCATACCCAACAAATCTAATAGAACTAGGGAAAGGATGATGTAAGTGGGACCAAGAAAATCTAAGAAGTAAATACATGGATTTTAGTTGTTAGTAATTTGTTAGTTTAGGTAGAGGATCCATGGTTCTCACTCAATCATACCTAGAAAATCCAATGGAGTGAGTTGAGTCAAAAGGGTTAATGATTTGAGTTAGTTTTGATAGCCAATGGAAAAAAATCAAGTTGGGATAATTTTGACTAGGGTCAATAGACCACTTCAACTTAAGAAAAGAAAATAAATTGACTTGAGCTGGTGGAAATATATAGAACTAAGCTCAAATACGATCTGAGTTGGACCAGAATGCATAACAAATGATCAAGCATTATTATCAGGGCTTTGTAGAGATAGATTAGGTTTTTTAGACCTAACATAGATCAAAGGTCAATAATTTGGAGGCTAAATTGGACCATGCATTGAGTAGAATATTGTACCTATATGGACTATAGGAAAATCAATAATCTTAGATTGGTTTTCATCTATAGTTTCTAGGTCTAGGTTTCAAAGCATGGAGTAAGTTTATGTAATCAATGAAGAAGCATATTGATCCATGCTACTGATAGATATCCACCCAAAGTAGACATAATCAAAGCTTAGTTAGGTTTATAAATGTAAGGATTTTGTCCTTATGTAGAAGCCAAGTGAAATAATGCATAAAAGATTAAGAAAGGGCTTAGTGTTGGAAACTGCAACTAGGGGCATTTAATGCATCCTCATAACCTTTGGGGACTTTCTCACTAAAAAATCCATGGATAGTGTCTTGATTGATAAAAAAGGTGGTAAGGTTTTCATTGGCTAAGGAGAAAACATGGTAGCTCAGGTTTAATTAGTGAACCAAGATAAAGTGTTCTTGTTCTGATGGTATGTTTTGATATCCTTTCTCTCTTCTCCCATTCTCTTATATATCTCATTGTCTTCTCCTTTGTAAAGGTTCTTAGATTTTAGACTTTTTATCTTTTTGGGAGATAGGGAACCCTTTGGGATACTGTAAAGTATACTCAACTTGATTAGGCTTGACCCTATCAAGCATTTATAAGAAATACCTCTTGATGCAATATAAGACTTTCTTTACCTATCTCCTACCTTGAATCTAGTTTGGTGAGTTGTGCATGATGACATTGTGTGAAGGAGAATATTCCTCATCCATTGTCCTCCTTTTTGAGCTTATTTATGGAGTTTTCAATGCTGTTTGTAGGTCTAGATTGGTGTTCTACTTTGAACCTCTTCTATGAAATGCTTATGTAAATTAGCTTGATCTGGAAGTTATGTGAGCTAGTATTGTCTTTAGTAGATCTAGTATGTGTTCAATATTATGGGAGTTTATCTTTTAAATTTGGTGCATCACCTGGCTAAATTTTTTAGGAACCCTTTTCCCTCTCTAACCTTTTTCCTTGTAAAGCATTACTTTAGATTTAGTTTAGGTGAGCATCAAAGAGGAATCCAACCTTCTCCAGAGGTTCAGCCCCAACACAGGTTACCCATCGCCTGGGGTTGTCCCAATATTATATTTGAGTTGGAGAGAGCCTGAAGAACCCTCTCTGAGGGTGAAAATTTAGCTTATAATAGTTTTTGGCATGCTCGATGGGACTAAGGTCCAAAGCACTGGAAGGATTTTTTATGTTGTTCTTCTACATATTATCATTTAGAGGCATTTTAAAAACATCAATGGTAAATTTGAGCATTTATCAGCTGGTCAATTAACCTAATTAAGTAACTAATCATCATAATATATTATGTATAATTAGTCATCTCTTGATCAATATACTTATCCCCTACCTTAGCATCATACTTATCAGGCAAATAATGTTTATGTGTTCCCCCCAAGTGGCCCTGAAATAACCTATCAGTCCTATCATGGCCTCTATCCTACTTATACCCCTGTATATGACCAAGGTCAACTTCTTTTACATTCAAATAATTCCTTTACTTCCCTTGTCAGGACTCAGCTTACCTTGTTACATACTTATCAAGAGTCAAACAAGCATTATTATTTTATATTAAGTTGATAAGGGAGATTGGAAAGGGGTTGGATTTTTATCTAGTTATCCCTATCCATGTTCTACAAAAAATAAAGAGTGATATTTAGTTATTCAAGAATATATGGTCAGTTTGTGAGGGAAAAGAGTGGTCACCTTGTAAGAATGAATATATAATAATGATAAAAAACATGGTCCAAAATGAAGATAATATGCTAATATATTATGAAGGGTAGAAGGCTCTTTTGAACCAACCTTATGTTCCCTTCCCCCTCAAGAGCCTCAAGCTCAACCTTCAAAAGTCCCTGATCAGCCCCTAGTCAAACTTATCAAAGTCTATCCTTGTTAAAACTCAAGGAGGACATATTGGACCAAGGAAGAAGAATAATGAAAATAAAAGAGGGGGTCAAGCTTGGACAATGTTTCCCTATTCATGTCATGGAAGGGATAAAGATCTTCTTTCAAAAGTTTTAGAATGTTTAGGCATCCATTAAAGAAGTTGACTATCCACATGTTGAGAAGCAAGAGATTAAAGGGTGGGTATTATCCATTGAAGAAGTGTTTGAGAAATGGGATAAAGAGTATTTCATGCTTAAGCTAATCAATTTTCCCTCTCCTACCCCTATGCCCATTTCCACTCAAGGACATGAAGTCATCCCATCATGGATTTTCTCCAAAACTATTGACCCTGGCTATATCATGCCCTCACTTGTAAGGCCACCCTCTCCGATAACCATCTAAAAGGAAGGAAAAGTGTTAGTTACATACTCATTTACATCATGGAAATCAATTTAGAAGGGCATAAAAAGGATGTGTTAGTTGAAGCAATCGAAGAGCCAATCCTACTATAGGAAGGGTTAGCTGTGCAAGAAATGAATCAAGCAACCATAGCTCAACTCAATGGTGTACAAAAGTTTCAAAACTCTCTCCCCATCCCTTAAGAACTTCCTAAAATATCTTTGAAAGTGCTTAGATGGTGAACTTATTTACCCTCCCACCATCTCCCTCATGAAGGAGGAACGTATTTTACAAAGAATAGAGGAAAAACTTGTAGTCAAAGTTGAGCCTAAAGAGGGAAATACAGGTATCTATTATGAAGAGATCATGATAGATAGTTCACTTTAGTCAAAAGGGAAAGAGTCAAGTTTTGATATGACCTCTTGACATGGCTTTGATATTTTGGAGCTTGAAGGTAGTACTGATGCCTTCACTTTTGGAAATGTGGATAGAAAAGATGCAATTGATATTAGGGAGGACTTGGTTTTGTCCCAAGAGTTTTCTTTTAGCATGGTTAAAGATGAAAATTAGCAAGATGCAAAGATTGATATAGTCAATCAGTTAACTAATCATGTTGGAGAGGTCATAAATAAGCTTGAACAAGAATTAAAGGAAAAATAAGATCAAGATGAGGCATTGAAATAATTGGACTCTGACTTCTTGGATTAGGTAGAGGTTATAAACCAACCTATGCCTCCTCTAGATCTTGAAGATGAACTTGCAAATCAGGTTGAAGAAAATGACCAATCTTAAGATGAATTATCTTTTGGAGGTAGTACTAATGGCTTTAATAATGAAGAAGAATGGTTAGATTCAGATCCATAAGAACAAGACATTTTGGGCCTTAGGTGGATTGATTAACTCCCATATGACTCAATTCAAAACAAGTAAGGAAAGGATGATGTTGAAGTTGGAATTATCTCAGATGACCGAGAGGAATCTACCTTTTGTGAAGACTTAATGCTTTTTTTCCTAAGCCTAGATAGTCAACCAAGCATCAGTTTAGAGGATCCATCACATGTTGTGCTTTATTTAAAACACAAATTTGAGCCACCAAATGAGAAGGTTGTAGATGATTCTATAGTTTAATATGAGGCATGCCTTGAATAAATGGACTAGTATGTTTATATTGGAGACATGTTTGCCTATTTCATCTACTTGAGAGCATGCCAAAGGGATCAACAACCATGCATCTCAACTCACATATCAGGAGCTCTCAAAGGCAAGATATTTTTTATCCTATTTTATCACAAGTGAATGACACTCAAAGTTTTCCATTTGACCCAAGTGGAAGATACTTGTAAATTTCAGCCATGTACAAATTAGACTAATTTTGATGCTTTCCTCTAAGTGATGATTCTAGCACATTTGTTTATTGTCCTTGTTTTAGGTTAGTTTCCTTTTCAATAAGTTCCTTGGGAACTCTATTCTATTTTGTTCTTTTTTGGTCCTTGTTTTTGTTTCAAATGAGGTTAGAGTAGGATTGATAGTTAATATATTAGATCCAGAGAAGAGAATCCATGCCCAATGGACTAGACTAGGCATATGGTCTAGGTTATTTTACATAGACATGCATGCAATCCCTATGATTTTCCAAAGATGTTGGCCAATTTTTGGATCACATACCAAGCTTATACCTAATTTAAAAAGCTGTGCAAGTTTATGTGAAATAGTGGATCAAAAGGGGATTTCAAAGGGGTCCAAGCTTTCAAGGATCAAGCGTGAGTCTAGAAGAATATACAGGCCTTAAAAAATCTAAGCAAAAACCCCTTTTTTGTTGCCAATAATTTTAGCTAAGTGTTCTTTCTTTCAGATAGATTCTTTTGAGATTTTATTTTGCTAAGATAATTTTTTTCAGACCTTATTTTGTCTAAGTGTTGAATTCTCTCATATAAATTATCAGAGGCAAAGTTTCCAAAGACATGAATTATTTTGGATAAAATTTACAAAACAAAAGATGAGGACCTTTTCTTTCAAAGAAATTGTTCCACAATAATTTCCTTGAAGACCTATTTCTTTTAGGAAAATTATTTGAACACTTTTTCTGAAGGGTTTTTTGTCAAGTAAAGTGGCTAATACACTTTTCACAAAGGGTATTTTATTAGTAAAGTGTCTTAAATAATTTACCTAAAGGGTCATTTATTTCAGGGGAAATGTCCAAAGCAAAAGTCACGAAAGGTCATTTTTCAAGGAAGTGGGCCAAAGTAGAATTTTTGAAAGGTACTTGTATTCAACAAGGTGGACTAGACAAAAGTCCCAAAGGGAAATTTTTCAAGAAAAGTATCCTATACATTTTTTTGAAAGGTTTGTTTTATAGTAAAGTGTCCCAAACACTTTCTATGAAGGGTAATTTTCTTTGTTAAAAGGTCTAGAGCAATTCCCCTCAAGAGTCTTTTTCTTTCAGGAAAGTGACCGAGACAAAATATCTAAAAGACACTTTCTAAAATTACAAAAGGAATTTTCAAAGGGAAAGGGGGATATTATAAAATTATGATCCCCTATGGGATGCCAAGAATGATTGGAATGAATTATAAGTGCACAACATCCACCTGTATCTTCATTGCATTAATCTAGATATTTTGGGGCTAGTGATAGAACTTCTAAGCAGGTAGTTTACTGATGCTATATCTCACACGCATGAATGAGTCAATAAGAATGGGTCATATGGGTCTATTAATTTTAGTCCCAAGAACATATGTACCAAGCTTTAGGTCACACACCATTGTGCATTAAAATATATGAAGATCCAAAGTTGGCCTCTCAGCCAAATTTCATTATTTTTCCATACTTAGCCATTTTTAAAGAAGTTCAAATTAAGCCAAGTGAGCATCTTGACAAGGACATATCTCACATGTGTAGTAGTTTCCTAGGAAAGTGGTCACATAGGTTTGTTCATCTTGGTCCCTAGTTTCTATGTGTAGAGTTTTAGATCCTTTGCCAAAGTGCAAATGAAGTTATGCATGTTCAAAATTGGCTCCTCAATTAGATTTTTTGTAAGTTTCCCATACTTCACCAAATGAGCTAAACCATCACTAGGATGTCACATAGGAATGAACAAACCAACCAACTTGTAATTTTTCATCTTCACTTAAATTCCTCATGTGACTAGTGGATCAAGTGCAATTGAAGATCTACATGCCATAAACATCTTCAAAAGTTGTTAGGCCCGTGTGAGCTTTTTGGTTCAAGTTAGAAGTTTCCAAAGTTGGACTTGTGTAGTAAGACATTCATGATAACATCAAGTTTAAGATTGAAAAAAATAAGTCCTTTTTAGACTAAATTTTATAGTCACATGAATATCAATGATAGTCACATGAACATTAAATGACATCCCACAGATCTTCATTTTTTAAGATCATGAACTAGTCATTGGCTTTCAAATAGTAGGTCCTAGTAGATCAACAGTTGGCATTTGATCGAGCATCCAAGATCAATGGCACAAGAGTGGGTCAAACATTTAGAGAGCTCAAGAGACTACCACATGGTGTAAGTATGTGAAATGATAGACTGATAGTAGGATCCTAAGGATCAATTTGCATTTAACATGTGGTGTAAGTGGAGATAAAGTTGACAATTCAAAGATAGATCTAAGGGCTCACATTTATTTGTACCTGGTAAATATAATGGAGTGAGGGAAAATATGATGTAAGTGGGATCAAGTAAATCCAAAAAGTATGTGGATGCTAGGTGGTAATATCATATTATCTTAGGTAGAGGATCCATGGCTCTCACTCAATCATACCGAATAAATCCAATAGAGTGAGCTGAGTTAAAAGGGTCAATGATTTGAGTCAGCTTTAATAGCCAATGGAAAAGGATCAAGCCAACAAAAATTTGACTAGGGTTAATAGACCTGTTCGACTCAAGTAAATAAAATAAATCAACCCAAGCTAGTGGAAATATATAAAATCAAGCTCAAACATGATTTGAGTTGGACTAGAATGCATAAATAAAGGACCAAACATTGTCATTAGAGCTTTGCAAAGATAGATTAGGTTTTTTAGATCTAACATAGATCAAAGGTTGATAAGTTGGTGGCTAAATTAGACCAAGAATCAAGCAAAATGTCATACCTATATGGAATATAGGAAAACGAATAAACTTATATTGGTTTTCATCTATAGTTAATCTAGGTCCAGGTTTCAAAGCATGGAATAGGTTTGTGTAATCAATGAAGGAGAGTCCTAAGCCATGCTCCTGATAGATAACCACCCAAAGTAGACATAATAAAAGCACAATAAAGTTTATAGATGTAAGGATTTTGTCCTTATGTAGAAGCCAAGTGAAAAGATACATAGAAGATTAAGAAAGGGTCTAGTATTGTGAGCTGTAGCTAGGATCATTCAGTGCATCCTTGAAACCTTTGGGCAATTCCTCACTCAACAAGCCATGGGAAGTGTCCCAATTGATTAGAAAGGTGGAAAGGATTTCATTGGCTAAGGAAAAAATGTGGTAGCTTAGGTTTAATTAATGACCTGAGATAAAGTTTTCTTATTGTGATGGCAGGTTCTGACATCCTTTCTCTCTTCTCCCCTTCTCTTATATATCCCATTCTATTATCCTTTGTAAAGGTTCTCAAATTTTAGAATTTTTATCTTTCTAGGAAACATGGAACACTTTGGGATACTATAAAGTATGATCATCTTGATTAGGCTCAACCCTGTCAAGCATTTGTAAGCACTACCTCTTAATGTAATATAAGACTTTCTTTACCTCTCTCCTACCTTGAATCTGGTTTGGTGAGTTGTGTATGATGGCATTATGTGAAGGATAATCTTCCTCATCCATTGTCCTCCTTTCTAAGCTTATTTAGGGAGTTTTTAATTCTATTTGTAGGTATAGATTAGTTTTATACTCTAAACGTATTATATGAAATGCTTATATAAATTATCTTGATCTTGAGGTTATTTAAACTAGTATTATCTTTAGCATATCTAGTGTGGGTTCAAGCTTATGGGAGTTTCTCATTTAAATTTGGTGTATCATATAGTTAACTTTGTTAGGAACCCCTTTCCATTTATAACCATTTTCCTTATGAAGTATTAGCTTTAGTTTAGGTGAGCATCAAAGAGGAAGTAGACCTTCTTCAGAGGTTCAATCCCAACACAAGTTACCCACAGCCTGGGGTTATCCCAATATTATAGCTTGGTTGGAGAGAGGATAAAGAACCATCTTCAAGGGTGAAAATTAAGTCTATAACAATAACTCCATATGAAATCTAAAGATGACAAAACACTTTCAACTTGTTGACTTTACTGCTATAATTTTGACATGCCAATATGAAGGGGTTTATGCTTGCATAATTGATGATCTAATGGTGACCTTGGATAAAGATTGCATAAGAAGAGATAATTATTATTTTTAAAATGGAATATTCAATGCTCAATACATTATAGTTTAATCTAGATTTATTAATCCCTTATGTTCTCATTTGAATATTTCCAACCTAGAAATTTGCAATTTAGAAATTAGCGAGAGGGTCCAAAATTTGCTCAATTAGGTCAAATATTAAAATAATACATTTTTTGCATTAAAATATATGAATAAATCCCTAAAAGGTTAAATAAAAATAAAGAAAAATGAGAAAAATTTAATTTGGAGCCCAAAAGGTAAAAATTTGAAAATAACCTAAGTCTTTTACATTATTTCATTGTTGTGCTTATCCAAGTTCCTGCATGAGTGAGAAATTGCATGATTACAAATCCAAGGTGGGACATTACAAAGAAGATCATTCCAAGGGCCATGGATCCAAAATATTCCTAGGTAATCATGATAAAATCAAGTTATTATATGGCATGCATAAAGGGAAGGGAAACTATCTAGGAGGTTTTAGCTATGCAAGCTAGTGGTCCAGGGCATCTTTAGGTAGTTACACATAAAAACAAGTGTTTTTTTTGCCTCCAACATAAATATTATCCTTAAAACTCATCTAAAAACATTTACATCCAAGAAATCAAGGGTTTTTTTGCAAATATCCATCATTCATTGTAAAGGTAGTTGTAACAATCATTTTACTTGCAAATACATGAAGATTTTAGGCATGGCAAAGGCATATTTTCTAGTGAGGAGCATCTTGGTGGGAATTTATAAATTTTAGATTTGAAATGGATTTAAAATGTATAAATAGAAGGCTTGTATTCTATTCAAGATGTTGGTTGGCTATGTTGTTGGTTTTTGTTTTTTATCTTGGATTTCTCTAAGTCTAGGTTCTGCAAATTTTTTTCTAGGATCAATTGCTGTGTGTAGATCTTGTCTCCTTTGCTAAGGTGGTTGTAGTTATGTATCCATTAGTGAGATTTGAGAGCATATTTATGTATCCCTTGTTAAAAGAGTAATCTCACCATGTTTGTCCCCATGACAATAATTTGAAATATTGATGTTTGTAATATTTCTTTTCAAGATAATGAAAATGCTTGTGGTTATTTACTATTTGCTATTGATGAAGTGCAATAATATATTTTAAAAATATTTTTTTATTGGATATCTTGTTCCATGCCCATTACTAGTTGTCATTTGGCTTTAATCTAGATTATAAATCCCTTTCTGCATTATTTTTGACTATGTTATTGAATAACTTGTTAGGGAACCCTAAGTTTATGGATTCAATAGGGAGAGTTATTTTAAAGATTAGTTTTAGTGTATATTATAATATTTCAAAGATCATTTGGTATTTCCCATTATCTTGTATTTGAGTTTTTCTGCATCTTTGCTGAGGAATATTGTCATGAAATATTACAAGATACCCTACTATTTGGAAGCCACAATCACACCACCCTCTATTTCATAATTATCAAGCTCATCCTACCCTATATTACCCTAAAAATAATACACCCTTTGCACATTACAAGTTTTATTTTCCCTGTCGATGCATAAAATCTTGTGTACTAGATATGTATTTGTAGTTTGTGTTTTAAATTTTATCATTGTAGTCTTTTATTCAACCCTTGTTATTAAAGAATTTATAAAATGAAGATTACAGTTTCTTTCCCATCTACCTTTAGTAGCTTGTATATGCCTTATATAATTTATGCATTTCATGTGACAAACCTTCACAGGTGAAGTGTACAAACTTGGTTATGCCCTGGTCATATTTATTCCTTGTGCCAAAAGTCCCCATGGAGGTTGAATTGCAAAATATCTCCATGTGAGAAAGCTACCCCATAGGTCCTCTCACCTTGGTTCAATAAGAGCCAAAAGTAGTAGGGATATAACCATACCATTTTTATGTGCCTCTTAGTCATTTTTTTCATTTAGTCCAATCTTGATGCCAAACCCTTCCTTGACTACAATGACATACTAGTGGGTTTTTCATCATTGCTTGCCATTTTCTCTCAAGTGTGCAAGGTTGAGTGTACGAGGTATATAAATAGGAAATAACATGGGGGTTTAAAAATAATTATGTAACCTTTCTTAATTAGTCCCTATCTTCTATATCTTTCCTCAGATGTTCATGCCCCAACTTTGTCTTCATTTGGCTCATGAGATTGCTTGTAAATCGCAGTGTTAGTCTGAGTGTTTGGTTCAATGATATGGGGTTTGAATATGAATTTATCTTTTAAATATAAAATTTAAGGGGTTTAAACTCATATATATTAATATTATATTGGAAAACACCCTTAGGCCAAGCCTTTTACCAACTTTTCTCCTTACACACACCCATACAATAGCCCTAGGGTTTATTGACAGTTAAGCTTGCATAGCCCTAGTGGCTCAACTTAGTCTTCTCTTTACTCAATTGGGAGTTTAATAATTTAATATTAATTTATATTTCCCTCCCTTACTATCCATAAAATTATTAAAACCTTCCATCACTTAAACAAATAAGCAAAAATCTTCTAATTTAGGCATAAACATGTTTAGGTCCATTTAGGCCTAATAGGTCTATCTAGATTGTTGGATTCTTTCCCTCAAGGAAGAAAGATATATTTGTTTAGAAAATATAAAATGGTTTTATGGATAATGAAAGACTCCTTATCTCACCTTTATTCCTACACTTCACTACCTTAATTATGACTCTATCTGTGGATAATAATCTTGCATTTTAACTATGTATAGTGACTAGGTCTACCTGAGCCATCGGTAGAGACAACCCATTCTTTGTAGCTTGAAGCACTAGTTTGGTGGAAAGATAATGAAAGAGGATTCTAACACTAGAATATATACCTTTTACAATACTTGTTAGGCTACACATCTCACTGAGTTACCTTGTTTCCTTAAGATTGCCTATATAGGCCTGTGTGCATCAATTTTAGGCCCTTTACCCTAGTTAGGCCATTAGGTTTTATCACCAACTAGGGAGTTTACTTAATTGATAAATTTATCCAACTTATTACCTCTCTCTCTTATATACTTTTATATCCTAACCAATCCTTAAAATAATAAAAAAGGTCTTTAGTTTATGTGCATAGGCTTATTTTAGGTCTATTTAGGCCTAAAAGGCCCATGTGGGTTTTGTTAACTCTTCCTTTTCTAAACCTAAGTATATTACCTTGAAAAAACTTGTTATGATTTATTCACTAATAATATTCCATCATGTTTCATATTAAAACCCAAGGCCCTACGTATAGGTGGTAGTCTTGGGCTATAACTATATTATTTAGATGAAAGATGATATCTCTGCCTTTCTTCTAGAGCTGGGTGAAGGGTGGATCTTATTTGTTCCATCTAAAACATTATTCATAGACATATTGAAAATATATTTCTTGTTTAAAGTGGTTTATTCCTACAGTCAAGCCTGTAGGTGTTATTTTAGGCCTCTAATTGAGTATACTAATCATGAGAGGTGGCTTGATACCTCCTTGATTCCTTGGGTGACATGGTCATGTTGGTTACCTTTTTATATTCCCTTAAAATATTTTTAACTCTCTAAGAAATCCATAATTATGTTATATTTCCTCAACCCTCCTCATTCTCTTCTTCACCCTTTTACTAGGGTTTATTGATCAAATAGTTTCCACTATTAGTTAGTTATATAGGTGTTTTTTCTAGGCCTAGACTGTATGGTTCCTTTTTAAGGAAGGATTGGTGTGTCATTATTCATTGAAGGGGATCATATATCAACTAACTTGTCATTGTTATTTTTTCCTTTAGAAGCCCCTTAATCCTAAAAAACCATCAACATCTTCTCAACATTCCTTAAGTCTTCTATCATAGTTTTAAGCATGCTCATTTGACTGTGTTTGGCATCTCTAAGGTGATTAAAGGTGTTGAATCTATCTACCTTGTTGTATTTATTTCCATTATCTTCCATAGGTCTATATGGATCCTTAGATGTCTTCAATATATCGAAAACTCCCACTCAATAGTGACTAACCTATGTTTGAGGTCTTCCTTGAAGGGTTTATAGTGACTAAGTGAGGGATTAATATTGAAGAATAAGTTAGAGGTGAGAATGAATTAGTGTATATGGGTATGATGAGTATGGGTAAGTGAAATAGATCATGGATGAAATATTGGTTTGTGTATATGCCTTTCAAATAACCTCAAGACTTCTTACTGTATTAACAAAGAACCTCACACCACTTACTAAGGAAATTATAGTTCTGAGATAGGATCATGAAGATGATACTTGATCTAAGGGTGGATAAGTTGAACATGAGAGGTAGATAATATTTTAATGGCCTCAATAAACTCATAATCCAACCTAAGAAACATAAGATACTTCCATACTCATGCATTAAAGCTCGTATAACTTGAGAAACCAAACTACAATATGAAAATAGAGGAAACATGGATATTTTATTACTTACACACTACTACACATGTGAAACATGAGTGGAGGGTGATGGATATGAGCTATTAGGATATCAAGAACACACAAAAATCATTGGTTCTCAACAAAAGTTCAAATATTCATCAAATCTATTGCCATTTCAATTCCCTACACAAATGAAGCTCTTTAGAGTGGCTAGATTATTAATGTTTGTTAATAAAGATCAAGACCTAAAATTTTAGACAAATTCCATGGATTGGAAGGTCAAGATACCCCCTTCCTCTTCCCAAGAGATCAACTACCAATTTTCTCTCTCCTATCTATACTATCCATAAACCTAAAACCTTTCTTTGCCTATAACAGAGCTTGATTGAAGAGAGAGGTTAGTTTTAGACCTATTTTGAATCTTTCTACCAAGAAAATTATTTAAGATGTTAGACATGATTCCTATTACAATCTTTGATATCCCTCTATATGAATATGACTGTACAAGTCTATACATATATATAAAACACATGAAAATAATCTCTTTCCTACATTTTCTCTAGATTTCAAGCCTTGATCCACCATTGTAGGATGAAGAGAGGGAACACATGAGTTATATGACACATTAAAATAGGAGATATGGTAGTGGGAGTTGGAGAGACACATCTTGGCATGTGTAGGGTCTACTTGGTGGGTAAGAAGTGGAAATAAGTTTTAATATGGCCTTTTAAGAATATGAAATGCATAACCATGAACATATAATGAGAATAAAACCTTTTCAAGACCATTTTAAGTAATGAAACACTATACTATTCCCTTTTTATAAATGTTTATAAGGCCTATTAACCCACATGAGGCATTTGAGGGCTAATTGATGGCTTCTAAGGGTGAAATCAAGTGTAAATTGAGCTTAGATGAGTATATGATAAATAATGACCTCAAACACACTATTTTAGCTGATGTCATGGATTCCAAAAAGGTGTAACCACTTTTATATCTCATTGGTAAATTTTTCTCTTCATGATATAGCTTAGATAGACCTAAAACCATAAGCATTGAAAACCTCATTTTCTCTAAACTACCTTATTATTTGATAAATGACCTTAATATTATTAAATAGGGTTAATAATATTATTTTAACCTTACAAGACTTTTTGACACTTTATCTCTCACTCTAGGACCATCATGAGGACTAATACATCCCAAATAGTCCTTCATACAACTATGACATATGATGATCACAAACAAACTCTATGACACCTCCAACAATGTTAAATGATTTCAAGAAGCATTCATAAGACATGATAAGTGTAGGTAATATATATGAGCTTAGAGGCATTCTCATGCAAGTTTTTTATGGTAGGGGATGACATTTGGCTTGTGAGGACAAAATGTCAATAGTAACTTTATCCTAGCACACATGTGCTCCTTCCTCATTAACCTATTTGTAAGATAAGTTTATATTAAAGCTTTCACCTCGACCCCAAAAAATCAAATTTCCTAGAGTAAGAGAATAAAAGAATACTTTGTACAAATTAAGGCTATTAGGCTTTATATGAGGCTTGAACCCCCTATTATAGATAAGTTGGTCATGACATTTTAAAGTCTTTTATATATCTAAAAGATTAGGGAACATTGTCCAAATATCCTAAGGAAAATGCATCTCTCATTTTGAGGAGTATGTTTAGTGTCATTTTAATACTACCCTTGCTTATTGTGATTAGAAATGGGATACATTGAGTATTCCTTTGAAAAGAAGGGGTGTCATTCCTCCAAAAAATCTTAGATGGTGTCTTAGGAGACCTAGAGCTATCATAATACTTATACAAAAATTTGAGAAAACATTTGGGAAAGAATGGATTGGCATACAATATAGGCCACCATAGATTCTCAGTCCTATGCTCTCATGGAAAATTACAATAACATAGGTAAAAAATTAGTTTGAAATGTGTAAGACCTAGGTTATAGCATACAATGGTTACATAAACACAATAAAACTACATTGAGATACTTATTATGACACTTATGACCTTAGTAAAAAACTAAGAGATATTTATCTAGTAGAGAACAAAGGGGATCCTAGCTTATAAGAGAACTTATAAAAGGTAAAGTGTGAGGGAAATGATGAGACCATAAAATGGCTCATTATATCTAATTGATGACATCATTTTTACCTAAGAACCTTTCTATTGTGTGGATTTATATTTTCACTCTATAACACATTACTAATTCAAAGTAGAAAATGAGTACTTTGCCTTGATTATTCTATGCAAGTTAATTTTGCATATTTACACCACTTTTGTTTGCACATTTTGCATGAAAATAGTTTAGTTTTGTGTCCACAGGTCATCCAAATGAACTATAGGCATATAATGAGTTTTTCAAAGCAAAAGGACTTTAGAGGATCAACTCAGACTAACTCTGACAATCTCCATTCTAGCTTTAGAGATCACTAGTCTAGCTTTAGAGATCACTAGGATCCTCTAAAAATCATAATCTAGCTCTAGAGGTGTCTAGACTAGCTCCATAAATGCTTAAATTAGTATTGAAGGCCTATAAGAGCTTGAAAAAAGGCATTTTGAAGACTTTTCATCATGGTGAAAACCATATCCACTTCATCAAGAAGCATCCTAATCTATTTCTTAGTTTTGTCAAAGCAAAAGGACTTCAGAAGATCAACTCATTCCAGCTCTGATGATCTTTAGTCTAACTTTAGAGATAATTGGTCTAGCTTTTGATATCATCAAGCTAGCTCTAGAGATCATAGTCTATCTCTAGAGGTGCCTAGATTACTCCAAATATGCTTAGACTAGTCTTGAAGGCTTCCACGAGCTTGGCAAAAATCATTTTGAAGACTTTGCATCATGGTGAAAACCATATTCGCTTGATCAAGAAGTAACCTAATCTAGTTTTGGAACATTTTTAAAAGTCATGTATAAATTTTCCAAAATTAATATGTCTATTTATAACCATAAGTATTTATAGTATTTTGATAAAATAAATTGTAACTACTGTAATGAGGTCTATTTCTAGAATATAAATGGTTTCAACTACAAGAAGTTGTAGCTAGTAACAACTAAAGATAGCTCATGAAAATCAATTCCATCACTCTTCTACTACTTTGTCTCTTGAAATGCGGAAAGGATGTTAATTTTATCTATTTTAAATAAATAATATGATGGTTAGTTATGGTCTTGTTAGGAGGTTAGTCTATTTTGATCAGTTATTGTAAAAAAGTTGTCACATAAAAACAATGTCTTCCTACTAATAAGTAATATAAAATAGAATGAGAGTACATAGAAATTAAATGATTAAAGTATATAACTAAGCCCTTCCATCATTATAATCATTTCCATAATTTATGAAGAATTGATTCCATGATATTTTTATAATTATAGTGTGATCTAATCTTATTCTAAGGGAGAGAATGGTCCCACTCAACCAAAGAAGTAAGATCATTTCTGGTATTTATATATTTATGCTATTATGTGTTTTTTCCTTTCATTCATTTACAAAGTGTTATGTGAAAAATTATAAGCTACAGGTCACTATGTGTGTTTAATGCATGTGTGCTTTAATTCAATTCTTTGGATTTTTACAACATTCCCTTTCAAAGCAAATCCAATTTATGCAACTTAGACTGGTTATGCATTTATTTCAAACATAATTTATTTTACAACAAGTGTGTTTCCATTCCAAGCATTCCAATTCAACAAGATTGTTTAATTTTACAATCTATAGGCTAGATTTTAATTCAATCATGTAAATTATATATTTAGGAGTAAATGATCTACAACTTCTCCCAAGTAGATAACTATCAATTTATATCTTTCATACCTTACTATTGACTACCACTAGACATTGACCTTGGCTTGATATGATATCAACTTGAGTTAGTTGATTAAATGAAGAAGATACAATGACCCTCATCAATATTTATAAAGGCAGGCAAAGTGTAACTAAATAAATTAAGTTCAATAATGAGGCACTAACATAAAGGTATGGTAGAAAGGTACCCAATGATAAATACCAAGACAATGAATGACAAACAACTCTAAATATTGTGTCATTCTCAAATTAGATATAAGTGTTAGATCTAGGCTATGTACAATAAAGGAAAGTCATTAGAGATGAAATATATTCATCACATCAATAAATTTCATTAGACAAAGTAATAAACGTAATTATTAAAACTCCAAGGTCACATCATGACAACCAAAGGCATTTAAATTTAATGTGAAGTGTCAAGTGATTGAAAGTAGGAAAATATATAAAAGGGTGGGAATATAGAGTGAAATTCCATTGAAATCCATTAAGAATAAGATCCCTATGCCACTCTAGTATTGGGATACCAAGTGATGTCAGAGGAGAAATAAATGACTACATTACTTTATCGACTCACCAAAGATTAGGTAGCTATGCAAAAACTATAGAAGCTTTGAGTACATGATCAACACTTGAATTCTAAATAGAGATAATCTTAAAGTTCTTTAAAGAATACAACCAAGTTTTGGATACTATTTCACAATAATATGCTCAAATCACTTGTAATATGCTCAAATTAAAAACAATAGCTATAAGACACTTTGATTGATGTAAATAATGACTTACCCAAGGCAGATAAAACCAAGATAGTCATAGAATATCATACGTCCACTCCAACCCAAATCAATGTTGTGACCAAGGAGTCTCTTATCTTAAGAGATAATGTCATGGACAAGATGGATACATGACAAAATGAGATGCTTAGGAACATGTTTGCTAGAATACATACATAACCCTACACATAAAGGGTAGAGGAAATGTAATAAGAATTTTAATATAGGGTATTAGAAATAGGGCCATCCTTACTATCATAAAGGATGAAGACATCCAAAAAATTATGTGGTGATAAAATCCTACATACACATTAATTATCATGGTTCAAGGTGCCCTAGTGGATTATAGTAATTCAAACAAGATCTATCACATTTGGTTTTGTAATTATTAATGAACATTAATTCATTCCACCAACCCAATTGGCCCAAGAAATCCAAACCAATAAAGATACCAAAACAATGTAGTGAGTGGTTCATCCACAAAAAAACACCTATAAAACTTGACCTTTAAACCACATATTCTTTGTCCATATTTTTTGTAACACCACATTCTATGACACTAATATCTTTTGACATATTTCTAGTCACATTGGCATCATCATAGTCTCATTCAACACAAGCTACACACTCCATGCTGCCACATTCTCTTTAGGTATTTTGGGGTTTAATTTTTAAAATTTTAAATATTTTTGAAGTAGGGAATGCCACAAGCATTATGTGTGGGGCTGATATGGTTGAAAATCCATAAAGGGTAGCCTTCTCATCATTCCAATCTATTGAAAAAATTTAAGGGTAGTAGATTGGTACATTGCTTAGTTTAAAACACAAAAGGGTGGCTAAGTAATGCACAATAAGTAAAAATTGATAAATGACACCTTGAGTGATTACTACAAGAAATAATTTTAGATCTACCCCTCAATGCAACATAAGTAACTCCACCAGTTTAGAATTTGGCACAATTCATGTGACTTTGTCTTGGGATAAGATAACTGTTTAAGTTTGGGAAAGTGTTGGTAGAAGACTTAGAATGTAAAATCATAGAGTTTGAACATATGTCAAGTGTGCAATATTTATCATTTTGTACATTGTATATAATTTTAAATGTATTTAATACATGTATATCAAAAGTCTATAGAGTATGAAAATAATTCTTTAAGAGAAATGAAAGGATACAAAATGTGAAGTGACAAATCCTTTGTAATCCCTTTAAATAGTGTTCTAATGTAAAGGAAAAGAGTTCTGAATATGATATATTAATATAGAGATCTGATGATGGTTCTTTGGAATGTCTTTCTATACATGTTTTATGCACATACATATTTTATTTTCATTTGAATCTACTTCATAATATAACAATAATGAATGTTCTACAAGTTCTAGTCTACATTTCTCTAGCTACTCAATAATTAGAAACAAAAGGAATAAACATTAATTATATTCTCATCTACATTTTTTATCTTGTAGCTCATTATGTACATATACACTCCTTAACAAGATTTGATGGGACTTTCTAGGAACTTTTGTTAATAGTCTAGAATAGAACAAAAAATTGTTGATTGGTGTTTTGACACAAATTATGTAGGGGTTTTAAGCCATGTTTCTCCTAAAAGGAAGATCCCTACAAGAAAAGCCCTCCCTAAGGTGTATATATACTATGTCTTTATAACTAATCTTCACTTGGTTAATGTGAAACTATTCTATACAAGGGGCCTATTTTACAAACTAAGATTCAAAGGTTCAACTAACTTTAACATCTATGAAGAGGCTAAATTTTGTAAGGAGAATACTTATATTATCTTTATTTTAAATAAATATAGCATTTTGGGATGTGCATACAAAGACTATAGCTGATTTATATCAAGAGTTTATCATGTGCATTGATTCATACCAAAGCTCTAAACTAGCCTACTCATAAAATAAAATACAAAAGAAAAGAGAGGAAATAGAGAGAAGGCCCTACTTTCATGAAGATGAATCTAAAGTGTTTGATTAAGAAATTTTACAAAAAGTAGTCCTTTTCTAAGTCAAACCTATCATAACTTCAACTAGAGCATGGTGAAACAGTCTAGGGAAAGTAACTAAGAGAATAGAAGACCATCACCACCATATGCATGCATTGAAAATGGAAACCCATCTTCACATCACTAAAGTATCAAGATATTAACTTTTTATTATTCAATTTTAGGTTTTAAATAAACATTTAGTTATATAATTCACTTACATGATAGTAAGACCAAACTAAGAGAGGAAGAGATTATTCTATAAAACTGTAAAAATGCATAAAAAATGTTTGATTTAATGTCTATATTCAAATTCACATAGAATCAACCCTTTGAAAGGATTTCAAATTTATTTATATGAACCCCCTTATGTATCAAGATAAATTTCAAATTCCACCCACTATTGGGGTAGTTAAAAGCATTTACTAGTGATCTTGGGGAATGTGGTTGAGATGTTTGACATATTATCTTTGATCCATGCTTTGTAATAAGAACCACACTCCTTCTAGATGAAATTATTATCTTTTAGTCCTTCCTATAGACTTTGAGCTAATTTAAAAAAATCATTCATTGTCTTTCATGTCCTTATGCCATGAATAAATGTGCTATTTATACTCGTGATTAATGTTAGTAGCCACTCTATAATGAATTCCATAGACTAAATTTAATTCCATGTTTAACTCACCAACTACAAAGTCTCAAGTTTCACCTTCTATTTGAATGCAAAAGCCATTCACAATTTTGATGGTCTTGATAGCCATACAAGCTATCATTATTCTTTGCCTTGATTTGTTGGGTATCGGGTCCACATGGAAGTCTCTCAACTTCTAGTTCTTTCTTCACTTTTTAGGCACTAATTCTTTCTATTCTCTATGATGCTCCTTGCATTTTTACTTCTAGATTCTGAGCCTTGATTGAATGTGATCATGCCATGTAACATGATCATGGATCTCCTAATACCCTCCATACAAGGCATAATATTAGGCCTTTAGACATCAGGGCCTTTGTTGTTGGGTCTACTAGTATTCAATTGTTATGAGTCATCAATTTTGGATATCAATGATTGATGGCCTTTAGCTATAGCTTTTTCATTCTTGAGTCATTAACCTTTGAGATATCACCATGTGGCAACATTGCAAGTCTTCAAGATATTCATAGTCTTTGATGCATATTTCAAATCTTAAGATCCTATGATACTACCACATGGTGGAATTATGAGACTTCAAATATTAGGGGATATTTATTACTTATATGATCTATTAGATCCTACCAACCATCAATCTAGAAGATCAAATGGTTAGTGAGCCTTTGGAGCTTGCTGCTACTTTTAATTTCTTGGGGTGCTCGATTTCCCATGATCATGATATATGGTAGGATCATAGAGCATGAATCTTCCCAAACACAAATATATTTTCAAAGGAATTTGCCTTATCTGTAACATCTCTAGATGGTTGACACATGGTAGGCTCTTGTTGAATCATTTGAACTTGCACATTGTAAATAAAATGACTAGTCAAGAACTCATGTGAGAAAGCAAAGGAAGGGAAAGAGATAAATAAATGTGAGAATTAAAAAAATATATTTATATTCTAATATGAAACATTCACATAAACAAATACTTTCAATTAGAGAAGAACTAAACATTCTTTATTTAAAGATTCAATAGATTTGGGGCAAAGACCAAGAATTTTCCTTAGAAGTAAAAATTAGAAAAGACCCATTTGTTCGACTTTTTTAACAAAAAACCTTTTCTTGAGGTTGACAGTTTGATAAATATGGTTTTTAAATTTAAATAAGTGATAACTACCACATGGCAAGACCTCATTGGTTTGAGGATATAGGTGTTGATGGTATGTTGACAAGTAAACACCCATTAAATTTCATGTTAGGGTGGTCTAATGATGCCATTTGGTTTATGTGGATGGCCCTTATTCATTATTATGTAGCCTCTAGTTCATATGATGATGCCACATGGCATCATCTTGACTTCCTAGGCTCATTAGGATGAAACATGATCATACCACATGGAATAGTCATATTGCCTCTCAGTTATCACTATGGGTAGGCTCCCCCTTTGAGTCCCAAGCTCTAAATATTAGGCCACATGGGGTGATATAAATATTTTAGTCCATATTTATATATTTTTATATTAACATTCTATGCCAATGATCATCTCAAACCATCGATCTGAGAGATTATATGACAGGTGGGTAGTTAGGGTTATTTGGATGGTTGATTGCATAGATCGAGTTAGGTTTCTATGATGGTGACACTTGTCACCATCATGGGGAATCATGGAGCCTAAAATACTTATATCCTTTTGGATATATTGGGACCATCTAAACATGAGTTGTTGATCTAGGATTAAATGATTATTGATGAGTTAGGAGGCTTTTGACTCTTGAGTGCTACTTTGATCGGGTCTAGGATTTTATAAATGTGACATGCATATTAATCTTAAGAAGTTAAGGGATATTAAAAATTTAAATATTATAAATAATCAAATAATTATACAAAAAGGACCAAAAAATAAATACCCTTATATAATGAAAAACACATAGAATGTGAGTTTTATTGAACTAAATAAAAGACTTCAACCCCTAATTTTGGAAAGACTCGAGTACATCAATATAAAAGTTCTAATTCCATGAATTAAATAATTTTTTATGGGCTAATATACTTAATAAATATAATATAAAAATGTGGGAACCCAAGTCTAATTCAACACATGACATAGTAAGTTATCCTATTGTTAAATACCATCAGTGTGTACTTGCATGATAAATCCATTTATAGTTTTGCACGCCCATCGATGACATTCAAATTTTCCTAGAAAATCAAGACTTTTAAGGGAGCAAGATATCATAATTTGACTAGGGGAAATGGTGTGGGAATTAATTTTTTTCTATCCACATGTCTATATCCCTAATAAAGATACATTTGGTCTCTTCTGAAGGCCTTGCTCTATTGCTAGCCAGGCCGAAAAGCCTATGATGGAGGTTACTAAGATCACCTTTTTGAGGATTTTTTTTAGTTTTTTCACTTTTAGCTCAATTTTTTAAAAAATATATTTTGCATATTAATCCATAAAGGATCAAGAATGAATCCATAGGTTGAGGAGAGTTCATAAAGTCCATGATTAGTCAAGACAAAAAATGACATAATGATTCATTTGCTTCATATTTTATATTGAGTGTATGTGAGGGATTTTTAGATTTTGCACTTTTAGCTCAATTTTTCTAAAAGGAGATTTTGCATATTAATCCATTGAGGATGGGAACCAAGCCATGGGTCTAGGAGAGTTCATAAAGTCCATGTTTAGTCAATACAAAAAAATGACACAATGCTTCATTTGCTTCATCTTTTCTAAATTAACATGTTTCATTTAGAATCATAGGCTGCTATAATTCTAAAAATGTAAATAAGAGTTACAATATTTCATATAGTTATTTAGGAAAGATAATTTGATCATTTATGCTCTAGAATGTCATTGATATTACTTATTTTATAAGCCTTCATTCATTAGTCATTGATTAGGCATGGGAACCACTAGATGAAATAGGCAATTTCAGATAAAAAGGGACACCACCAAGGTTGAACCAAACATGAAAAGTAAGGAGAAAAAAATAGAATGCAAACAAAGCAAACTAAAAAAAATAGCAAGGGAAAGGAAAAAAAAAAATTAGGAAAGGAAAAAAAATTATTTAAAGGAAAAATCAAGCTAATTCAAGCTTGGAAATAATGTTTGAGGAATTATCCATTAACAGGGAATGGGACATCCTTGTCTGTTAGATGCCTTATGTGGAAGGAATTCTCACCTAGGATTTTAGAGATTTGATAGGGACCTAGCCATAAGGTATCAAATTTTCCATGTTGTCCCATATTTTTGTGAACCTTTTCCTAAAGAAAGACTAGATTAGAGATGCAAAAGGATTTATTTATACCTTGTTTGTCAAAATAACATTTAACAACCTCCTAATGCTTGATAAAGTAAAAAAAAGTAGCATTATGTTTTTCTTTGAGTTTCATAAGATTCAAGAGGTGAGCTTCTACTTTATCATCGATTTATAGGTAGCCATTCATAAAACTATAACTCAAGGATTTTTAGTTACATTGGAAATATGGGAGCTTAGCCATTTACCAGATGGTATGGTGAAGTATCTAGATCATATTTTATCCTAGTCCTATCAAACCATAATGCAAAATTTAAAATCTTGTGCTAATCCTTGTGGTTTTTTTCCAAAAAGTCTCTTAATGACATCAAGTAAATTCTTATTTGTGTATTCAACAACCTTATTACCTTATGGATAATAATTGGAAGAGTATTTAAGGATTACCTAGTTGTCATAGACCCATTAAATGAATTGTAATGAAGAGAAAGTAAGGCCATTATCACAAACCAAGATACATGGCATGCCAAACTGAGTGATAATGTGCTCTTCAAGGAAGATGATTACTATACTAGTTTTGTAATTTTTGAAAGCCTAAGATTTATAACAGTGCATATAGTAATTAGTCACCATGAGGATGAATTTGTATCCAATATAAAAATTTTCATTAATGGCTCCCATGAATTCCAATCCCCATTTAGTGAATGGTTCGACCTTGATAATAGGCTATAAGGGCATGAAAGGAGTATGTTCTATATATGCTGCAACTTGGCAAGTGTGGTAGATCCTTATATGGGCATGCGTGTCTTTGAAGACATGAGGCTAATAATAGCATTCCATTAACATTTTTTAATCTATATTACTACTTGAATTATGTCTAGTTCCATACTTCCCATGGAAAATTCCAAGTACTTTAGCTGCTTCCTCTTTATTAAGGCATCTTAGATATATACCTTCATGATTCTTTATATAACACATGCCTAATTTAATCATGAAGTTAATGATCTTTAGGCATAGTGATATCATTTGGGTAGAATTTAGGTGTCATGGACACTCATTGTTCATCAAGTAAAATACAATGTCTTGGTACCAATCATATGTTGATATATTCTACACTGAGTTTTAATAGTAAATGATTTGAGGGTCGACTTCAGCCATGGATTTGTTGAGTCTTTGACATATAATAATTTTCATAAGTTGGAGTTCTAGGTTAAATATTATATAATGGTCATCCACCTATTGTGTCTTTCACTTAATTCATTCTATATCAGCATAACCTTCACAACTATATCAAACACTACGATAAACACCTTGTTATGCAGAATGTAGTGTCTAAACTTTTTAACTACCTTGATCAAAATAAAGGCTTATTTATTAATCATTGAACACTAGAGTTTAACATTTATTAGAGACAAAATCATAAAATACACATTCCTCTCATCTCCCTCTCTCTTCTTTTGTGGTAAAACAACAATACTTGAATGTTTCAAAGTAGTAAATATAAAAGGGCTATGTGTAATCTGAATTGATGAGTACTAGATGTTTACAATTTCAGCCTTTATTTGACCAAAATGTACTTGTGATTCAACCATCCAATTAATATTTACATCCTTCTTCAACATGTTATTAAAATGGCCTAACTATCTTTGCAAATCCTAAAATAAACTTCCCCACAAAGTTAATTTTGTTGAAGAAAGTTTTCGGCTCCTTACTGAAAAGTAACGGTATATTATAGATCACCTCTACTCTATCTGGTTCAATGGATATGCCATTTTTAGAAATAATATGGCTCAATAGCTTTCCCTTAATCACCCAAAGATATGATTTTTAGGATTAAATAAAATCCTATAGTCTTTGTACCATTACAATACCATCTACACATCTTTGATGTGGTCTTATCTATTATTTGAAAAGATAGTTAATTCATCCATGTATATGATTATGCATTTTCCAATTATATCTTAAAATGTAATGTTCATGTCTCTTTGGAAGGTGACACCCAAATCGATTAGGATGAATGGAATTCTTTTGTATGTGAATGTGGTTTTGATTCGATCCTCATAGTTGACCATTACCTAGTTATAACCTAAATAACCATCAAGGAATTACATCATTTATGAACCATTCACTATTTAAAAGACTTCATCTTCTGAAGATGAGTAATTGTCCTTTTCTATAGGATTATTTAGGTTACAAAAGCTGACACTCTCCATTTTTATTTCTGACTAGGATTAAATTGGCCACCCATGTGAAGTATCTTATAGGAAAGATAATCCTTACTAAGATAAACTTCTATACTTCTTTAAGGATCAATGTCTCTAACAATAGATTCATGGGCCTTTGTCTTTATTAGAATGGCTTGATCCTAGGCTTGAGAGGAATAGTATGTATGAGAATGGAAGTATAAAACACTTGTATGTCTTCATAGCTCTATGCAATGACCTCCTTGAAGTCTCTAAGGGGTTGTGAAATCCTTTTTTTCCTTTTGAGTACTTGTATTAACTAAAAATAGATTTTTTAGATCATTAGTATTGCCTAAATTGCAACACTCATGAAGCATGCCTTTTGTTTGAGTTGATATTTCCCATTCTCTTTAATAACCCACATCTAATAGTCACTCTAATGAGATCAGTCCCTTTGGTATAATGATTGTTTTCAATTTCATAATCCCCTCTTAGTCTATTTCATACTCTTCTCGACTATATTCATCTATAATATAGTTTGCTAACACATCAATGTTGGTGATGAAGTCAAGAATGTGTTAATCATAATTTAACACTGATAAGTTCATAATATATGTAGGAACTAAGGTAGTGGATACCAACTCCACTGAGAATATCCTTAATTTAGAGTTAGAAAAATGTTCTAAGGTACTTGTAGCTGTTGCTAATGCATTTGTAGTGTAGTTTTTTCTCAGTCAATGTCTATATATCAATTGCATCATTATCCTCTATTAAGTTCCATACTTAGCTATGATATGTAGATAAAAATTTATCATTTTAAGTATGTTGGATTCTCACTTTATTGATGACCAATTCTCAATCATAAAACACTGAGATTATTTACTTTCTTTATTAGACCAAATTAGAGGCTGTGAACTAGTGCCTCATATTCAACCATGTTATTAATGTAAGTAAATTATAGGCAAAATGTAGCCAACTATGATTTCCCACATGGGTTAATGAGATCTACACCAACACCACACCCATTCTTAGACTTGGATCCATCAAATTTTAGAGTCCACAAGTGATTTTTAGCTATGCACATTGGATTTTGGTGATTAGGTGTTGTGGTAATATTGGACTTATCCTTTGTTTATGAAACACTAAGTGGGCATACACTTTGTTACTCAACTAAAAACAACCTTATCATCAGGTGTTCAGTAATAGAGGTAAGCATTGGGATACTTGGAATGGTGATTTTATCACTATGGGAGATTACAAACTCTTTGTTTTCCCTAGGATCAACTTATTTTAGTTTACTAATTTTTAAATCAATCATACCCATTATTGACAAGAGTTGTTTACATCTTTTTTACACACTTATATTGACTTATTACACACTCTTATATGTTAGGGAAGCATTTTGAAATAATGTTATCTTGGGGGAAAAAATAAATCCTCCACATCTAATTGATCTAAATCACCACTTTCTAATTTTTGTTTCATGTACCACATGTTAATAGAGAATTTATTATAAGTCTATACCTATTTCTCAAGTGAATAAACCCCTAGTTCTGATTCCTCATACAAGATTTCATTTGTTCTATTATACCTTGTGATGATGTGAGTCATTTTTGGCTTACATTTAGTCTTGATTGATTGGGTATGCCACATAATGAAATCTACATGTGAGAGAAATCAGTTTACATATAACCATTAAGTGTCCTGGATCAATATCTACTCACAAGAATGCCATATGCATCTAGCATGCCTACCAATTTGATGTCAATAATCTATTGAATTCTTGAATTTGAATCTAATTGCATATGTATGTGGTTTAACTCACACACCACTTTTAACTCTATCTTATTTAGTTGGAAAATGTTTCTATTTGATTTCACAACTGTGAGGCCCAATTGTTGACAAATTGCATATGGCATAATGTTAATTGAAGCACTTGAATCCATAAGATAATTATATAAGTTTTTACCAAAAATATAAACTATAAGCATAAAAGGTGGAGTTTTAGTTCTTTATTTGTAAATGTCAACATGTGCATCGATAATATTAGCATGTTCCTTACCTCTAGGAGGGGATATTTCTTTTAATAACAATTCATTTTGATTAGAAATCTAAAGCAAATTGTAAATAGTTATATATGGAGTTTCAGTTCTTTATTTGTAAATGTCAACATGTGCATCGATAATATTAGCATGTTCCTTACCTCTAGGAGGGGATATTTCTTTTAATAACAATTCATTTTGATTAGAAATCTGAAGCAAATTGTAAATAGTTATATATTTTTTCTCTTCAGATCCTCTACAATTTTATACTTAGGTTTGTTTTATTTTATTCATTTATCAGCGTATGGATGAGTTATGTTGTTCCTATATTGATAATATGTTGTAGGTTCCTTATGTGGAGGGGGATTATTACATGAATCCAAATTAGGTAGAACCTATGTATTATTCTGAGGAGTAGAGGTTGTTAAAAGGTTCTAAAATGTGCTCCTCAACTGATTATTATTTCCCCTTTAAAACTGATTAAAGGCATGGAATTGATCTAAGTAATCCTTGGGTTAATTATCATCCTCAAATGTAAATTCACATGTCTCCAAGACTAGGGATATATTTGTGTTTCCTCCATCCTAGTTTGAATTATCATTGAGTACATGAACTATTTCAAGATTGTTTATATCCTTTTAGAAGATGTTAGAGGTAGCTATGAATTCAAAAAAAAATATTTCATCATGATAAACTATGTTGAGCACTCTAAACCATGTTGAAAAGGACATGTCAAGTATGTTCACTGATTCTAAATCCTTATTGTTGGTATTTTGATTGCTATTGTCTATGGGACTAGGAATATTTCCATTATTGGGCCTGATATTCCACTACCTAATGGTCCTTTGAAAGTTAAAGTTCCTACTTCAAGGTGGGTTGTTTTTGGTTTAGTTTGTGTTATTAGACCCATGCCTCCACAAGTTAACTATGTATTTTGATAATATTTGGACTATTTACTTCAACTTGGCCACTTGAGGGTCTGTATTAGTGTTCTATTAGTTTCCCATTTATGGTTATGGGTTGACCACAAGTGTAGAAACATTTAGAAATGCTAGGGTAGCTATGTGTTTAGTAATGAGTGATGGTTTTAGGCATTTAAGCATTTAAAAATGAAGGTATAACTTATTGATTGCTACTAGAAGTAGCATAACCATTAGTGCTTGGCATAATAGTAATATTTTTATATGCTATTAGGATGAACTGTTGATTGCTAAGTCATGGCATTATGTGATTTGGAGGCATATATAGATGACCACTCAATAATAAGTTTAAGGGGAGTGGATTATACACTCATTTGGACTTGAATACACAACTCCTAGGATTGGGTTCATCATTGACATGTTTTGTATGAAATATTGATTAAGCATGGGTATTTGATTGTAAGTACTTTGTTACCCTAATTATGGTAGTGGTATTGCACCATACCCTTGTGGGACCATGTGATGTTCAATATTAACTACTTCATTATAAGCCAAGGACAAAATGTTAGTGCAGTAGGAGTTATCCTAATGAACATGGATGTTAATGGGTTAATGGATCTCAAGTAGGTCTAAATAGTTAGACCTTTTGCTAAAAGGTATGGGTCTTTTAGCCTTTAGTATAAATTATAAATTGAGCATTAAAAATACTCATGGGCTCATTTGGTTCTATATTAGAAACAATAAAGTGGTGACACAAAATAATTGGATCAATCAAGAGCTTGTAGTTATTCATGAACACTATATCAAAATCACCCCAAGAGGTGATAGAGCTAACTGATAAACCTAGATACTAGGTATAGGTAGTTCTCCTAAGGAATAGAAAAATAAATGGTATGCCACATCCTCATAGTGAACTTGGGTTTATATAAGGGCATATTTGAATGTTTGGATGTGTTCTTCAATAATATGAATTCTACCAATTATATATTTTGGATATAACTTGTTTGAGTTCTTAGGTACATTGTGAGGGATCCTTGAAACATTCATAAGGTAACCATCGAGACCAATATAGGCCATTTGATTAGCCATTTGTTAATTTTAAGGGACATCAAATGGATTAACAAAGGGAGTGACTAGTTATAGGTGAGATTCTAGTTGATTGGATATGTTTGGTTTTTGATTTTCCTTTATTGGTCCTTAGTTTTATATGTTTATTAAGTTGCAAGAGATCAAATTTAACTCTAGCTGACTTGGATCTAGTGTTTATCCTCTTGATTTCTAGTATATCTCAACACAGGGAGACATTTATAAAGTGTTTTAGTCTAAACTTTGGATGTAAATATTAGCTTGTGTTAATTGGCCCTCCTTCTAGTGCCACTTTTGTTGATTGGTGTTTTGACACAATAACTTAGGTAGGGGTTGTTAAGCCTTTTTTCTCCTAAAAGGAAGGTTTCTATAAGAAAAACCCTCCCCAAGGTATATATCTACCAGGTCTTGGTAACTTATCTTCATTTAGTTTGTTGATGTGCAACTATTACATGCAAGGGGCTTGTTTTACAAACTAATATTTGAAGGTTCAGCTAACTTTAACATCTATGAAGTGAATAAAAATTTCAAGGACAATGCTTACTTTAGTTTGCCTTTAAAGAAATCTAACATTTTGGTACATGTATATAAAGACTATAGTTGATTTATATCAAGAGTTTATCATGTGCATACATTCAAAAATGTTTTAATGGTGATAAATAAATTATAAATTAAGATATTCATACAAATTCATATTGCATTCATTGATACCCAAAATATAAACTAGTATACTCATAAAAGAAAATACAAATGAGAAGGGAGGAAAGAGAGAGAAGGTCCTATTTTCATGAAGATGAATCTAAAGTGTCTAATCAAGCAAATATATAGAAACCAATCTTCCACTGAGTTAAACCTATAATAAATTCAACTAGAGGATGGTGAAAGAGTCTAGGGGAGTAACTGAGAGAAAATAAGACCATAACCATCATATTCATGCATTAAAAATGGACACCTATCTCTATATCACTAAAAATATCAAGACATTGCCTTTTGATTAATCAATGTTGGGGTCTACAATAGTCATTTAGTTACAAAATTCACTTACATGACAACAAGATCAAACTAAGAGAGAGGGAGATATTATTTTATAAAAAATAATAATGCATAAAAATGTATGATTCAATATGTTTCTATTCAAATTCACAATGAAACAACCCTCTAAAAGGTTTTAAAATTCCCCCACTATTGGGGTAATTATAAGAATTAAATAGTGATTAGGGAATGTGGTTAAGATCTCTAACAGATTGTCTTTGATCCATGTTCTATAACAATAACCACAATCCTAGATGAAATTATTGTCTTATCCCTTTTTGCATACTTTGAACTACTACCATAAAGGCATCCATTATATTTCATGTCCTTATGCCATGATTAAATGTGCTATCCATACTCATGATTAATGTTAATAGTCATTATATAATGAATTCCATAGACTATAATCAATTCTACATTCAATTCACCAACTACAAAGTTTCAAGTTTCACCTTTTATTTGAATGCATAAACCACTCATAATTTTGATGGCCTTGATGACAAGATGAGTTATCAATATTATTTGTCATGCTTTGTCAAGGTGATCAGGTCTACATGGTAGTCCCTTAGCTTTGGTTATTTCTTCCTTTTCAACCTCCATTTCTTCTTTCTGCTCTCTATGATGCTCCTTACCTTTTGATTTCTAGCCTTCGAACCTTGATATAACATGATAGTGCCATATGACATGATCATATATTTCCTAATACCCTCCATGTATTTTATCTTCTCCAAGTACCCAGGCCCCTAGGATGACACCATATGGTATCAGCTCTAGCCTTTGGATATCAAGGCCTTTTCTACTAGGTCTATTGACATTTAGTTGTCATGAACTGTCAATTTAGGAAATTGATAGTCAGTGACCTTTGGATATACTTTCACCATATCTAAGTCATATACCCCCAAGATTTCACAATGTGGAGACATCACAGGCCTTCAAGCTATTCACAATGTTTGTTGAATCTTTCAAGTCTCCAAGTCCTATGATGCTACCACATGGCAACATCATGGGCCTTTGGTGCTCGAGGGGATCTATGTTTATTATGTGATTTATCATCTCCCACTAACCATTTATTTAGGATATCAAATGGTTGGTAGGACTTTGAGGCTCATTGTTGCTTTTATTTTCTTAGGGTGCCTGAGTTCCTATGATCATGCCACATGGCACAATCACAAAGCTTGAGGATTCTTAAACACTTAGCCACATTTTCAAAGGAATTTTACTTTACCTCAACATATTTGGATGGTTGATGCATGATAGGATCTCATTGAATCACTTAAATCTACACATTATAAAGAAAATAATTAAATCAAAAACTCACCTGAGAAAGTAAAGGAAGGGAAATACAATAAATAAATGTAATAATTAAAGAAATATTTTTGAAAACCAATATGAATAATTTACATAAATAGAGAATTTCAATTAGATAATAACTAAAAATTATGTGTTTAAAGATTCAATAGATCTGAGGCAAAGGTCATGAATTTTCCCTAGATTCAAAGGTAAAAAAGACCCATTTATTCATATTTTTTAACAAACAACCTTTTCTTGATGTTGACAATTTAGATGTTTGATAGTATAGATACTCCATTTTTTCCACTTTTGTGTCTAAAATGGATATCAGACCAATTTATATCAAATAATGTAATTTAATCCTAGACCCAAATTTATCCATGCATAGATAAAACTACCCAGAATCATGTCGAGGCTTCCTTATTTAGGATATTATCCTATACATAATGATAACTTATCTTGGATTTAACTCTAGTCACATTATTACCTAGAAAATTGACAAATTGACCTTTTGATCTATTAATTCAAAACACTAAAACAATTACTAAATGCCAAAAACCCCAAACAAGATTAATTAAAAACAAATTCAATTAGCTACTTAAATAAAAATTCTAAGTTCAATAACGGAATTACATTAAAAAAAAGAAAATTTCCAATAAAGATGAGGTAAAAGTCAAAGGAATTAATAATATCTTTTATAAATGCCTAAAATTAAAATAGAAGGTGAGTCACACCTCATAAATATATTCTATGTGTTGTCAAGCCTTCATAATTACTTTAACCCAACATAAGGTTAATCTAATCTTGATCAAGGTTAATCTAGACACAACCAAGGTTAAAACTAAATCTAACTGCACTTGAGTTAGAGTTAGTTTTAGAACCTATAAATACAAGTGCCATTGCCCCTATATAAACAAGCTCTCAAACCAATGTTATAATATTAGATATATTAAGGAGAAGATTCACCAAGCCAAGCCAAGCCAAGCCAAGCCAAGCTAAGACAATCTAATACAAGCCAAGCCAAGCCAAGCTAAGCCAAGCCAAGCCAAGCCAAGCCTTAAGTGGTCTTAGATAAGTTCTTCCCAAATGGAAATTGCATTGAAAAAGGTCTCTATTTCCCACAAGCTAAGCATGAACATCCTCTATACCAATGAATGAGCACTAGTTTGACAAGGTAGGTAATATAGTTTTGTGTTTTATCTTATATTTATAATTTCATTCATTATGTTAAGCTCACCCAAGTACTGAGGCAAGAGTAATTTGGTTTTAATTTTATAGTTTGATTTGAATATTCTTTTGATTTCACTAACAAGAAACTAATGAAATTTGTCTCTTCAGATTCCTAATAATACACAATGGCATGCCCGATGGGACCACATACCAATCATGCACTAAATGAGTGACATGGAAGCTTTAAAAATCTTAAAAAGATCACTCAAAACTTCAAATTTTTAGTTTTATGACTTCATTTCCCATCATTTTATTTAGCTACTAATCGGTGACTTTGCGCCTGCTAAATGATGACTTCACTTGTTTTGTCCTCTATTTTATAATTATTTATTTCTTGAAAAAATGATGAATTTGTGGCTAATTTTTGGTGACTTCACAAAAAATGAAAACTCTAACATAAATTGTGATATCAACTTGCTGAAGCATCCTTTGTGAAATCAATAATTTTGATGAAGGAAAATGACTTCGCTCTAGCATTTTGATGATTTTTCCAAGTAACTTTTCTTGTGAATTCAATAACTTCATTATATTTTTATACATAAATAATGAATTTGAATAACCTAATTGGTGACTTCACACTTGAAATGGTATCTTTACCATATACTATTTTTATATGTTCTAGTTTCATAGGAAAATAATGAATTTACTTTGTTAAGAAAACAACTTCGCTCTATTCAAAAGTCTGTGACTTCACTCTATTTAAAGAAAACTTGAAGCTTAAAAGTAAAAGCTACTTATTGGACAAATCTTTTACATAAACATAAGGGAGTCCCCTAATTTTTTTCCTAGGAAACTAAATCAATAAAAGGAGGTTTAATGATGAAAAATGATCTTACACAGCTCTGAAACCATCATATTTTGAGCTAACTTCAAATTACATGCCTATTAGTCAAGCATTCTTTGTAGCCCTGTTTTCCCTGTTTATTAGCCATAACTCTTTTTAAGTTAACTCAATCATGAAAGTAAAAATATTTATGGATACCCATTAAGCCCTTATATAACATACTAAAAAATCTCCTGAGGTTACTTTGTACAGAATTGTACTTTCTTCTTTAAGTCCTATTCCAATTAGCCCTCCTTTAGTGCAAAACCCCTTGTCTAGAGTGATGTACGGAATTTATAAGAAAACAAAGAATCATTCCAGATACCCATTATCTTTTTATATGTGAATCAATCATTTTTTAGTGCACTTCTTTGGAGAAATTCACTTTTCCTATATTGGCCTATGCTCTTTCCTTCACATACACCTAGGATCCACTTGGAAATTGTTCTTTTCCGTACTTATACATAATTTATCACCTTTAAACCACTTAAAAAAGTTTTATAACATCATCAAGGTTCAAATTCCAAAGTTTCAAGAGGTTTCAATCATTAAAACTCATTTTGAGGACTAGAAGCTAAATCAGAATTTTCCCTTGGACAGTCACAGGCTGAGAGCTAATTAATTTTTATGGTAGTGTTATAACATGTTTCAAGAGTTACAATCACTTTTATAAGGTCTTTTTTATCTCCCTACACCTTCTCCAAAAATAATCAAGTCATTTTGATTAATATTTTAGGAGTTATGTCCTTTTTAGTGACTGGGAACACATTTTTCTGAACTGTTCCAGAACTACAGGTCTGTATTTTGACCATAACTTTTTCCAAATTACTCCATTAGATATGAAACCACTTTAATTGGATTCTTAAATATAAGGTTCATCTACACACAAAATTTCACAACTTTTCATTGGGTAAATCTCAAGATATACCCATTTTTCCAACCGTGGCCTAACTTTTTGTCCACACAGGCCTGAATTCCAACTGTGGAGTTTTTGGACATTAATGGGGTTTATAACGCCTGTTTATTCCTTTATTAAGTTCATACCTGCCTCAGGGACCTATTTACATACCATTTTCAACTCCATCCAAACATTTTCATGTGGATTTTACCTTAGACAATGAGCTGTATTTTTAAATTCCTGAATATCTAGTTTAGGCCTATTTAGGCTTCTTAAAACATTCCAAACTCCTTAAAACCTCTTGATCACATCATACCACCTTTATATTGTTACCAAAATATAAAATAATCATTCTTTCACAATTTTCTTTAGAGAATCATCATACACACATATTTTCATACATACACACATTCACATATGCAGGCCTGTTACCAGAATTCATAAAGAAACCATATATGAAACAAATACATTCATTCTCCTTAGATAAAATGGAAGAATTACATTCAATTAAAAAATCCATGGCTTTCAAAACCTTTCTTTCTCCTTCACACATTCTCTTGTCTGCTCCTTCTCTTTCTTTTAACATTTCTTGAGTGAGGTCCTCCCTCACTAATTCTCCTCTCTCTTCTTCATTCCATTCTCTTTCTTTGCATGAGAGGACCTTTCTTCTCTGTTATCCTTCTCTTATACACCCCTCTCATCCTCTCTTATCTTCTCTTTTTTTTTTCTCCTTAATGAATTCTTCTTTGTTTTTCTTTCTTTTCAAGAATCTCTCTTCCAACTTCTACGCCCAAATTGGGCTTAAGGCAACAAAAGACTGTTTTTAAGTTTTAACAATTTAATAATGTTGAAAATAGTTTCAACCATTTCCCCTTTATTTCCTCAACAATCTAACAATCAATTTTCACCTTTTTACTTTCACTTTTTGATAATTACATTTACCTTGAAGGTGAAATTTTGAAATCTCACAATTTGGAGGGAAAACCAAAATTTGAATTTTTACACTAGAATTTGAAACTTTTGTAGATGCTCCTGCATCATTTAAACACTTCAAAATTTCATTCACACTTATGTTTTGGTGCTTAAAATTTACCTAACAAATTTTATTTTTATATTTCAAGGTTACAAGATTAAAAAATAAAGACAAGGGCCCAAATTTCACTTTACATCTTATTTAGTTATCTAAAAATAATAACCACCATAGATTAGTGATCCTAAGAGCTTTTAATTTTTGTTTGTTCACTCTTGAAAAGGTAATTCATTTTCATTTCTTAGATTAATTTATTTTTTTAATCAAAATGAACTTCGCATGCATGTTCTCCCCCTTTCCCTTTAGAAAATTGGGTGATCAAAAGAACCTTATTTTTTGCCTTATTCAGTTGAGTATAGAAAATAAGAAAATTCATGTATGCTCTCCCCAAGCTCCAAGTGACGTGGGTGACCTAGAAATGACCCTAAATTTCTTCCAATTTTTCATTTATTTATTTATTTTCATTGGCTTGTGGGTGGGAGTTCATAGCCTTCTCATAGGTTCTTTAGTAGATCATTGACCAGGTGTTTCATATCCCAACATCATTTCAAAACCACTCCATGGTGGGGTATATAAATTAGACACATGATACTCGAGTTGAATGGTGGCTAAGTAGTTATCCTGATAATTCTAATAAAAACTCAAATCAATTCATGCTAGACATCAAACTTCAATAAGTAATATATGGCTAAATTCATTGTGAAAAGGACTAGAACTTTTCATAACAAGATAGTGAGTTTGAATCTAATTTATGTGATGTTACCTTTGTTAGCCACACTTGGGACCATTTAGATCATTTCAAAAATTGTAGGTTTTAGTAAACCCCACTTTTCCACAAAATATCCTATCAAATGTCGAGTGCTTTGTCACTCCAAGTTCCTTACCCCATACTAGTTCTTGGGAGATAGAGGGGGGATTAAAAAAGTCTACCTACATGTACTCTTTACTTTTTAGATTAACACTTAATTCATTTAAGACTAGTATATTAGTGGAAACTTTGGTGGAATCTATGCACACATTGTCAATTTTAGGGTAGGATGTGCACTTCTGTTTTTTTTAATTTATTTTACTAACATGTAATTTTTGGATATAAAATTATTTTTTGTGTCAAAACTAAGTCCAAAAATTCTAAAAAATACATTTTTTACACACCAATTTGAACCAAGAGGTGTTACGCTACTGAAAACTCTCCAAACATTTGCCTTGGAGATTTTCAAACCAATTTTGTACTACTTGTTCAAAGGAGCATTGCCACGCTGTTGATTTTATTCCAAAATACTTTCCTTGTTTAAAACTAAGTCAAAAGTCATTTGTGTGCCTTTTCATTCCAATAGTGTCATTATGCCACTCATTTGAGTCTAGGCCATTGTTCATTTGAAAATCTAAGTCTTTCAAAATCTCATTCAAAATTTAGATCTAAAATAATTGGTTTATGCCTTAGTCTTGTTTACAACTTGGGGTTGAGTGGTTCACCTTTCTATATTTATATTGTGCAACTTGGATGGATTTTTATTTTTATTTTAAAATACCTTTACCTTAATACCAAGTGCACCATTTGTTTCAAATAAATATTTTTGACTTAAGAGTTTTTAAAATTTGCATGCCTAGCCTAAGTTATATGACAATACCTATTTCATGTGCTTAGATCGAGTTTGTTTCAAATGCCTAGCCCAAATTTATTTGTGTCAAGATCTATTTTTCATGCCTCGATCAATTTTTTTTCAAATGACTAACCTAAGTTATGTGTCATAAACTATTTCATGTGCCAAGATAAAGTTTTTTTTCAAATGCCTAGCCTAAGTTTATTTGTGTCAACACCTCTTTCATATACCTAGACTAATGCCAAGTTCCATGTTCAAATTATTACCTTTTCTAGACATCAAGTATTTCAAACAAATTTTACCATCATGCTAAATTAGGTTTTATTTTTGAAACTACATTCTAATCCAATTAGGGTCATTTTTGACCCCTTTTAGACCATGACAATCAAGCCAAATTCAACCTAGACCTAGACCAAGCCCATTTTAAATATGACCTAGCATAGATTAAGTCCATTTCATAACTAAGACAAAGTTAAACACCTTTTTTTATTGATCAAGACTACCCTCTTTGGGATAATTTCCAAACCTAACCATGTCGATTATCATATGCCAAGACAACCCTTCTTTTGGCCAATTAAAATACCAAGTTTTCCCTTTCAGGGATAATTTATATGATAATGACACTCGATCCCCTACCTATGTTGGTAATCCTCCTTTGGTATACATTATTAAGGAAGCTCTATAGCACCTAAGGATTACAATTCTAGGCCTTTTTCATTTGGCCTACGTTAGCAACCAAATTCCATAGTGGTAGATGATTACCTTTCTAGGTCCTCCTCCTTTGGCTTGTATTAGCAACTAAGCTCTATAATACCCAAGGATTACCATTCTAGGCCCTCCTCCTTTAGTTTTTGTTAGTAACCAAACTCCACAACACCCAAATATTATCATTTTGGGCCTTCCTCCTTTGGCTTGTGTTAGAAACCAAGCTCTACAATGTATAAGGATTACCCTTCTAAGCCCTCCTCCTTTAGCTTGTATTAACAACCAAGTTATGTAGTGCCTAAGGATTACCATTCTAGGCCATACTCATTTGGCTTATGTTAGTAACCAATATCCATAGTGCCCAAAGATTTCCATTCTAGGCCCTTCCCCCTTTAATTCCAATTCTGGTAACTCATTATCTCAACAAGTTTGCACAATAAAAAATAGGCATATCACAGTTATGATCCTAGACCCACAACTGATCTTTATTGAGCACATCTTTGATGAGATTGTTTCTAAAGATCTTATTATCAAATCATAGGACATTACTCATATATTACAAAATTTACCCCATTTTATAAAAGCCAAGCTGATATTTGGGCCATAATAGATCTAATCATTACCTCTCTAAGAGCCATCATTTAAAGACCTAAATCTATCCAAATATGAGATTTTGTAACCAAGTGTAATCCAAGTCCAAAAAAACTAACCAATCCATGATGTTTTTGTTGAAACACCTATTTATGATGAGTTAACCTATGTTGAGTCACCTCTCAACCATTTCCCTATCTTTGAGGATCCTCACTTTGACAATCTAGTCTTTGTAGAGTTACCTATTGACCATTTCCCCTTTGTTGAGAAGCCTCAATTTGACAAGCCAATCTTTGTGGAGTCCTTATTATATGAGCCTATTTATAAATATCCCATTGTTCAACCACATGCCATTACTTGTCCAATACCAAACATTCAACATAACACCTTTTCTACAAAACCAAAAAAAAAATCAATATCAAAGTTAAGTTATATTTTTAAACCAAAACTAGATTTAGCATCAAAAGTAGAATCAACATCAGTCTCAACATCATATTCAATGTCCTTTGAGTCAGACTCAGATTTATAATCATAATATATCATTGGATGTTATAACATTGGTTACATACACCTTGTAGATTAGTTTGAATATATTTATGATCCTTTCACAGGTTTTGAGGATGCTTAGTTTAGCATCGACATAAATTCTTGTAGAATATTCTATGAGGATTATGTTACCTCTTACCATTATGTTACCATTACATATTTCATAGCTACTGTTAACTAAGCTAAACATTATATTTACATTCCACCTCCCATAAGTGTTGATTAGGATTGAAAGAATCACACATTTTTGAATTGCATCCATGGTAAAATATCAATTATAGAATATCAGGGGGACCAAGATCACATTCATGTAGAAAAATAATAATCTCCTAGTGAAACCTTTTTGAAAGTGCTTGGGGGTAATCAAAGTCCAAACTCAACATCTTCTAGTGAAACCTTATTTGAGGTGCTATAAGACAATCAAAGTTAAAAGTCAATGTTCCTTAGTGAAACCTTTTGAGAGGTGTTATGGTATAATCAAGACAATTTTATTGGTGAAAAATTATTTGAGGTGCCAATAGATGAGCACAATAATTATTCATTACTTAATGAAGACATTATTGAAGATAAATCTAGTACAACTTCTAATCTACAACACAGTCAGATGGTAGAATCTCTCAGGCCTAAACAATAAAAAAATATGGTCGTCTTATCGAGAGAATATTTATAAGTCTTTGGCCCCACCACAATCAAAATTATGATGAATCCAAAATAAACATCATTGTGTGTGACTAAAAATATCAATATTCATTTATTACCAACCATTATACATTTTATTATGATCCATTTCTCCATTTTAGACCTTTTATGCAATGTTCATTTACCATCTATGGATGCACTTTCATTTATAGAGGCTATGAAGACATCTTGTCTAGAAGTTTGGAGAAAACAAAATTGATGACCAATGAAGACCATAATAGTGCTATTGGAGTTTGAATCAATGATATGTTATTGACAAAGTAGCTATTTAGAAGGGGTGTGGGATAACAAGTTAAATTATTGGCCATTCTAGTTGTATCATATGCTGATCGTGATGAGCATATCCACATCATCAAGAACAATATAATCATACATTTCCATTTGTATTCATCTTGCCTTGCACTTTTCCAAGTCTTTATTATTATTTCATACCCTTTACCATTTACCTTGCCTTGTAATTTACCTTACCTTTCCATTTAATTTGCCTTGTCCTTTGCCTCGCCTTACCATCCTTTCATAACTTACCATATTTTGAACTCCATTAACTTGAGGTCCTTTTGGAATATGTAGGTAGTGCTCAATTTACATTGAGGTTAGCTCAATCACCCCTTTGCCATGCTCTCACTATTTTTCAATAAATTTAAGCCATTCTATATCTCATAATCCTCCATTGAGTTAAGATATAAAAAATCCCAAACATATTGGGAACCTTTAAAAATATTTCATCATTATAGGGTGAAACTATATTGACTTGAGGTCATTTGAGACTATGTAGACAAGTCTCAATTTACATTGAGGTTAGGTCAATTACCGCTTTTACCACACTCTTACCATTTTGTAAGAAATTTAAGAAAAACTCTCACAATTTTATGATCAACCTAATCTAATGCTCTCACCATTTTATGAGTGGTATCTTATCAATATCTAATGAGTTAAGACACCTCAAAAATTCCAAAAACATTCAAACATTTCAAAAATCCTAAACATTAGAAAATTAGAATATAATCTCATATAGAGATATAAAACCCCAAAATTCAAAAAAATTTCTCTTGTCCTAAACCTAATCAACAATCTTTGATCCACCCTACTGGGGCAAATTAATGTTGGGTTTCCAATTCACACTTTTAGGTCAAGCTCATAACTTTTTCCCTACTAGGGCAAAATCAAAGCACATAACTTATACTTGGATATCTTATCTCTACATGCCATCCCATTAAAAATAGTCTTGTTTAGGGGCACCAGTCATTTATCATTCCATTGATCCTTCACATATAGATATTGACTTGGTCAATGATGTGATGTTTTATGTTACTTTTATTTTTAAGCTTTGTGTGTGTTTGTTTGCATATTTATTTGTTTTCATTATTTTGCCTTGAATCAATGTATATGCATTCATTAGGTGATTTACTACACATTATACTTGAGTCCATATATATCCATACATCAACATTATCATCATGGGTTTTATCATTGGTGCATTATTTTTAATTGTCTATTAGATTGGGAGTCAATCCATATGCATATTGTACCCAGATCATCATTATATTTTATATCATGGTCTATTCCATCATGTACTATATCAAAAACTATGCTAGTGGATCTTATAAGTAATGTAGTGGGCCTTACTTCTCCTTGTTCACATTAGAAGTTATCCCTTACTCCTTGATCAAACCAAATCAGTGACCATTTTAGTTATATCAATGCTAATAAGGATAAACATCTATGCATTGGTAGTTATAATTGAATCATCCACATTGATCAATTCTTATTATTCTATTCTATTAATCATTCTATTTTCTTCCTCTTTTGGGTGAACTATATTGGATTGAGGTATATTTGTAATATGTAAGCAATGCTTGGATACATAATGTATCTAGGGTTAGTTTGGATATCATTATCACCATCATTACCACCATTATTCTTCCATCCCCATTATTGTCTTCCAATCATCTCTTTCATCACTTTGTACATCCTCATGTGCTTGGTTGTTTGTGGATTCTTTAGTCTTTGAAAAGTCATTAGACCATTACACCTACGTTTATGCTCGATCATCTTTAATCTATGTGATAGGTTATATATTTGAGTTATGCTTACCAATTCACCCTATTGGGACACAACCAATTTTTCACAATCAAATCTTCCCTATTGAGGCAAAATCATTATTCAATCTAGGTCAACAAAAATATTATAACAACCTTTGGGAAAATCATTATTTTGACCCATCCACCCTACTGGGGCACATCATTATGCCACTGATTATAACTAACTTTAGGTAAATCAATGTCTCAACCTCTATTATTGATTATAACTACCTTTGGGAAAATCTATATTTTAATCACCATGTGTAAGCATTAGCTTAATTGGATTAATCTCATCCATGTGTTAATTTCATTCTTCTGCTTGTAAGCATTAGCTCAATTGTATGTTTTGACCACTCCTTTGAGGGGGAATCATAGGATTCCTAAGCTTTGTTTAGAGCATCATTCTTCAATCATTATCTTCTTTTTCTTCTTAACAAATTTTTCATTCTTTGAAAAAATGTTATTATGTTTGTGTATTGCAACACCTTCTCAAATAGGGGCAAATTGTAGACACTCATTTTTAGCTACATTCTATGTCTATAGTGGAATTTAGATTAATTTCTATAAAATCATGAAAATTAAGATTATAATTCATTATATCACCCAAATTCATCCACACATGACATATAAATATCTAAAATCATGTTGAACCTTCTTTATTTGGGGTATTACCCTATAAGTAATGATAACCTATCTTGGATTCAACCCCAATCAAATTAAAACCTAGTAAATTGACAAATTTTCCTTTCCATTTATTAATCCAAAACACTAAAAATAAATCATAAATACCCAAAACCCTAAGAAAGATTAATTAAAAAACAACTTCAATTGGCTGCTTAAGTAAAAATTCCAAGTTCAATTAGGGAATTACATTTTATTAAAAAGGAAATTTTCAATAAATATGAGGTCAAAGTCAAAGGAATTAATAATATACTTTATAAATGATTAAAATTCAAAGAAAAGGTGAGTCACACCTCATAAATATCTTCTATGGGTTATCATGCCTCATAAATATCTTCTAAGTTGTCAAGCCTTCATAATTGCCTTAACCCTGCCCAAGGTTAATTCAAACTTGACCAAGGTTAATCTAGACACAACCGAGGTTAAAATTAAACCTAATCATACTTGAGTTAGAGTTAGTCTTATAACTTATAAATATAAGTGCCATTTCCCCTATCTAAACAATATCTCAAGCCAATGTTATAATGTTAGATTGATTAATGAGAATATTCACCAAGCCAATCCAATCCTAAAGTGGTCTTAGAGAAGTGTTGTCCAAATGGAAATTGCATTGAAAAAGGTCTATATTTCCCATATTCTGAGCATAAACATCCTCTATGCCAATGAATGAGCACTAGTTTGACAAAGGAGGTAACATAGTTTTGTGTTTTATCTTCTATTTGTAATTTTTTTCATTACATTAAGCTCACCCATGCACTTAGGCTAGAGTAGTTTAGTTTATATTATATTGTTTGATTTGAATTATATTTTGATTTCACTAAAAATAAACTAACAAAATTTGAATCTTTATATTCTTAATGATATAGATATGACCATAAAATTTAAGCTAGTGATAACTGCGATGTGGAAATCCCTCATTGATTCAAGGACATAGGCATTGATAGTTTATTGATGGGAATATGCTTGTAAAATTTCATGTTAGGAGAGTATGATTATATCATCAATTCCATGTGGATGACTCTTGTTCATATACATATAAACTCTAGTTCATAGGATGATGTCATGTGGCATCATCCTAGCTTCTCAAGTTCATTAGGATGAAATACAACTATGTCATGTGGCACGATCACATAGCCTTTTAATTATCACTATGGGTAGGCTCCCCATATAAGTCCCAAGATCTTGAGGTCATGCCACATGGTATGATATTGGGCCTTAAGTGTGTTGGGAGAGGTTGCTCTAACAACATTTTATGCCAAAGTTCAACACAAACCATTGATTTAAGAGATCATATGATAGGCAAGTAGTCAGGGTTATTTAGATGGTTGATTGCATATATTGAGTTGGGAATACATGATGGTGATACTTATCACCATTTTAGGTAGCCTAGGATCCTAAAATACTTGGATCCTTTTATATGGAAGAGCCCCAGTTAAACATGAACCATCCATCTAGGATTGAATGGTCATTTGTGAGTCAGGAGGATTTTAACTATTGAGTGATACTTTGATCGAGCCCAGGAATCCATGAAGGTGACATGTGTCATAATATTAGGTAGTTAGGGTATATTTTAACTTACAAATAATAAACTAACTATACAACAAGCATAAAATAATGAAAACCTTTCTATAAATAAAAACATGTAGAATGTGAGCCCAATCAAATAGAATAAAAGACTTCAACCTTTAATTTTGAAAAGAATTGAGTACATAGATATAAAGGTTCCAATTCCATGGATTAAGGCATTTTTGATGGGTTGAGATACTTAAAAAATTATATTTTGACTAGGGCTTAAAATATGAATGACCTTTTTAAAATACCTAGATAATTCAAAGGGCTCAACTTCCACATACTTATTCGAAAGATCAAGGCAACCCAAGTAAACTACAAACCAAAAATGGGGGTCCAAACTAATAAACCACTAAAACTCCCCACATGAAAGAGATCAATCCCAAAGCAAAAAAGAGGTTTCATGATGATAAATTAAATTAGGGTATGTTGATATAGGTAATAACACAAACAAGATATGCTCTCTTCTAACCCTTAGCCACATAGTTGTATAGAATCATTGCTATATTTAATTCACATAGTTAAATGAATTTATTATCGATATTGTACAATATTGCCTAGATTTGAATTGTTTACATTATTTAAATCAAGTTTTATTTATATAGGGTATGTAGAGACCCATTTTGAATGAAATAATTATTTATTATCTATTAGGTTGTGAAACAAAACACATTCTATTTTCCATAGGTTCTGGGTACACAGACCATCACCCTCAAGTATGTATACAATTTTATGGGTTTGCCCATGATAAGGTGTACACTAAATTTAAAAGAGGTTGTAGACAAGGCCAAGGCTTGGATTTGGACAAAGTATTTTTGTGATGGAGAGGTACTTGATGTGGGTGTCAAGAATGTGGTAGCAAGAGTTAAGGGGCCCCAAATCCCTAACATTCAAAAGGTCACAATTTTATGTGTTACCTTTATGTTTGTTTGGGAAAAGGGCATAAATTAGTTTCTCTATTTTTGGTAACCCATAGTTATAGTTATGGAGGAGAATGGAATGTGGTATAGCTTAGCACATGATGTTTTGTATAAGACACATACACACCTATACATGATATCCCATTTGGGTACACTCTTTCCTATCCACTTGAAAATAATGTTGAGTTTAGTCTATAAACACATGACTCCTTACCATAGGGTATTTGGGATTGGGGATTCAATAGTCATTATGGAAATTAGATGGATAGATATGGCTCATTTCAAAGATGTTCTCAAAACTTTGGGTACCCTCATTGTAGGTGACATGATTGATGAGCCCTATGTAGGGATGGGAGGGCTATGTGGTGATGAAGATATCAGAGTGATGTCCTATGAGGTGGCATGATAGGTTAGGGATAAGAGAAGATAGGTGGAGATGCATCTTATAACTAGATTCCCCCACACTTTAACCTAAAATATGTGGTTAAGATATCAATTACACAAGTATCCTATAGGGGGGAGATAGAGAGTGATTAGTGATGTTTGGATGCACTAACCATGGTGATAACCATTAGTGCTAGAGACACATAATAGAGGAGATCCTATGGATAGGAGAGGAAGATGAGGGGTGTAGACTCCTATAGTAGGAGGATATGATATTTATAAATAGGAAGTGGTATGAGGAGATGGTGGGAAAGATTTAGGAGTAGGGGTACATGTAAGAGAGGTTGGACAACCCTCCCTTTCCCAAATAGTAGAGAGTAGATAAAAATCAATAGTAACTAAAGGAGGGGAATGATAAGCTCCAACTAAGGTAAAATTAGAGGAAGAAGACAAGCATTAGGTTGAGATGAGTTTAGAAGATGAGTCTAACCCAAACTAGTAGATGGGGTGTAGGTAAGTTTATTAGTAACTTTCCCTTTCCCATTTTGTTAGTTTTTGATATTTATATGCTCTATATCTCACCTACATGCATGCATATTTGTGGTGATGTGAATAATATGTGATTGAGTGGCACAAATATGATTTGAGACACTTGCATTGACCTATTCCACATGGGTATTGGCCTACATAGGGATAAACTTCTTATGGATCTAGGGTTACTTATGAGCATGGCCAAGTAATTTTATATTTCCCCATTAGATGATAGAGTAGGATCCCATGAAATTTTTACTTGGTGGGATCTCATAGAGTATATTTAGTCTTAGACAAAGGAGTTATCTCTATGTTAGCACTATTATATTTTTTTATTATTTTGAAATTTTTACGACACTCACCCTTTTAACGTGATGAACTTATACTTAAAAATTGATGTATTATTGACAAATTTATATTATACATATGATCCATTAGGTTTTATTTATTTCTTGTATCTTTTTTAAATAATGTAATATTTTAAATTTTAGTTCATGCAATGTAGATGGCAAGAAATACGTAAAATGTTATAGATTTGATGTGGTAAATGCTATGGGAATACTTATATTTATAATGCTTAACAAAATGTATGTAAATATAAGAATTAATGGTTTACAAACATAAATGTGCTAAACATTATTTATAGGTAGCCATTGAGTTACTTTATTCATATGGTAAGAGACACTTGATTTATAGTAGGGAATGAAAGGGGTAATAGGATGCATTGAACCTTAAAAGGGGAAATCAAATCATCAATGAGAAAAAGAGTGATCCTTGTCTATATGGGTTGTGGGATGATTCTATTTCATTTTAGGATTATAAAAATAATGGTTTTATAGGATTTGTCTAGACTTAGACTAGATGGAAAACCATATAGAATTGGTAAAAGGGAGAGTTCTCTTTTTGGTAAAATTATAGGCAAGCTCTTTGGGATTTATAATTTAGAAACTATTGCATTGATTTTATTATTAATTTGAAGACCTATGGTTAACCCCATGTGACTAAGAGGAAGCAAGGGCTCATCACCAATGGTTAAACATAGGTAAATAAGGACATATCTCAGTAATGTTAACCCCATGTAACTAGGAATATGTGAGGGATCATCACTGAAAGTTATTAAAGGGTAAGAGATGTATAATTTATGATCATATTCCATAGATTGGATTAAATTAGCTTTTCATTATGTCTTTATTATTATTATTTTAAAAAAAGGTTATTATTTTTAGGCATTGACACCATGTAACCATTAAGATGCATCGAATACAAAGGTAGGTGAATAAGATAACCCAATGAAACATGATAGTGATGTAGCTTTGAGAGAACTAGAAAAGGGGGAATATTCCATGACCAAAATTTTAGACTAGGTTGTAGACTAGAGTATCCAAGATGTTGGGAAAACTTGTGGGAAATAGGATGTGTAGTACCTGTAAGAACAAGGATTATTCTTCTACTCAATGCTGATTCCAAAATATTTTTTCCATGGGATAAAGGGGTAATGAATAATGATGAAAGTGTGGGATGGTTTTTTGCAATTAGGATTTTCCAAGTGAACTTATATCTAAATAGTTTCCTAATAAAAATAACAAAAATGTATAAACAACATAAATAGTAACATAAGGATTATTTAATGCAAGAGGGTAGTGGAAGACATATGGAATATACATATATTATTGTTTTAGGTGTAAAGAGTTGATAGAACCATCAAACTCCTTACCCTTTAAAGTGTATATGTGAAAGGCTTAATTTTGTAAAAATATTTCATCACTAGATACAAACCTAACTAGTTGAGTATGAACTTATGACCTTTGCCATTATTTTTTTCAATTTTACTATCAATTATTATCACTAGGTTTCCATCTTGAATAAGGTGTTTATGAAATTTCTCATTGTACTGAAAGGAGGGTATAATTAATTTTGCTTTATTTTTTTAAGAACATTTTTCTCCATGATGATGAAACATCTATTGATTATCTAAATGGATAGAATCATTAGGTTCTTTAATTGGTATTTATTCATTCTCTAAGATTTTTGTTAGTGTAGTGATTTTTCCCATTGGGTTTTACCTACATGGTTGTATGGCCATTCTATGTTATTTAAGCTTCTTTATGTTAGTTATAAAGGGTCCTTAAAATAATTATATTTTAATGTAATTATTTAATTAGGAAAATTAGGATATTCCTCATGTTTCCCTAATTTTATCTATATATACCCCACTTTTCCTTTTTGAAAGGTTGATTGATTAATACAAACATTTTCCTTTTCTTGGAATTGTGTGTTTTTAGAGCTCTCACACTACCTCACATGATTCAACATTGATTGTGTGAAATCTATTCAGAGATCTTGGCACACTCTTTCATGGTATCAAATCCTTTTTGATAGCCTCATGCATCAAACTCCCTGGTAAGATCCTCCTACATTCACCATTGAAGGTTTTTCTTCTATCTTGGTTACCATTTTTGACCTTGGAGGCATTTTCTTAATCTACCTCAAAACTCATGTCAGAATGCCTTTGATGAAAAATATGTTTCCATATATATTTTTAGTTTTTTGAGATCTAAAATGGGTTATTTTTAAATTTTTGAGAAAGTTCATGGATTTTCCAAGAAATCAATTTCTTCCATCTAGTTGGATGTTCATACAGATGAAGTAATCAAGCTTGCAAACCCTAAAATCTTGCTCGCAAACCAAATCAAGTTTTTTGGGGGCCATTACTTGATTTCAGACCAAATCAAGTTTTCAAAGTGTTGCAACTTGCTTGCAAGAACCATTCAGGATTTCGACATTACTTTACTTAAAATTCATGAAGTTAAGTAAAGTAGTTCAAAAAACTTGAACTACATTGGAAGAAATAATTAGGCTTCTCCAACTTAACTACTTAAAAGTAATCAGGATTCTCTACCATGACTGTTGATAAGTAATTGGGCTTCATCAGGGGCATTACTAAACTCCAAGAGAAGTAAAGTAGTCTAAAAAACCCAAAATGCACTAGGAATACTTATTCTAGTTTTCTAGGGTTAATTACTTCTTACTTGTTCAACAACGTAAAATAGTTTCAAGAACCCAAAGTAATGCAGCTGCAAGAACTTAAAATGCACTAGGAAGACCTATTTAGGTTTTTTAGGGTCAATTAATTATTAATTTTTAAAAGTAAAGTAGTACCAAAAACTTGAAGTAAAGTAGTGTTGGAAACCTGCATGATGTTTAGGAAGGCATCAAATTTAAGGTGAAACTTAATGAAGAAGGGTCTAGGAATATATGGGAGTAAGAACTTGTAAGTGCTATAAATTTTAATTTGTAGCTCTTTTTTGGGTGCCATTTTTTTTGAAAGTGCATATTTTCTTAAGATCTACACATTGGTGACATTATTTTAGGACTTTTATAACATCCATTTTTCACATTGTGTAATAGCTTAAAACTCTCTTAAACCTTTGTACCTTTCCTCTTGGATGCATTATCAGCTATGCTCGATGTCCCTCTCATAATTTCTCACATTGATTACTCATAAAAACATTCTTGGCTATGCCTGACATCTAAGACTAAGTGTGTGTGCATTGTAACTTTAGGGGGGCTATTCTTGATAGTTCAGAGGGTATTTATACTATATGCTTTCTATTCTTTGCTTTCATTTCAGTTTTAAAAATTTGTCTCATTATAATCTATACTAATAGATATAAACATTTAACCACTCACACCATTTAATTATCTCAAATGGATGTCTAAAATATAGCTCACCTTGAGAGGTAAAGGACTCTATCAGATCACTATGGGTGAGGAAATTGAGCCATCTAAAAATGTATAAAAGGTTAAGTGGTATAATATATGTGATGAGGCCTATGGGTTCTTATGCCTATAAATGTCTCTTGACCTTGTATTTCATGTTGAATCTACAAAAACTCCCAACAAAGTTTGGACCATTCTAGGCAAGCTTTTTAGAGTGCAGGACATCATGAGGGGTCATGAGCTAGAGAATGAGCTCATCACATTGAGACTAGGTGACTATGACACCCTAAAAGAATTAATTACAAATTTTAAATCATTGATACTATAGTTGAAACAATGTGGAATTGATAAAATAGATTACCAATTGATTCTATCTATGCTTGCAAAACTAGGTCATGACTATTCATTTTCATCTCTACATTTCATGCTACCAAACATGCACTTGGATCCACTTGGAAAATGACATAATTTGATGAGTTTTTGCCAATATAATTTAGGATAAAGATAAGTTGGTTTAAATGGGTGTACTGAAGTCTTAAAAATCACATGCCTTGATTGTCAATTAGGATAAGAAGAAGCCTTCTAATAGTGGAAAACAAGAGAAGAAATAGTCTAAACTTGATCATGAGCACAAGAAGAATCATAAATTAGATGCCAAGCCAAAGGCATCACGAAATGAGTCCTCCTTAAGTGAGAAACCTAAGAAGGAGAAACTCAAATGCAAATTTTTCAAGAAACTTGGACACGATGAGTCTCAGTGCATGAAAAAGAAGATTGACACCTTGATTAAGATGCATGAGAAGAACAACATCAATGTTCCTAAATCCTCATATTTAAACACATTATCACAAGATTTTTCAAAGGCTAAATATAGAAAAAAGGGTAAAAATAAGTTCAAGGTAATTATTACAGTAGCTTTTTAGCCTTCAACTTGGGTTATTAACTTGAGTGCTTCCTGTCACATGGCCTCCTCGAAGGATCTATTTTCAGAAATAGAGCCTTGTTATATGCCTTCAATTCTAATGGGTGATGACAATTTAACATAAGTCAGTGGTAAAGGATCTATAGAAGTAAATGATAAGACCTTCAATGATTTTCTATGTGTTTCTTCACTATCCACCAATCTTTTGTTGGTATATCAAATCACTCACATAGGTGCCAAGAAGTGAGTTGAGTTTACACTTGATTTAGTGGTCATCAAAGAGATACACAATGACACCATAGTGGCTAATAGGAAGGCTAATCATTATTATAGGTTGTATACCTTCTCACATTTTGCCCTAGATCAACCCTCACTTGCACTGCTTATTCACATAGATGGAGTAAGCAAACTATGGCATGAATGGTTTATCCACTCAACTCAGTCATTAGGACATGGTTTTAGGGTTGCCTAAAGTCAAATTGTTAAATGGACTATGCAATGGCTACATTCTTAGTAAGCATCTAGAAGATAAATATAACAAGAATAAAGTAAGGAGAGCCAAACAAAATCTAGAGATAGTCCACAGTCACTTAGCAAGTCCATTTATAAAAAATTCATTCAATAAGACAAGATACATGCTCACATTCATCGATGAGTTTTCAAGGTTCACCTAGGTGTTTTTTCTCAAAAAACATTTTGAGGTCTTTGATCACTTTAAGGACTTAAAGGAACTTATGGAGAAATAGTCAAAATATTCTATTAAAATTTTAAGGACTAAAAATGGAAAGGAGTATGTCAAGAATAGGTTTGAGTAGTTTTGAACATCATAAAGGATTCAAATACAACACACAGTTTAATACAGTCCTCAATAGAATGTTGTGGTTGAATGCAAAAACTATACCTTGAAGGAAATGGAAAATTGCATGCTTCAATCAAAGTCTCTTGCTCCTCAGTATTGGGTTGAAGAAATCAACTATGTGTGCTACATTTAAAACTAATTTCCACATAAATCCTTGAAGGGAATCACTCCTTTTAAATCTTGGGATGGTCACAAGCCCATAGTAGATCATTTTCAAGTGTTTGAATCACTAACAATGGCCCATGTCCTAAAAAAAAATGCAAGGTAATGGAACTTTAGAGTTAGTCTTGCATCTTTATGGGGTATGCAAAGGGTGTTAAGGGATATATGCTTCTCCATCATAAAACTCATGAGTTATTCATTGAAAGGAGTGTCAAGTTTTTTGAGGGCGCACTTAAACATAATCTTGGTACTCTAAACTCTTGAAAAGTCTTATTAGGCATTGATTTCACTTCTGACAGTGATGTAGATCCACCTCAAGATCCTCTTGATGATGAGGATGACTCTTCTTATTTAAGTTCAAGTGATGAGAGTAGTAATGAAGATTCTCCTGTTCCATCTCACACTCACACTATAGATGATGAGGACTCACCTCCTGATTCTCTAATGTCATAAAATTTTGGCTCCACTTAGGCCAAATAGACACTTCAAAGTATAGGGAAATGGGTTAGAAATCCATCAGATAAAAGGTAGACACATTTATAGTTTTAGGGGACATCACATGCCTAATTGGCCATTACCTCAGATCCCTAAACCTTTCATGAGGCATCTGGCATTCCATAATGGGATTATACTATGTAGGATGAGTACAATTCCTTAATTAGGAAAAAATCAAGGGACTTGGTCTCTCTTTCCAAAGGAAGAAAATTGGTCCATTATAAATGGGTTTATTAGACCAATTATGGTGTAGATGGGTTAGTCAATAAGTATAAATCTCATCTAGTTGCAAAGGGGTTTTCTTAAGTGCCTAGAATAGACTACATTTGGACATTTGCTCCTATAGCCAAGATGATGTCTATAAGACTCACTCTAGCCATCACAACCACACATCAATGGGATGACCAAATGGATGTAAAGATTACTTTTCTACATAGTGACCTCAAATAAAATATATATATGGAACAACCACAAGGATTTTTGGAAGATATGTCCTTAGTCTACAGACTTAGGAAATCTATGTATGAACTCAAATAGGCCCCTAGGGCATGGTATACCAAATGGCCTCCTTTATCCTCACAATTAGGTTTACTAGATGCCACTCAAATTTTAATGTTGACATCTTATGACATGATGATTCTTTGTTGATCCTAGTTCTCTATGTGGATGACTTATTGATTATAGGGAGCTCACAATCATCCATCTCAGTAGTGAAAATAACACTTTCAAATAGATTTTCAATGATAGACATGGGATTCTTGCACTAATTTCTTAGGATTAAAATCATTGAGTTAGATTTCAAGATAACTTTATCATAATCCAAGTATTCTCTTGATTTGCTTACAAGTTTTAACATTGATGATTGTTAGCCAGCTCCTACTCCCTTCTTATCTAGTGTGAAGCTTGAGGCTAATTATCCTACACCACTTATTGATGCAAATCTATATCAAAAACTCATGGGTAGTGTTATCTATCTCACACACACTAGACGTAACATATCCTATATAGGGGTTGGTCTCCCAGTTTATGTAGGAGCTACATGAGTTACACTAGAAAGTAGTAAAGCAGATTATTTACTATGTTCTGGGTTCACACAACTATGGGATACACTATGAAGTAAGAATAGAGGTTGATTTTATTAGATACATAGATTTATATTGGGTTAGAGATATTGAGAGTTAAAAGTCCACTTCTGGATATAGTTTCTCACTTGGTTTGGGTCCAATAAGCTAGTCAAGCAAGAAGAAACATATAATTGATTATCATCTACAAAGGTAGAATATAGAGGAGATGTCAATGCCACCATTGAGGCAATCTAGATTCAGGGGATTCTTATTGAGTTTGGTATCTAGTTTCATAATCTAATAATCATCTATTGTGACAACCAAAACACTATCCAAATTTGTAGGAATCCAGTTCTTCATCAAAGGACCAAGCAAATAGAGATTCACATGCACTTCATCAATGAGCTTATCAATGAGCAAGTCATTGATCTTCAGTACTATCCAACATCAAAGCAAATTATAGATATTTTAACCAAGACCTTCACAGAGAGTAAATTTTTTCATCTACGAGCTCTCATTGGGGTTAGGGTTGTTCTACCTTCTTCTTCCTCATATGGAGGTTCATCACTATGTACTTAGGTATGTCATTAGGCTTTCAATGCTAGGACCCAATTCTAATCTCACCTAAGCTAAGCTTAAGGGGGGTGTTGGTGTAGTGATTTTTCCCACTGGGTTTTGCCTACATTGTCATATGACCATTCTATGTTATTTAAGCTTCTTTATGTTAGTTATAAAGGGCCCATAGAATAGTTATATTTTAATGTAATTATTTAATTAAGAAAATTAGGGGCTTCCTCATGTTTCCTTAATTTTATCTATATGTACCCCACTTTTCCTTTTTGAAAGGTCAATCAGTTAATGAAAATATTTTCATTTTCTTGGAATCTCATGTTTTTGGAAATCTCACACTACCTCACAGGATTCAACATTGATTGCATGAAATCTATTCAGAGATCTTAGCACACTCTTTCAATTTTTACCATTCTAATATTAGGAATTTATACTATCAAGTTAAAATTATCCAAACCTAGAATTTTTTTGGGATTATAAGTCATAACCCCATATGGGTCAAAAGGGAGGATAATAGGTTTGTCTTTCTCTAAGATTTTAATGATTTTAGATGTTGATTTTGTAGAGATAATTTCCACTATTGTGGGTTTTCCTCACCTTTTTTTGTTACTTTTTAGTGGTCTCAACATCCTTCTCATCAAGTTTCTCACCTTTAAGGTTTTCCAAGTTTTTTGGAACCCATTTAACAACTATGAAAATCTCAAGGGGAGAATATTTAGGTATCTAAATTCTAAGGAAATGATAATCAATGCAATTTAACATATTTTTCTTAATATTGACTTGATACACATATAATGGCTTAAAATCACATTAAGTTATACACTAACTACATAGGAAAAATTATGCCTATATCCCACTAGCATTTACAAGGGTACAATGAGAGTAAATTCCTTAGTGATACACTCCTCTAAAGTGAATCAAACATCAAATAGTTAAAATAGGCTTCCTATGGTTTAAATAAGGGATCCTAGTCATTTTACATATATGATGAAGTAGGTGGAAACTAAATCTTTGTTTAGTGTTGTAAAATAGATATGAGTATTGGGCAAACCCCTAATGCCAACATGTCTATAAAACAAAGCACCATGTATCCCTTTATGATAGTCACTAAGTAGTTTTAAAAATGTTGGAACTTAGTTTTTCAAAAAAAACATAAGAAAATAAATAATAAAGAGAAAATAAAAGAAAAATATTTTTGTGTATAGCTGTCAAAAAATTTGAACCCAATGTTCAAAGAAGAGCTTTTGTGTTAGAGTTATCCAAGTGATAAGACAACCTCTTCAGTGTCAGATTAATTCAAGGTTGAAGAGGATTGAATTATTAGGTGTGAGATTTCATCCAAGGTTAAATGCTATTTTATTTAAGTGTCAGAAATTTATATAAATTTGAATGAAATCCTAGGATAAAAATTAAGTAAACAACAAATAATGTTCTAAAAATAGCAAGTTCACCAAAATGTTTAATATTTATTTTTAGTTGAAGTGATGAAAATAATAAAATTAAACTATTAAAATTGAATACAGACATATACATAGTTAGAGGTGAAATGTATAATTATGAAATTAGATAAAAATAATAAACAGGCCTACAAATATGCAAACCTCCCTAAAATAGATATTATGATGACTTTGAAGGCTGATTGTGATAAAAAACTAGTTGAAGGACCTATGTCCTATGTTGTGATCAAATTCATGAATTATAAATTTTTTGGGAGAGGTCCATAAAAAGAGGATAGGGACACACCATGACCTTGTATATTGATTGAGATTACATCCTAGTTGACTGTTTGCCTAATTTTTTGATTTGGGTATCTGAGATTATCTATGAGGGTTGATTATTTAATTAGGTGTGATAATATGTTGTGCATAAAATTTATAAAATATATTTTTTTTATTGCATAAAAAAATAAAAATAAAATTAAAAGGGGAAAATTTTTAAGGGGAATAACTGAGCTATCCTCAGAAAACCCTGTGTAATCTTATTGCTTCTTATATAGCTAAAATGGGCCTCAGGCTGATGAGGTTATCACTCAATGAGTGTGTGATTTATGATTGTATAATTGTATGAATATATAAATAATATTGATTGAAATTATTTATAATGTAAACCCATAATATATAATAAAATATATTGAAACTTGGTCTATAACTGTTAGAATGCAATATAATTGAAATTGGAAGAAATACTGCTCTTTCAGTCAGTGTGTAATTTAATTTTCAAGTGATTCCTAGATGTGTTTAGAGAAGCCTTTATGTTATTATATATGGGAATATTTTGCATAATTTCACTAAATAAGTTAAAAAAATGTGGGAGAGTGTACATGTAGAAATTAACATGTTAACATATCAACTTGACTTATCGAGGTCTAACCCAGACAACTGAAGGAATAGATGATGGGTGGATGTATAGATTAAGAAGGTTGTTTTATGGAATGATGGATTGAATGAAAATAGGAAAGGTATGATAATGACATGATCAAAATATTTATATCATGTCATGATGCTCATTAAGAGAATATGATTGGGTAGAGATAGAACTCCAAGGTCCTTCAGTCTTGGTGATGATAAGGAGGAAAAACTCCTGATTGATGTTAGGAACATGGAATTGGGCAAGATTGGGATAGCTGAATCTAGGAATGTGGTAAAATATACCATTATAGATATTCCATATAAATTTCATACATTAAGTGGTTGATATATGATGAGGCTAGACTTGAGGAGAAAAGGAAAATTGTAGGTCGATACCTAGGCTTGGATAACATTGTATTGACAACCTCAATTTTAAGGTAATTTGACAATGGGAGGATATATAATATGATATTAATAATATATAACATTAATTTAATTAAAAATAAAATGTGTTATGGGATTGAATTGAAAAAATTCTACTCTAATCTCTGCATTGATGTCACTTTGCCAGTGATTGGTAGGAAAAGGTGATACAATCCTATGAAAAAGACTTATTCTAGGAATGAGTGAAATATCAAGGAGTATCATCAAATAATTAATAAAATTTTGTGTATAAGTATAATATATTATATGGAATATGTGTATAAATTAGGTACTTTCTATTTTGGAGGTTGAATCAAGGTTTTGGTGCTTGTGTTTGTCTGGACAAGGCTTTTTTATTATTTTTGATGTTTTGACAATGTTTTGGTAAAAGGAATAAAGCTAAGCTACTTATTAAAATTGAAATGATGAAAATAATAATTAAAATATTAAATAAATTAAATATGGTTATTTTTTAATTTTTAATGACTTTTATAATGCATGCAATGCTGAAAACTAAATTTTTAAAGAAATGTGCAGTTGATTTTATTATGTTTTGCCTAATTTATGAGATCATTATTTTGATGCAATATAAATGAATAGTATTTGTTTCTATATCTTTTTAAATTATATGATATGATAATATAATTTATCCTTTATCTCATGCAAAGATGAAAATCAAAACTCTAAACCCTATCAAGTATACTTACTGAAAATTCAGAAATTAACTTTTCTATACAAGCTAAAAATTGATTTTTAAAGTTATTAAGTGATTGCGCATGAATTTAAATGTATTAAGGATAAAATTATGAAAATATAATGTTATTATTTTATGATTTTAATTCTCTAAAATATATATTATTTCACTATCAAAATGAATAAGTCCAGAACCTAATATGCAAGATTTTGATTATGTAATTAATTTATGTTTTCATGGATGTTTGGTTAAAATTTATTTTGTGAATGCAAGGTTTTATAAAAAATAAAATAAATTAATTTATTATGGTTTTAAATATTATGTTTTTAAATTTTATCTACCTAAAATATATGCAAATCTAAGTTATTTCTAAGAAAACTATAATGCATTTGCAAAGAAGAGATCTAAGTTATGTTTTTGGTGCAAGAGAAAGAGAGAAAAATTTATTTTATTTTCATTTTGAATTTTGAAAATGGAGATAATATAATGAATAAAATAAATATAAAATACTATAAATATAATAAGCAATAAATAAAACTGAAACTAAAAACCCCAAACTTGATCAAAGTTGTACCAAATGAAGATAATGATGATTGTTATTGTAGGTTTTCCTCAATAAACTAACTCCTCTACTTAAATGTGATAGTTGAAAATATATTGAAAAATAAAAATATAAAAAATGGAATTAAGTAGAACATAATAAAGTGGAACATAGTCTCAAACAAAGAAGTAACTAACTATGTCTAGTTGATCTATTGATAGGAAAGAGTAGGTTTTTTTTCAAAATTGTGTAGTCTAGCATGAAAATGACCAAAGATAGAACTCCAAAGAAAAGAAAAGTATGTTGTGTATATGTGTAAGTTTTAAAAATATAATATTTCATGTAAAATTTTGATCCAAAATTCATAAAAAAATGGAGATAATTATAGAGAAAGCAAGAAGGTTGCAATGGTGAGTTTAATTAGTGGTTAACTCAAAGATCAAAATGGGAGGAATAAATATTTATATAAGAGGAGTGGGGTGAGTTGGGAATTCATGAAGGTATAAAAAAATAAAATCAAGTAAAAAACTTGAAAATAAGAATGGAAAACACATGGAAACTCAAATTCTAAACACCAAAATTATAAGATGGTCAAACTATGATGAAACTACTACAGTTTGTAGGTGGTGGAGACAAAACCACCACTTATAATTATGGAACTACCACTTATAATATCAACTCCACTGTGGTAATTTATGAAACCATAATGGATATAATGAAACTACTATGACAAACTAGGGCATAAAAGGGAGGTTTATAACTTGGAGTGGTGGTTTTATAACCTGAAAAAATAATGATTTTATCACGAAAGAGGAAAATCAATCACTAAGGCCAAAAATGAATAAAAAAATTAAATTTAAAGGTTTATAAAGATAAAAAAGGAACTATAGGCAATAATTTCATAGAGAACCAAGCCTGAGCATATTTTAGAGATCATTTCATCATCATTAGATTTGTTTCATAAATATTGCACTATGTAATTTTTGTGTGTGTACATATTTCCCCTTAAGATGATGCCTTGTCAATGAATTTATGAGGGTGTGGTCCCAAGTAATGGAATATTAAAAGGAAAGGAGGATTATAAATACATACCTTACTTACCTATATAGAATAACGAAGCTTATCAAAAATCCATGTAAACTGTGAGAAAAATATGGGAATCAAGTGTAGATTTAAAATAAAGAAAAAAACATGATAATTAACCAAAACATAGATGAGATTAATTTTAGTGTACATGGGTATGACTATAATACCTAAACCAACCCATTGGGGGACTCAACCTAACATCAAGTATCATATACCTGTAAAAACCTAAACAATATACAAACATGCTATGAAAGATAAAAAAATATTAAAATTCATTAATTTTGGATGAAAAAAAATAATTAAACCATAATATTGACTAAAATTCATAATACATGAGTTTGGAAGATAAACTATTAAAAATGGAAAACTTAGAAATCATAACGACTAGTTTAAAAGACTATCTATTTGAAAATTGGCCAAAAATATAAATCATTTATGGAAATTAAGTTTTGAAATTTTTGAGATTTGGATTGATGGTAAAAATTTTATCCGAGAAGTATATAAATAATTGAGCACAATAAGAGGATATCAAACATACCAATGGGAGGAGTAACAGGCTAGGTCTAATCTAGTTATGAATAATTTTGTGTGTTTGCCCTAGTTTTGAATTCTTTGATTAAAATGTACATTTATTAAATTATGAATTTCATTGAATTGATAGGTTTGGAGGGTGTTTAGGCTATAAAAATCTTAAAATTTGTTAGTTTCAGGCTAAAACTAGCTTCTTGGGGGTTGGGTAGGTCACAAGTAATAGTCAAGTTCAATTTGTCAAGAAAAGACCAATGGTATACATAGACCAAAAATTACATATTTGACATGATGGATAAGTGACAACCATATACCATAGGTAGGGAAATGTCACAATTGTTGTGAATAAGTGACTACAAAACCACTAGGGTGGTTATGTATTTACCACCTATAAAAGGTGGTAGTTTTGTCCTTATAGGAAAAATAAGAGTTCTAAGCCAATTTTAAGCTAAAAATGGGTTAAGTATTCATTTAGGGTATTTTTTGACAAGTGGGAGGCTATATTAAATGGACCCAAGCTAGGGATAAAAAGTGTCTCCCATGGATTATGGCACTGCCGATGACCGATGAGCTAGCTATCTTGGACAAAACAAGGATTTTATGGTTATTCGAGTTGGGATTGTGCCCCCATTGAACAAGATATTATGTGAAATCTTTACATATTGGTATATAGACTGAAACATCTCTAAATTTCCATAAACTATTAGAGAGTGTACTATCACTCTTAAAGGAATGTATTTGATCATAGGTTTACCTATGATAGGTTGGTTGGTGACCCTTTAGGAGGCCACCAATAGGGTAAAAGCTTCTAAATAGGAAAATAATTTTGGGGACACTATCACACCTAATGATGGTGTGAAAGTCATAGTTAGAATTTTTGGGGTTGAGATATCTACTATCTCCAACCTTTAAAAGGCCATCATTGGGATCCTTGCCTCTTGGATAATGGGGGGTAAGGGCACATACAAGTTATTATACAATTATTCACCTATCATGTGATAAACTAAGGAGAGGTTATTACATTATTCATGGGATCTATAGGTCATTTATCATACTTATAGGGACCTTTATAAGATCACATGGCTAGGGAATCCATCCATAAGTCACTCCACACTCATCATGAGAATAATATATGAGAGAATCATTCCTTATTTTAGATGGATTGATATAAAATACATTAGTGATATCATATCATCATGATAGACATACATGAAACCATTCAAAACATTGTCCCAAGTAGTTTTGACACCAATACTAGCCAATCTAGCGGCCATGCCTTATCAGGGGATGATTGGTTAGTGGGTGAATGAAGGATTATACCTTACACAACTATGAGACTGATGAAAGTGAGATAAATATGAAAACATATTTATGTTTACCCTATCAATAGGGTGTAATATCAATTTTATATTCCTTTTTTGGGAAACCTCCATGTTCCTCTAGTGTATAAAGGCATTAGAGAAGCCAGGGTAGGGAGATTGGGGAGACTAGCCTAAAATCCACTAACATAGGATGAGATGGGAAAAAAAGTAACCTATAATAAGATGGATATGACATATACCTATGGATATTCCCATGACACTACTACTAGTAATAGGCCAATAATAACAAATTTCACAACTGCTACCACAACAGGACCCTTTGCAGCAATAATGGGCAAAGGTTGAGGATGAACTTGAGTATGTAGAGATGAATGAGGATGATGATGATGATGATGATGATGATGATGAAGAGGAGTGTGAATATGACTCATAATACAATTTAGAGGATATGGATCCAAGTAAAATATTTAATTTAATTAATTTCAGCTCTGTATATATTTCATTTTAGCATGATTACTTAGATGATGTATTGATTTTATTTTTATATGAATGGATATAATGTATATCTATTTATTTATGGTTTTAGACACATAAATTGGATAAATTACTATGATTTAAGACACTATAATCAACCTATTTTGGGGGGGGGGGAAACAACATGACTCATGACTAGTTATTATAGATTAGGGATTACTTGTTGGGATTGAAAGACATATTGATGTTTTTTCCCAAAGTTACCATACATATGTGACATTAGAAATTATGAGGGTGGATAATTCCATCTTGGATGTGAAAGCCACAATGACATAGGCTTATGTGTAGGGTCTTACTCATTCTTTTTCTAGTAGACGGGTTAGGCCTCTTTGTGTTGATGGATATGGGAGAGACAACCTTTCAAGGAAGGAATAGTAAGAGGCGACCAACGAACCACAACTCATGACACTCTTCAACATTGGGATCCTCTCAGAGGAAGATGATAGGGTATTAATACCACTATATTATATAAATTTTATTTTAATATTTTGAGACACATTACCCTTTATGGAGGTGGATTATATTAGAGGCATGATTGTAAAAACTCAACATTTATTATATATACATGGAGATAGTCTGGTCTATTTCAGTGACTTTCCATAACATTTTATGTATTTAATTTTATATATGCTACTTAAATTTATGCATTTTATATTACTAGGTATGTCATGATATACCATGTATCTCTCATGTTTTTGATAAAGCTATGAAAAATTCTTATATGTGTAAAATGTGAAAATAGAATGTATGTAAATGATATAATATGATGAATAGATGTATAACTATAAATACATGAATATATATTTTTTAGGTGATTACCATGTTATTTAATTTAAAAAACATATTACTTTAATCTTATAATGAAGGAATGAAAAGGGAAGTAGGCTATGCATGAGATGGTAAAATGAAAACTATACATAAAAACTATTCATGGAAAAGGAGGATGACCTAATATTTATGAGTAAAGGAGGGGTAAAATTGAATTATTGTTAAAATTACAAAATAATAACTTTATTAGCTTCATCTAAAGGTAACTAGCCTTGACAAAATCACTAAATGGGATAAAGTTACCCTTTTAAGCATAAACACTTGATTTTTTTTGAAGAACTCTTATTGTTAGACCCTTTATAATTTAACATTAATTTTGATTTTAATATTTATTTATGACCCCTACACTTAGTATCATGTGACTAGGAAGACACATGCACTCATCACCAAATAATAGATGTAGGCGAGTAAGGGCATCTCTCCCAAATACTAACCCCACACAACTAGTAAGATGTGAGGGTTCAACACCAAATATTAGTGAAGGGAAAGAGATGTGATACTTGGGTTTTATTTGAATAATATTTTGATTTTCATAGGAGTGTATCTTTTTATATTTATTACACATTTTTTTTCAAGGCCCTTACCCCCAAATCTTGGACCCATGCAAATAATTATATGTAAGCACTCATCACCAAGGACCAAGATAGGTGAGTAAGGTTAATAATTTTTTTAACACCTTAATTTTAATCTACTTAGAGGGAACCATAAGAGGAGACTCTACCATGGACAAGCTTCTAGAATAGGATGTAAACTAGCATTTCTTAAGTTTTTACAAGGAGGTGAAGGGATAAAGAGGTATAATCTACTCATAAAAACTAAGAAAAGAACTAATTTGATGTTGGTTTTGAGAATGTTTTCCATATAATAATAGGGTAATATGAAAAATAAAATTCAATGGTAAGCTACATTTTGAAAGTGTTTATATATGTAAATTAACAACCATATAATCTCTAAACAAAACATATGATTTACAAGACAACACATAAATAATGGAAAATGTAATACAATGAGGGAATTGTGAAATTAAATTACTATATGTAAAAGTGATTAAGGTGTAAAGAGTTAAATGATTCACCAAACTCTTTTCCCTATAGAGGGCATAATCGATAGGCTTCATTCTTAAAATCTTTAGTCACTAAATAGGGACCTAACCAGTTGGGTCTAAACTTTCACCCTTCTCTTTTATTTTTATCTATTCAAATATAGAGTCTTAGGATAAGTTATCTTACTTGTATTGGTAATTTTAGAACATATTTATGAATCTTAAAATATTACTAATAAGGAATGATTAGCTCTATTTATCTTGTCATAGTTTGTAGACAAGGGAAGGAAAAATATAGTGAGAACTTAACGAGATTTTTTTCTATAATATCTTTCTTGTATAGGAGGTTTGTGAACATATTTTTATAGTTCATAGTAATGATGATAAGAAATGATTGAATCTATTTTTCCCCTTGTTAAGCTTGTGTAATTTTGTGAGAACTCAATGAGTATCTCTCTATGGTATTATTATTTTGCAGGAGGGAGAGAAGACCCAACATTAAGAATTTTTGGGTAGTTATTAGAATTAATGTTGATTTGTATAATGACTATGGTTAATGTAATAATACTTAATTAAAGCATTCACATGGTTGGGGAAAGATGAATAGTTTTTTGTATAATCTAAAGTTTAAACTATGATTTAAGTTAAAATTTTCCCATGTGTGATGGTGCATTAGGTGATTATACTAAAGATATGGATTACCATGTTGTTTTGGGGGGTTATCTTCATGCCGAAAGAGTTATATCATGCTAACATCAATAGTTTGAGTGAGATCCTCTAGACTAAGAAGCATGTGGGGACTATAGGTCTCGATTGGGTATGGATTGAAAGGGAACTTAATGGGTTCATATTTTTCTAATATGTTAATGATTTTAGCTGTAGACATGGTCAAGACAATTAATATTATTTCAAGATATTTACCACTTGATTTTTTGCTATTATAAAATTTTTAATTTAGGTTTATCCTTTATCAAGGTTTGATGAAGTTCTTCCCATTTACTTGGGATAACTACTTTGGGTTTAGGGGTATCTTTTGACCTCAATCATATGTGGGGTTTTCGTTACACCATTGATGGGTAATTGATAATCTATGTGTAACCCTATTTTTTATGTATGGTTACTTGAAGAGAAACAAAAGGTTTGGAGTCCCCTTGGGCTAAAAATATTTTTCCCAAATGGAGGAAAAAAATTTTCTATAAGAGGGTAGAGCAGATCGCATACATCCTAAGAATCCAAAGTATAACCAACATCATGTTGTAATTGGTGTCTTTATCAATTACATATAATTTTGTCAACATGATATTGGGACTAAGGATAAATAGAAACACGATGATGCTGATTAAAGTAGACTTGAACATATCATAACCTTGAAGGGTGTTGTAGGTGGTCAAATAATTGATTTCCACATAACCAAGTTTTTGTAGGAATGAAAATGGGAGTATGTTTATGATTGATCCATCTTCAACCATTACTCATTTTACATAGTTTTTGTAAATCCAAACTTATATAAATAAGGCTAGATACCCCTCCTAGCCATTTGAGAGTTAGGAGGGAGACTCTTGAGGTTAAATAAGTACCCAACACCCATTAAAATCTACCCTAGAGGAAACATGTTGAGATTGATTTATTGATTTGGACTTGAGGAGGAGGAGTTACACTATCTAAGTTCCCCAATTATAGGGCATCAAAAACTAATTGGTGGACAAGATAATCCTAAGTAAATCAAGAAATAATAAGTAGTATAATGTCTTCATAATGTCTATGATTAAGTCATAATTTCATTAGGATTAAACATGACATAATCATCTAGGATGTTAGAAGGGTGAGGAGTTTTGGGATGATATTCCCATGAGCAAGTAATGATATTCACTTCTTCAATTTCCAACTCCACTACTCCTATTATTTTAGATTTACCTCGGACCCCTAACTGGGGAGCCACATCAAGGTTGGCTATACCAGAAGTGGAAGTCTTGGCATCATGAGTGAATGTTGACATAGGTTAGTTTGATTGAATTTGTTTATTTTATGAGTTACCCTATGGTTTTTTATAGATATCTCATATTTGGTGGTTTAGGAAGGGATTTTGATAGGTTTTTAGGTTTTATTTTTGATGGGTTACATGAATATTGAATTGGGCATGAGGATTTGCATTTGCATTCCATATGAACATGTCAACAAAATTCTACCTCTTTTCTTTAGGGAGTCTTTGAATGAACTTGTACTTTTGGAAATAATTAGTGTCATGTTTAACCACTTGGTGAAAGAGGTAGTAGGAATTTGGATCATATTCTATAGGCATATGGTTTTTACCCTATTAACCAAACCCATGTATATTTTTCCTTTAGTAAAGGGTTAGTTTTATAATTGTAATAATTGGTCAATGTTAGATAACTAGTTTTGGTTCTAGTTTTAGAATTGCATGTTGCATGGTGGTGATTTATTAAAATAAACCATATGAACCAAAAGTGGAATATTTTGGATCCTCAGACCATTAATATTATTTTTGTTATTTTTGTTCATGGGTTATGGTTGAATATTATTAATAAGGTTTAGTTTCTTATTTTTATTGGTCACACCATCAATGGTGGCATTCCAATTTCTATTGAGAACCTTGGGGCCTTGGTTGTTGTTATCATTGGTTTGGTTCATGTTTTTAAAACTCCCATTATTTTGGTTCACATTTTTGAAACTCCCTTTGTTTTGGTTAGGGGTGAATATACACCCATTGGCTCTATATATTCGATGGCCACTATTAATGGCCACTTGGTCAAATTTTAAAGCACTTTCAAGAGCTTCTTTGTAAGATCGATAATGGAAATTTTTGATGTATTCTCTCATCTATTTGTTAAGGGAGTGAAGAAAGAGATCACATAGCTCTTATTGATCCATGTTTGGTGCACTAATAGATGAATATAGAACTTTCCACCATCTCATGATGAAATGGGAAAAAATTCATAATTTTTTGTTTAATGTGGAGGAATTATTTAATGCTAGGTTTTAGAAACTTATTCATATCAAAGGATTTAACTAATTCTACCATGACTTTTCTAAAAGAATGGAAGTAGGCCTTCAGGAGGTGGTAATAATAATCAAGGGAAATTATTTATAGGGTTTTGGGAAAAAAATTCACAACCATAACTTCCCAAGGCAAGGGTTTCCTAATGGCCATGGCATATGATTTGACATACACTTTTGTATCTCCTTCTCCTTTGAATTTTAGAAGGTTAGGTAGGGGATGAGGCTTAATAACTCCTCATATAATATGATTGAGGGGTTAATTTAGATATTAAATGTAGGTCCCCATAGTACTAAAATATGTCAAAGGCATGGTAGGATAAGATTGATGGGTTGGTTTGAATACACATTATTTATCTAACCACTAAGAGGAAAAGAAGCTATTTGTAAGACAATGTGGAATAAGTTGGTAAGTAATTATATAGGTAGGTGGATTTATATAACATGTGATAGTAAGTAAGAAGAGTGTTACATGGAGAATTATTATGTTCTGTTATAGGAGGAGTGTATGTGGGTGGCACATAGCTTAACAGAATGTAAGGTGATAGACTATTGGATACCATGTTATTAGGAGGAGCATATGTGAAGACACTTCCCATTAGCCCTTGGTTTGGAATTTGATAGTGTGGATAAATATTGGAAGAATTTGTGTTGGGGACTCTATGAGTAAGAATATCCCTTGGGTATTAATTATAAATTTAGTTGGGAGGAAGCATATAAGCTTGTTGTTATGGTGGAAGTGTGGAGTTTTATTATTGAAATAGTTTGTAAGTCATTTTTGTGATGGGTATAAAGGAAGAATGAATATGGATAATAGGGATAGAGTTCATTTATTGAATTATAGAAAGTTTTTTATTCACTAAATCATGAATGTGACCCACTAAGGTAGATATGAGGTCATTCAGAGTAGAAGTGGTATTGTGCATAATCACTTCTTTCATACAAGTTATACTAGGAAGAGGTTGGAAGCTATGAAGGAGTTGATTTGTGGTATAAGATTCATGGGGAAATATTAAATGTTTTTATGGAAGGATAGATGTGTTCTAGTTTTTGTTTTTAGAGGGGTGTGTAGTTGTTTGCATTCTATTTAATTCTTCTTTTAGATAATATATTATTTTGATATATTGGTCATATTTAATAGAGATTTCTACATCTAGATTTTGAAAACTAATTGAGGACCTAATTTCCTTGTGAGGAGTGGCTCTAATCCCACTATTAAAATTCATGTTTTTATAATCAAGATGGTTATTGGTAGTTTTTGATATGTCTCACACCTCGTGGATTGGTATCCCACTCCTAGTTTGTGAGTTAAGGTTGGGATAGTCATGAAACTAATCTTATATTTTTTGGCTAGAAGTGTTTTTGTTCCAAGTAACTAAATAATCTTCACCAGGGATTTTTTGATTTCTTATATAGCCTTATAGGCCAAGATCTCTTCATATATATTATCAAGACATACTTAGGGAGGGGGGTATAATAATACCCATAAAATAAATGATAAGAGGGAGAGAGATGGAGAAGAAAGATAAATAAGAGAAGAAAAAGGGATATTTAAAAGGATAAAATTTTCACATCAAGGTCACCAATTTATGTAAACTTAGAAAGAAACATGCTAACTTGTGTACTTGACTTCTCAAACTTTGGTCGAGATTTGACATAAGGAATGGATGATGGGTGGATCTATGGATTAGGCTAGTTCTTTTGTGGAATGGGGGTTTGAATGGAAATAGGTAAGGGATGCTATTAATAGAACCAAATTATTTATGTCATGTCACAATTCTCTTTAAGAGTATCTTACTGGGCATAGATGAAACTCTAATGTCCTTTAATCTTAATGATGACAAGGAGGTGGAGCTCCTAATCAATGCTAAGAATGGGGAATTAGGAAAGATTGGGTTGGATGACTCTAGAAATGTTTTAAAATATATATTTGGATACACCCTATTAATTTAATACATGAAGTGAATAATATATGATGAGGCTAACCCTAAGGAGAAAAGGAAAAGGGTAGGAGGATACCTATAATTGGATAATGTTGTACTAACAATCTTAATTCTGGGGTAGTATGCCAATGGTAGGATTTGTAATCCAATATTTATCAACTACAGTGTCAAGGGAGTTAAAAATAAGATGGGGGATATGATTGGATCAGAAAACCTCTAATCTAAGCTCTATGTTAATGTCACCTTACAAATGATTGGTAGGAAAATGTGTTACAACCCTAGTGAAAAGGCTTGTTCTAAGAATGAGTGGACTCTCAGGGAGTGTCATATAATAATCATAAAAATATGGTGTATAAGCATAGGAAATTAATTGGAATTTATGTTTAAATGTGGTACTTTTTATTTTTGAGGCTGAAGCAAGGTTTTGGTGCTTGTGCTCATCTAGACAAGAATTTTTGATTATTTTTTATGTTTTGACAATGTTTTGGTAAAAGGAATAAATCCAAGTTACTAAAATTAAAATGCTATAAGTAAGAAATAAAAGAAAAAATAAAATTAAATAAATTAAATATGGTTATTTTTAATCATTTTGATAACTTTAATAATACAAGAAATGATGAAAACTAAATTTTGAATGAAAGGTGTAATTGTTTATTTTCCTATGTTTTGCATAATTTATGAGGTGATTATTTCAATGCAATCTAAATTAATTGATTTTTTTGGTTTTTTATGTAGATTAAATTAAATGATACTACATGTGATACTTTAAACGATGTAAAGTTAAAACTCAAAACTCAAAACCCTATCAAGCATACTTACTATAAATTCAGAAATTAACTTTTCTATGCAAACTAGAAAATTGTTTTTTAATGTTATTAAATGATTTCCTATGAATTGAAATGTCCTATGGATTTTTGTGTGTAAATTATACAAGATGATAATGTTGACCATTTTGACCACAAGAAAAATGGGATAAACCCTATAGTAAAAACTTATATAGGAATCTAATATTTTTACATAAGGTGTGTTATAGTCTATTTAATGTAATTTAATGCCTTTTTAGCCTTGGTCATGGTCTAATTAGTTTATATGTCATTTTAAGTCACTTAGTAGCCATTTTGGGGTCATATATGCGATTGGAATGATTTTAAAGATGTATAAGTGTCTTAATTTTATTTCAAACATCCAAGAGGTTAGATTCCCTATTAGGAATGTTAGCCCCATTTGAAACTTGCACATTATTTAAATGAAAATCAAGAAACCAACTGAAAAAGGAGTATGTTGGCATTTTTACAACCCATGATAGAGTGTGACACATGGGATAAGGTTTTGAGATGAATATTAATATTTATTAGACTCATTACCATGATTTAAATACTTTATAAGTGCCAAATTTGAGCTAAAACCATTTTGTTCCTTCATCTCCTTTCTAGACATATAGAACCAATCAATAGGTTTGATCTTAGTATGGCCAATTGGAGAAATTCTAGGTAAAAAAATTTTTATAGGTAAAATTAAACTAAAATATATTAATTTTAATAATAGGATTTAAAATATTGGTCAACTGTGTTTTATGAATAATATCTAACAAGTTGACAATATTTTTATTGTCATTGTTTCCCATACCCTATAGGTTTTTCACTCGTATAGACAAGTCCAAAAAATTTAGTTGGTGATTTTGAATATATAATTTTATGTTATCCATGATTATTCTCACATTTTTAAGGGATTTTATATCTCAAACAACTCACTTTACAAGGGGGTGCTAATATTGAACTTGCATTCAAATTCCACCATATTTAGAAAGCCTCTTTTTCTAAAATGGATTTGATATGATGTAACATGGTGTTTAAATCATTTAAATGGTAATGTAAATATATTTATTTCAACGTTTCAATCTCTACAGTGAGCATCATTGAGGTTGTAGTTCAATTGGATACATAGTCAGCTCCTAGCTCATCGTCAATCTCAGTCATGACTTGTGGAGGTTATGAGAATATACACAAAAGTATAATGAAGGTTTGAAATATTTGTAATAAAATATAGAAACATAAAGTATTGATTTGAGTCTCCAAATGAGAAAGAGAATACTATAAAATTTATATGCTGTACCTTTACATAGTCTACCATGAATATGCACTTATAGGTGCCATGAAGGAAGTAAAAAATCACATGGAAACAAGGAAAATAGATCATTGAATACATTCATAGTTTTTAAAATCCATTTGAGAAATTTTATAAAGGAAAAGATGGGTTATAATCCCATATAATGTCCACTTTTTGAAATATCACCCCACTGACCATATATTACAGGATCCACCTACAGGTGGTACTAATAAAGAATTAGAGGTGTCATATAGAAGTGTTGTATCATAGATAAAATATTATTGAAGTCATAAGTGTGAATTAAAGTTCATGATAGACATATTTTAAAGGCTAGGTTGTAAAATGTAAGTGGAAACTATGATCAAAGGTGGAATGACTGTGTTCAGGGATCAAATCCTTAAAGTATCAAAATAGAGCACCCTATCACTTTGTGGATATTATATGACTAGGTTAACAAGAATTTTGGTGCATATTTATGTGATTTGCTTGTATCATACGCATAATATAGGAGCTTTAAAAAATTACAAGTTGGAGGTCTCAAAAGCTACCTTTTTGATCACTGAATTTGTTCACTATTATCTATAAGATTTGGATGACTAAGTGACATTGCTTCCCAAGGTGATAGTGTATAAGAATTTATTAATGGTGGATGGTATTAAATATTGAAAATTATACTAATTGTGTTAAATGGTTATCCATATAAGTAAATATGTAGGACATGACCCCATAATACCACCTATAGGTCTCCCTTTCATCACAAAATGTATACCTACAAGTTGGTTGTAGGATTACCATGAAGATTGGGATAGACAACCTTGATGATGGGCCTCACTCAAAGCATAAAAGTAAACAAGTTTAAATAGGGTATTGTGTAGGGAGCTTCAAGGTGAACATAAAATATTCAAACAAGGCATAAACCATATAGTTTCACCTACAGGTCCCTACATAGTTAACTGTAGCTAATTATGAGGAGTAGGGAGCACAAGAGTTAAGGTTCTTGATGTGGACATAAAACAAGCATAAAATTAATGAGCCCAAATAATTTATAAATTATCATGGAAGGATTTAAGGAATATTATTCAATGTTTTAAAATTCTAAACTATGCAAGACAACCTAAATGTATGGTACCTTGAAACAAACACAGTTGGGAAATGGTACTTAGTCTTGACTAAGAAAGGTGTGTGAAAGGGTACATGGAAGGTTGGAATAATGAATGGATATTTTAACCCTTGCATAAGGATAATGATATTATATATATGATCTTGATAGTAGAAAAAAAGTAGAGAGAGAGCTCTAATGTTGTAACACATAGTCCACATGAGAGAACCCTGCACATAGTCTTTTCCTAATAGTCTATCTTGGGTTTTAATGATTTTAGAGGGTCAAATGATATGAAAAAGGGATTAAAAGTGATAAAAATAATATATATTACTTTAATAATCCCATACTAAATTTATTTTATTTGGTAAAATAGGGGAAGTACCCTCTATGTTTTCTTAGACATAGGGTACTCCCCTAGAGCATAAATTGGCAGGTTTTGAAGAAGGGAGGTGATAAGGTGAGTTAAAGGATGATAAAATATTAAAATGAGGTGTGATAAGTTGGATGAAACCTAGGAAAATATGAGAAACATCTCAAAGAAGGAGTAATCTCAACAAGGTGGCCTAGACCCTTAAAGTTGTAGATAGGCCTATTAGGCATGGTTAGGCCTAAAACCCAAATATGATGCCAACTTAAATTTTAAATATAAGAGAGAATTAAAATGGATTAGATAATGTTTATAGGGTCATGAAATATTTTTACAAGATTAAACCTTGAATAGAAAACATAAGGAATCCATTTTTAGGCTTAGAGACAACTTAGGGGTGTACAAAATGAAGGCCAAAACTCGATAGGCTAAATTGAAATGATTACATCTTCTTAGAGGTTTTTCATGGAGATATAAGGAGTTTTGGAAAGTTGAAATGGGTCATAAAAATCATTATTGTGTAATTTTTTTGTAGTTATAACATCCTATCCTTATGAATGAAGTTTAAGAGATAAAATGACGTAAAACCCTTAAAAATGACTTGATTGAGACAATGAAGATGGAGAGGTACCCTAAAAAACAAGAATGTCCAGTGAAATGTTTTGAGCCTAAATATGACTCCATATAGACGTTTTTCATCCAATTGAAGTATTACAAATCTATACAAACATGGTGAAAAGTTACTTTCCTTGACTATTTTATGTATTGTACAAGTTCTAGGAGGTTTCAAGAGATGAAATCAAATTTTGGAGTGAGATTAAAAATTAATATAAATCCCTATGTCAATTTAATTCTTTATAAAAACTCTTAGGTTCCTCAACAAGAGTTCTCATCTTAGCTAGTCAAAAATAGCATAGTGAACATGAAAGTGAGATGGGTGAAAACTTCAAGTAAGTTAATTTTAAGTTGTGGCTAATGACTCTAAGGCCATTAATGGCCTTAAAAAATATAATTCACTCCATTTTATGTATTTTCATGAGAAAATAAATCCATTTTTGAATGCAAGTGTGCAAGGTGTGTGGAAAAGGGAGTTTCTTTGACTACAGGTAGTGATAACTCACTTTTAGAGGAATCCAAGTGATTAAGAATGTATAAAATACATGGAAAAGTAGGTAAATAACCCATCCCTTTTATTTTAATCATGAAACATTACCCTAGTTAGTTTTTTAATGTTCTAATAGAGCTAAATGATGAAGATAGTCTTCTTGTGCAGAATAAGGAGTTTCATGCCACATTTCATGAGTTGTATAGTTTGGAGATCCATTTTTCCTATCATACCTTACATGGTATATCTCCTACTTCATTATGTTTCAAATTTAACTCCACATATTAGAATTATAAGTGTTAAAATGACCTTTGGACTCCTCCTTTCCCACTTCTCTCTCAAATGCTATAAATAACTACCATTTTGGCCTTTGTAATCTAATACCACACAAGTTATGGCAAATCCATAATAGTTTTGACAGTGTAATTTGACTTAGATAATAAATTAAATCTATTTTGAGTTCATATATTAGTTTTCCAAAGTGTGTGAAGAGATTTATAGTGAATGGTTAAGAGATATTCATTTATCCTTGCTTTCTTTCAATCCTTCCATGTTTTATGCAAGTGATTCCAAACTAGCAGGTCAAATGAAGTGTTGTTAAGTGTATAAATATATTATTAAGTATACAAGGAAGCATTAGTATTTAAAACTAATCTATGGTTTCACTTACCTTGTATAGTATTCATGAATGTCACCTTCATATTGAGATACTAATGTTAGTGCCAACTAGGACTCTTGGACTAGTGTTGTATGCCTTGTCTCTTTGTGATAGAGTATGATAGTCTTGAGGTAAAAATATTGGTGCATCACCCTATATAATAAGTTTATTTTCATGCAAAATTTAACCATTTTAACCTATAAATAGTCATTTAGTATAGGTGAAAGCATTTCAAGACACATTCTGTGAGCTAGCCCTTAAATCTAGAGATTCATCTCCCCTATTGGTTACCCATAGCTTGTGAGATGTTTCCATTGTGAGAATTGGACGAGGAGAGCTAAGACATCTCCTCAAGGGGTGTAAATATGAATGACAAAAGTTTTTGGCATGCTTGATGGGACCAAGTGATCCAAAAATCAAAAGCTTTGATTGAAAGATAATTAAAGAAACAATGACAACACAATAACAATAATGCTATCTCTGAGAAGAGATGTTTTATTCATCAAATTTTTAGACCCAAACATATGCCTATCTCTGAGAAGAGATATATAATTTCCATTTTGGGTTACATATTCATTTATACATGTTTTTAAGGTATGAGGAGGATGTGGAAGGTCACCAATATCAAGGGAGATTAAGTGGTTAGACTTCCATGATTTAAAACAATATAGAATTCAAGGAATTATTATTTTTAGAAACTTATTTTTAGATTACACTACTAAAATTTATATTTAGGGCAATTCAATTTATTTTTTTAGGGTAAAAATCCATTGAGCAAAGCTCATGCCATTACATGATCTTCCCATCATTCTTATCTTTCCAACGGTTCAAATGGGGAGTCAAACGGAGCTATGGTGCAAAAGTTATGGCTCCCAGAAGTTCTATCACCAATTGGGGTAAAACCATCACCCAAATTGTTGCCTAACATATTTCTCAGATCACCAAGGTCCAAGAGAGTGGGAAGATTGTTGGTGTCTTTCCTCTAACCAAATTTTGGAAGTAAGAAAGCTAACACCAATGGCAACTCTGAATGATAACTTCTAGTTGCAAGTAGCTTAGGTATATCTAATTAAAAACTTTGATTAGTTTTTATGTTTATTTTGACATATGAGGTTTATATAAATAGTTATGGCCAATAGTCCTATCGTGAATCTCCTTATTATCCATGATATGAATCACCTTTTACCCCTCAATAGTCTTATCAATCTTATGAGCCATGGCAGCCCTGTATCCCTTAATTTCCCCCTCCATATCAATACCAAGTTGTTGATACCTATCAATAAATGCCTTCCTACCAATCCCAAATGAGTCCTACTAGACATACTATGATGCCAATAAAACTCAAGAGTATTCCCATGAGTCTTATCATGAGGAAAGATATGTTTCTATGGATTCTAGATCAAGATATCAAGATGCAAGGGTTGGCTTATTAGAGTTTCTAATGCAATAAGTTGAAGTTAGTCTTGGTCTCCATAATTACCCTCCTCCTCCTTCATTTTTTCCATCTTATATTAAGTACTTATTGGCATCCACATCATAGTTAATAGTTAATTAAGAGAATATGATAATAGGGGATGATGAGTATGATGTGCTCCTTGGTCATCTCATGGAATGGTTGAGAGGTGCTGACCAGGGTCACATGTAGACTTTGGATATGTTTGAAGAGTTATAAGGAACTTAATGGGAGATCAAAGAACAAATGGACTTGGAAAAGAAGTGCCTTAAATTCTCAATATAAAGGCTAAGTATATGGGAGGATAAATAGCTAAAAAATGAACATGATGTTGTTGAGAAATTTAAAGAAAATTATTGGCAAGATATAACTCCTGCTTATGTAGATGCTATTCCTTCTAATTAGTCCAATAAGTCACTTCCATATGAGATGAATAGTGATTTTATATTTCCTAAATCCACTCCCAAGTTCTCTCCTTCATCCCAAACTCCATATACAAATAATCAACTTTCTACTACACCTCATATTCCATCTCCTTTACATGAGCCTAACCATCAACTTTCCACCTCATCAATTCTTGAGGAAGAGCCCATCTTGAGAGAAGCAAGTGAATAAGTGCAAACTCAATTCATGGATGATAAAGATGTCATGAGTGAAAATGAGGAATAAATCACCATAGGGATTCCCATTGGTGAACAAAAGGGCAATACTACCTTTTTAAATGAGGAAAAACATATTGAAGACTCTTTTGCAACTATCCATGAGGAATGTGACCAAGACTTGAAGAGAGAGGTATTTAAAGAAGACTTCATGTCTGATCATGAATTTGTAGATGAAAATATCAAGCATGAAGTGGAGTTTACCATCAAGTATGAAGGTTAAGTCACTCCTCAAGAAGTGGCAGTCCTAAAGGAGTTTCATGAGACCAAGGTAGAAGACATAGTTCTTAGAGATGACTCAATACCTCCATTTGATTTTAAATCACCTTCAGCTACATTTGAGCATGAAGACAACCAAATTGATGAACACATACATTAAAGAGAAAAGGTTAAAGAGGTGGTGGTTCTAAATGACAAGGAGGACAAAGATGATTAGTAGTTATAAATGAAGCTCTTTCAAAAGCTTGAAGATCCTTGCCAAGTTTAGGGTCAATTACATGACAAGGTGGAGAAAGAGTCTACCAAGAAGGAAAACCTTGTTGAAACACCATTGGAGGTCATAGTTGAGAAATATTATGAAAAAATTAAAGTTATTTCACTCTAAAATAAGTTTATTTATATAACTAATCTATTTGGATCTACCTGGTTCTCATTGAATATCATACCAATGAAGTTGGCAAATATCATGAAAAAGATAGAGGCATAAATTATAAAGGTCAAAAGGCTACATGTATAACTAAATCCTTCATGTCATAAAGAAAGGAAGGTTTCAAACTTCCCATTTGATCTATAAGGGATATTTAATCTTAGGTTAGTTAGTGTTTGAGTTAGTTTGTTTAGTTTGGTGTGTGTGTTCCATAAGTGGTCATGAAGCACAAGTGTATTTTTTATTAGTTTCTTGTCTTTTGTGTCATTAATTGTTAGTTTTATTGTGTTTTGTGTGTTTTCAAAGGAAATTTGTGTGTCAAAACTCATGTATATGTGACTCCATTTCTTAATGAATAGGATTAGGCAAGTGGTCATGGCATAACAAGCATGACACCTTTGGGAAATCGCCAAAGATGTTGACCATTTTGACCACAAGTCAAAATGGGTGAACCCCCATATAGTAAAAAATTATATAGGGGTCTAATATTTTTCCATAAGGTGTGTTATATTCCATTTTATTTGATTTAATGCCATTTTAGCCTTAGTCATGGTTTAATTAGTTTATATGTCATTTTGAGTCACTTAGTAGCCTTTTTGGGGTCATATATGCAAGTGGCATGGTTTTAAAAGTGAAAAAGTTTATTATTTTTATTTAAAACATCCAAAAGGTCATATTACTTGTCAAGAATGTTAGTCCCATCTGAAACCCCTTAGGTTATCTAACTAAAAATCAAGAAACCAACTAAAAAAAGAGGAGTTTGATAGTAGTACGGCTCATGAGAGAGTGTGACACATGGGAAAAGGTTATGAGATGACTATTAAGATTTATTAGACTCATTAAAATTATTTACATACTCTTTATGTTCCAAATTTGAGCTAAAACCATTCTGTTCCTTCATCTCTTTTCTAGACATATAAAACCAGTCAACAGGTTTATGCTTAGTTTGACCAGTTAGAGAAATTACAAGTCAAATTATTTTTAGAGGTGAAAATAAACTTATAGACATTCATTTTCATAATATTATTTAAATTATTGGTAAAATGGTCTTTATGAATAATCTCTAATAAGTTAACTATGTTTTTATGCTCACTATTTCTCATACTTTATAGGTTTTGCTATTATATGGATAACTCCATATAATTTAGTGATTTTGCATCTAGATGATGTTGAATATATTATTTTATGTTATAAATGTTTGGTATGACATTTATAAGGGATATGATAGCTCAAATAACTCACTTTATAGGAGGGTATTGATATTGAACTTACATTCAAATTCCATCATTAATAGAAAGCCTCTTTCTCTGCGAGGGATTTGATATGATGTAACATGGTGTTTGAATCATTTAAATATTATGGAAGTATATTAATTTAAATGTTTCCATCTCAAATGTGAGCATCATTGAGGTTATAGTTTAATTGGATACATAGTCAGCTCTCATCTCATCCTCAATCTTAGTCATGACTTATGGAGGCTATGAGAACATTCACATAAGTATAATGAAAATTTAAAATATTTGTAATATCCTATAGAAACATGTAGTGAGTTGAGTCCACAAATGATAATGAGTATATTGTAATATTCATATGTAATACTTCTACATAGTCTGCCATGAACATGCACCTATAAGTGCCATGAAGGAAGAAGAAAATCACTTGAAAACAAAGAAAACAACTCAGTAAAACCATTAAATTTTTTGAAAATCCATTTGAGAAATTTTATAAAGTTAAATATGTGTTATAATCCCATATAATGTCTAATTTTTTAAATATCACCCCACTGACTATATATTGCAGGATCCACCTACGGGTAGTACTAATAGAGAATCAATGGTGTCATATAAAAGTGTTGTATCATATGATAAAATATTCTTGAATTCCTAAGTGTAAAGTAAATTTTATGATATACCTATTTGAAATGTTAGGTTGGAAAATATAAGTGGAAACTATGATCAAAGGTGGAATGACTATGTTCAGGGATCAAATCCCTAAAGTATCAATATAGATCACCCTATCCATTTATGGATATTATATGACCAGGTTATCAAGAATTTTGGTGCATCCTAATGTGATTTGATTGTATCATAAACATAAAATAGGATATATAAAAAAGGAGTGAGACATTTTACTAGTGAAAAGTATAAGTTGGAGGTCTCAAAAGTTGCCTTTTTAATCACTGAATTTCTTCACTATTATCTACAAGATTTGGATGATGAAGTGACATCGCTTCCCAAGGTGATAGTGTATAAGAATGTATTCATGGTATATGGTATTAAATGGTGAAAATTATCCTAATTATGTTCAAGGGTTATCCAAAAAATTCAAGATGCAAGAGATGACCCCAAATACTACCTACAGGTCTCCCTTTCATCATAAAATGTATAACTACAAGCTGGGTGTAGGATTACCATAAAGATTGGGCTGGACAAACTTAATGATAGGCATCGATGAATTAGTAAAAGTGAAAAAAATTAAATAGGGTATGGTTTAGGGAAATTTAAGGTGAACATAAAATATGCACACAAGGCCTAAACCATATAGTTTCACCTATATAACCCTACACAGTCAACTATAGATGACTGTGAGGGGCAGAGAGCAAAAGAGTTAAGGTTCTAGATGTGAAAATAAACCAAGCATGAAATTAATGAGTCAAAATAATTAATAAATTATAATTTAAGGCTTTAATTAAGCCTATTAAATGTTTAAAAATCTTAAATTATGTAGGACCACCTATAGATATGGTACGTTGAAGCAAACATAATTAGGAAATTACACTCAATCTTGACTAAGCAAGGTGTATGAAAGGGTACATGGAAGGTTGGAGTGATGAATGTATATTGGAACAAATCAATCAGGATAATGATAGTATATATAGGCTCTTTATAGTAGAAAACAAGTAGAGAGAGATAGATCTAATGTTACAACACACAATCCACATGAGAGAACCCTACACATAGTCTTTTCCTAACAGTTTGTCTTGGGTTTTAATGATTTTGGAGGGTAAAATGATATTAAAAAGGGATAAAAATTGGTAAATATAATATATATGACTTGAATAATCTCATATAACATTTATTTTTTTTGGGAAAATAGGGGAAGTACCATCTATTTTGTCTCAGATAGAGGGTACTCCCCTAGAGTGCAAATTGGTAAGTTTTGAAGAAGGGAGGTGATAAGGTGATTTAAAGGAAAATTAGACCTTTAAATTAGGTGTGATAAGTTTTATTAAACATATGAAAACATATCATATAATGAGTAAGCTCAACATGGTGGCCTAGACCCTCAAAGTTGTAGATAGGCCTATTAAGCATGGTTAGTCGTAGAACCCAAATATGATATCAACTTAAATTATAATTATAGGAGAGAATTAAAATGGATTATATAATGTTTATAGGGTCATTAATGATGTTTAAAATCTTCCAACTTATATATAAAACATAAGGAATCAATTTTTGGGCTTAGAGAGAACTTAGGGTTATGCAGAATGAAGGTCAAAACTTGATAGGCTAAATTGAAATGCTTAAATATTCTTGGAAATTATGCATGGAGATATAAAGAGTTTTGGAAATTTGATATGGGTATTTATCATAATTATTGTGGATTTTTTTGTATTTATAACATCTTATCCTTATGAATGAAGTTTAAGAGCTAAAAGGACCTAAAACCCTTAGAAATGACCCGATTGGAAAAATGAAAATGGAGAGATTCCCTAATGGACCATAATGGCTTGGTAATTTTTTTGAGCCTATATAGGACTATTAATATACCCTTTTCATCTAATTGAATAATTACCTATCTATATGGACATGGTACAAAGTTGATTTTCTTAACTATTTTGTGTATTGTGTAGGTTATTGGAGGTTTCAAGAGATGAAATAAACTTTTGGAGTGATATTAGGACTTCATATAACTCCCCATGTCAATTTAATTCTTTGGAATAACTCCTAGTTTCCTAAACAAGAGTTATCATCCTAGCTAGTCAGAACTGACATAGTGAACATGATAGTGAGAGGGGTGTAAAATTTAAGTAAGCTACTTTTAAGGTGTGCATAATGAATATAAGGCCATTAATGGAATTGAAACATTTAAATTGCCACATTTTATGTATTTTCATGCTAAAATAAAGACATTTTGGAAGCCAAGTGTTCAAGGTGTGTGGAAAAGGGAGTTTCTTTAACTGCAAGTAGTGATGGCTCACTTTTAGAGGAATTAAAGTGATTAAGAATGTATAAAATGAATTTAAAGTTAGGTACATAACCCATCCCTATTATTTAAATCATGAAACCTACCCCTATTAAATTTTTGGAAGTTCCAATAGAGCTAAATGATGAAGACAATTTTCTTGTGTAGAATAAGGAGTTTCATATGACATTTCATGAGTTGCATAGTTTGGAGAGACTTTTTTCATATCATACCTTACATGATATGTATCATAATTCATTATTTTTCTCATTTAATTCCACCTCTTATCATGAAAAGTGTTCAAGTGACCTTTGGATTCCTCTTTTCCCACTTATCTCTCAAATGCTATAAGTAGCTACCATAATGGCCTTTGTAATCTAATACCACACTAGTTATGGAAAATCACTACTATTTTTGACATTATAATTTGACTTAGATAATAAATTAAATCTAGTTTGAGTTCATATATTAGTTTTTCAAAGTGTGTGAAGAGATGTGTAGTGAATGGTAAAGAGATATTCTTCTATCCTTGCTTTCTCTCAATCCTTCCATGTTTGATGCAAGTGATTCCAACATAGTAGGTCAGATGAAGTGATTTTAAGAGTATATATCTATTATTAAGTGTAAAATGGAGCGTTAGTATTTATAAATAATCTATGGACAACCCTATGAAGAAGGCTACCAATATACCTATCAAGAAATGCCTTCATACCAATCCCAAATGAGTACTACTAGACATACTATGATGCCTATCAAACTAAAGAGTACTCCTATGAGTCTTGTCATGAGGAAAAAGATGTTTCTATGGATTATAGATCAAGTTATCAAGATGAAAGGGTTAGATTCTTAGAGCTTCTATTGTAATAATTTGAAGTTGTTCTTGATATCCATCATTACCCTCCTCTTCCTTCATTTTTTCCATCCAATATCAAGTCCTTGTTAGCATCCATACCATAGTTAATAGTTAATGAAGAGAATATGAGAACATGGGATGATGAGTATGATGTGTTCCCTGGTCATCTCATGAAATAGTTGAGAGGTTCTACCCAAGGTCATATGTAGACTTTGGAGATGTTTAAAGAGTTATAAGGAACTCACTAGGAGATCAAAGAATAAATGGACTTGTAAAAGAAGTGCCTTAAATGCTCAATAGAAAGGATAATTATATGTTAGGATAAAGAGATAAAAAATGAACATGATGTTATTGAATAATTTCAATAAAATTATTGGTAAGATATAGTTCCTACTTATATAGATGCTAGCCCTTCTAATCAATCTAATAAGTCACTTCCCTACGAGCTTACTAGTGATTTTATCTTTCCTAAATCCACTCGCAAGTTCTCTCCTTCATCCCACACTCAATATTTAACTCATAAACTTTCAAATTCACCTCATATTCCATTTCCTTCACATGAGCCCATCCATCAACTTTCCACCTCACCCATTCTTGAGGAAGAGCCCATCTTGAGAGAAGCAAGTGAATAAGAGAAAACTCAATTCATGGCTGATTAAGAAGATGTCATGAGTGAATATGAAGAATAATTAACCATAGGGACTCCCATTGGTGAACAAAAGGGAAATCCTACCTTTTTAAATGAGGAAAAACATATTGAAGAATCTTTTGTAACTATCCATGAGGAATGTGACCAAGACTCGAAGAGAGAGGTATTTGAAGAAGACTCCATGTATGATGATGAAGTTGTGGATGAACATATCAAGTATGAAGTGGAGTTTACTATAAATTATGAAGGTAAAGTCATTCCTCTAGAAATGGTAGTCCTAAATGAGTTTCATGAGACCAAGGTAGAAGACATAGTTTTTTTCAGATGACTCAATACCTCCATCTAATTTTGAATAACCTTTAGATACATTGGACCATGAAGAACACCAAATTGATGAACACATACATCAAGTATAAAAGGTTAAAGATGTGGTGGTTCTAAATGACAAAGAGGCAAAAGATGATTTGCAATTTCAAATGAATCTGTTTTAAAAGTTTGAAGATCCTTGCCAAGTTGAGGGTCAAGTACATGACAAGGTGAAAAAAAAATTTACCAAGAAGGTAAGCCTTGTTAAAACACCATTAGAGGTCATAATTGAGAAATATTATGATAAAATTTAAGTTTTTATACTATAATATAAGTCCATTTTTATAACTAATTTGTTTGGATCTACTTGGTTCTCATTGAACATCATGCCAATGAAGTTGGCAAACATCATGAAAAAGATGGAGGCATCAATGCTAAAGGTCAAAAGGATACATGTCTCAATAAATTATTCATGTCATGAAGAAAGGAAGGTTTCAAACTTCCATTTTGATCTATAAGGGATATTTAATCTCAGGTTAGTTAGTGTTTGAGTCAGTTTATTTAGTTTGGTGTGTGTGTTCCATAAGTGCTCATGAATCACAAATGTGTTTTTGCTTAGTTTCTTGTCTTTTATGTCATTAATTGTTAGTTTTATTGTGTTTGTGTCTTATAAAAGTAAATTTGTGTGTCAAACCTCATGTATATGTGAATCCATATCCCAATGAATAGGATTAGGCAATTAGTCATGACATAGTAAACATGCCACCTTTGGGAAATCACCAAAAATGTCAACCATTTTAACTACATGTCAAAATGGGTGAACCACCCTATATTAAAAAATTATATATGGGTATAATATTTTTCCATAAGGTGTGTTATAGTCTATTTTATTTAATTTAATGCCATTTTAGCCTTAGTCATGGTTTAATTAGTTTATATGTCATTTTGAGTCACTTAGTAGCCCTTTTTGGGTCATATATCCAAATGACATGGTTTTAAAGGTGTCAACGTGTCTTAGTTTTCTTTTAAATTTCAAAATGGTAAAACTAATTTTCAATAATGTCAGCCCCATATGAAACCCATCAGGTTATCTAACTAAAAATCAAGAAACCAACTGAAAAAGGGGGAGTTGGCACTAGTACGGCTCATGAGAGAGTGTGACACATGGGAGAAGGTTTTGAGATAAATTTTCAGATTAATTAGACTAATTAAAATTATTTAAATACTATGTAAGTTCCAAATTTGAGCTAAAACCATTTTGCTCCTTAATTTCCTTTTTAGACATACAAAACTAGTCAATAGGTTTGTGCTTAGTACGACCAGTTGGAGAACTTATATGTCAAAAAAATTTTGGAGGTGAAAGTAAACTTATATTAATTTTAATAATAAGATTTAAAATATTGGTCAAATGTGCTTTATCAATCATCTCTAATAAGTTAATTGTGTTTTTCTGCTCTCTATTTCCCATACCCTATAGGTTTTGCTCTTGTATGGATAAGTATGTATAATCTAGTTGGTGATTTTACATTTAGATGATGTTTAATATCTTATTTTATGTTATAAATGCTTGGTATCACATTTATAAGGGATTTTATATCTCAAATAACTCACTTTATAGGAGGGTATTGATATTGAACTTGCATTCAAATTCCATCATTTACAAAAAGCCTCTTTCTATGAAAGGGATTTGATATGATGTAACATGGTGTTTCAATAATTTAAATGGTCATGAAAATATATTTATTTCAAGGTTTCAATCTCCAAAGTGAGCATCACTGAGGTTATAGTTTAATTAGATACACAATCAGCTCCTAGCTCATCCTTAGTCTTAATCATGGCTTGTGGAGGCTATGAGAACATCCACATAAGTATAATTAAGGTTTAAAATCTTTGTAATATCATATATAAATATGAGGTAGTGAGTTAAGTCTCTAAATGATAAAGAGAATACTATAATAGTCTGCTATGAACATGCATCTATAGGTGCCATGAAGAAAGAAGACAATCATGTGGAAACAAGGAAAATAAATCATTAAAACCATTTAGCATTTTGAACATCCATTTGAGAAATTTTAGAAAGGCCAAGATGGGTTATAAGCCCATAAAATGTCTAGTTTTTTAAATATCACCCCAATGACTATATATTGTAGGATCCACCTATAGGTGGTACTAACAGAGAATCAAAGGTTTCATATAAAAGTGTTGTATCATAGGATAAAATCTTATTAAAGTCCTAAGTGTGAATTAAATTTAATGATAGAAATATTTGAAAGGTTAGGTTGGAAAATATAATTTGAAACTATGATTAAAGGTGGAATGACTGTGTTCAGGGATCAAATCCCTAAAGTATCAAAATAGAGCACCCTATCCATTTATGGATATTATATGACCATGTTATCAAGACTTTTGGTGCATCCTAATATGATTGACTTGAAGCTCAAACATAAGATAGGAGATATAAAAATGGAGTGAGGAGTTTTAATAGTTAAAATTAGAAGTTGGAGGTCTCAAAAGTTGCCTTTTTGATCATTGAATTTCTTCACTATTATCTACATGATTTGGATGACTAAGTGACATTACTTCACAAGGTGATAGTGTATAAGAATGTATTCATGGTATATGGTATTAAATGGTGAAAATTAGCCTAATTATTTTCAATTTTTATATAAAAAAATAAATATGTAGGATATGACCCGACAATACTACCTATAGGTCTCCCTTTCATCACAAAATGTATACCTACAAGCTAGGTGTAGTATTACCATGAAGATTGGGATAGATAAAATTAATGATGGGCATCAATAAACGCATAAAAGTGAATAAATTTAAATAGGGTATGGTGTAAGGAAATTTAATATTAACATAAAATATGCATACAAAGCCTAAACCATATAGTTTCACCTACATGACCCTCCACAATCAACTATAGCTGACTGTGAGGGGCAGAGAGTAAAAGAGTTAAGGTTATTGATGTGGACATAACCAAAAAATGAAATTAATGAGTAAAAATGATTTATAAATGATAATTTAAGGCTTAAAGGAAAATTATGTAATATTTTTAATCCTAAATTATGTAGGATCACCTACAAATATGGTACCTTGAAGCAAACAAAATCAGGAAATGACACTCAGTCTTGACTAAGCAAGGTGTATAAAAGGGTACATAGAAGGTTAGAGTGATGAATTGATATTGAAACACCTCAATAAAGATAATGATAGTATATATAGACTATTTATAGTATAAAAAAAGTAGAGAAAGATAGATATAATGTTGCAACACATAGTCCACATGAGAGAACCCTGCACACAGTCTTTTCCTAACAATCTGTCTTGAGTTTTAATGATTTTAGAGGGCTAAATTATATGAAAAAGGGATGAAAATTGGTAAATATAATCTCTATGAATTTAATAATCTCATAAAACATCTATTTTATTTGGTAAAATAGGGGAAGTACCCTCTATTTTGTCTCAGATAGAGGGTACTCCCCTAAAGCACAAATTGGTAGGTTTTGAAGAAGGGAGGTGAGTTAAATGCTAATAAAACCTTGAAATGAGGTGTGATAAGTTGTATTAAACCTAGTAAAACATGATAAAAATATCATATAAGGAGTAATATAAACATGGTGGCCTATACCCTCAAAGTTATATACATGCCTATTAAGCAAGGTTAGGCCTAGAACACAAATAGGATGCCAACTTCAATTCTAAAAGTAGGAGAGAATTAAAATGGATTAGATCATGTTTATAGGGTAATTAAAGATGTATAAAATCTTAAAAATTATAGATAAAACATAAATAATCCATTTTTGGCCTTAGAGTCAACTTAGGGGTATGTATTATGAAGGTTAAAGCTCGATAGGATAAATTGAAATGCTTACATCTTATTGGAGGTTGTGCATGGAGATATAAAGAGTTTGAGAAAGTTGAAAGGGATATTGAACATAATTCTTGTGGAATGTTTTTTTATTTCTAACATCTCATCCTTATGAATGAAGTTTAAGAGCTAAAAAGACCTAAAACCCTTAGAAATGACTTGATTGGGAAAATGAAGATATAGAGCTAAAATAATGGATTAGAATGGCTTGGTAAATGTTTTGAGAATATATAAGACTCTCCATGGACCCTTTTAATCTAACTGAATCATTCCCTTTCTATATAGACATGGTATAAAGTTGATTTTATTAACTATTTTATAAATTGATTAGGTTATAAGAGGTTTAAAGAGATGAAATAAAATTTGGGAGTGATATTAGGACTTAACATAACTCCCCATGTACATTTAATGCTTCATAATAACTCATAGGTTAATTGAAAATAGTTCTCATCTTAGCTAGTCAAAACTAACATAGTGAACATGATAGTTAGAGGGGTGTAAAATTCAAGTAAGCTAATTTTAAGGTGTGATTGATGCCCATAATGTAATTAATGGAATTTAAACATGTAATTAACCATCTTGTATGGATTTTCATGAGAAATTGAATCCATTTTAGAATCTAAGTATGCAAGGTGTGTGGAAAAAGGAATTTCTTTAACTGCAGGTAGTGATGGCTCACTTTTAAAGGAATTCAAGTGATTATGAATGTAGATAATGCATTGAAAATTAGTTACATAACCCATAAATATCATTTAAATCATTAAACCTACCCCTAGTCAATTTTGGGACATTCTAACAGAGCTAAATGATGAAGATAGTTTTCTTGTACAAGATAAGGAGTTTCATGTGACATTTCATGAGTTACATAGTTTGAAGAGCCATTTATCCTATCAAACCTTGCATGTTATATCTATTAATTCATTATTATACACATGTAACTCCCAATATCATCATGATAAGTGTTCAAATTACCTTTTGACTCCTCTTTTCCCATTTCTCTCTCAAATGCTATAAGTAGATGCCATTTTGGCCTTTGTAATCTAATACCACACCAGGTATGGTGAAGCCCTACTAGTTTTGACATTGTATTTTGCCTTAGATAATAAATTAAATCTAGTTTTATTTCATATATAAACTATTTAAAGTGTGTGAAAAGATTTATAGTGAATGGTAAGAGATATTCATCTATCATTGCTTTCTCTCAATCCTTCCATGTTTGATGCAAGTGATTCTAGCCTAGTAGGTCATATGAAGTGTTTTAAGTGTATGAATTTATTATTAAGTGTACATTTAAGCCTTAGTATCTATAAATTATCTATGGTTTCACTTACCTTGGATAGTCTTCATGCATGCCACCTTCATATTAAAATACTAATGTTGGTGTATTTTAGAACTCTTAGACTAGTGATGTATGCCTTGTCTCTTTGTGATAGAGTATGATAGTCTTGTAGTAAAAATATTGGTGCATCACCCTATATAATAGGTTTATTTTCATGAAAAATCTAACCCTTTTCCCCCATAAATAATTAGTTAGTATAGGTGAAAGAATTTCAAGACACATTCAGGAAGTTAGCCGTTAAATCTAGAGATTCATCTCCCCTATTGGTTACCCATAACTTGTGAGATGTTTCCATTATGCAACTTGGATGAGGAGAGATAAGACATCTCCTCAAGGGGTGAAAATAAAAGTGACAATAGATGACAAAAATGATCATTTGTAACATTCAAATATGGAAATCAAAACACTAAACCCTAGTAAGTATGTTTACTAGAAATTTAGAAATTAACTTTTCTATGCAAATTAGAAAATGATTTTTTAATGTTATTAACTAATTACCTATAAATTGAAATGTACTAAATATGAAAGCATGAAAAATTAATGTTCTAATTTTTTGATTATAATTCTCTAGAACATAATTATTTCACTATCAAAATGAAGGAAGTCATAACCAAATATACAATATTTTGATTATGTAATTGATTTATGTTTTCATTGATGTTTGGTTGAAAGTTGTTTTGTGAGTGTAAGGTTTTATAAAACTGAAAATGAATTAATTTTTTCTGAATGTAACTACTATGTTGTTTAATTTTATTTACCTACAATATATGCAAAGCTACATTCTTTCCAAGAAAATTATAATGCATTTTTAAAGAAGATATCTAAGATATGTTTTTGGTGCAAGAGAAAGAGAGAAATTTATTTTATTTTCATTTTATCTTTTGAAAATGTATATAATATAATGAATAAAATATATATACACTATTATAAATGTAATAAATAATAAATAAAACTAAATCTAAAAAGCCCCCAACTTGATCAAGGTGAGACCAAATGAAGGAAATGAAGATTATTATTATAGATTGTCCTCAATAAGCTAACTCCTCTACTCAATTATGACTGTTGGAACTATCTTGACAAAGGAAAATATAAAAATAATGGAAGAAAGTATAAGATAATAAATGGGAACATAATCCCAAATAATGAATTAACTAACTATGGCTGGCTGGTCTACTAATATTAAAGAGTAGTTCCTTCTTAAAAAAGTATGTAGTTTAGCATAAAAAATGACCAAAAATAGAACTCTGAAGCAAAGTCAAGAAGATTGAGGTTTTATATAATATTTCAAACTATAATCTTAAATGCAAAATTAAGATCTAAAATTCATAAAAAATAGAGATGATTATAGATTAATGAAAGAGGTTACAAGGGTGAGTTTAACTTGTGGTTAACTTAAAGATCCACTTAGGAGGAACATAAATTGATAAAAGAGGAGTGGGGGTAAGTTGGGCAATAAATAAATTTAACACAAAGTAAGTAAAGGAAAAATGTGAAGAGAAACATGAAAAATACATGCAAACTCAAGCTACGGATGCCAAAATTTGAAGATAGGCAAACTGTTATGAAACTATTGTAGTTTTCAGGTGGTGGAGATTAAACCACCACTCAAAATGATGGAAATTCCACTTATAAGATCAAAAATACCATAGAATTTTATGAATTTTTATCATAATTATGGAACCACCACTTATAATATCAAAACCTCTTTGGTTGTTTATGAAACTACCATAGGTATAATGAAACTACTGCAACAAACTAAGGCACAAAGGGGTAGTTTTATAACTTGGATATTTTTTTAACATGGAGCAATGATTTCATCATTAGAGAGGAAACTTAATAATTAAGGATATAAATAATTAATTTTTTTTCAAGGTTTATAAAGATTAAAAATGAAGTAGGTGTCAAGACTATTAGAGAGAACCAAGCTTGAGCATATTTTGGAGATCATTGCATCATCATCAAATTTGTTTCAAAAATAATTTAAAGTGTAATTTTTGGGTGTGTATAGAGTGCCATTGTGAAATTTATATATGTTAAAGAATGACCATTGGAGAGTAGGTAACAAGTCTATGCTAGTGTGCAAGGCCTCAGTATGGCATTGTTCAACCTAGTGTGAACTTGTCCTAGAAGGATAAATACTACTAGAAAAGGTATGATAGGAACCTAAAATTTGAATAAGGATGAACAAAGTTGAAATAAGGATGCATTGTGATATTTTTAGTCTTTTAAAGATAGTGGATACTCTCTTTAGAGATTCTGAGTTAGTGAAATGGTGAACAATAAAGTGAGGCAAGGATGTCAAGATTAAAAATTGTCAAGAAATTAATGATTAGTTTTATGTGTCTACATTAAGGCATATCTTAATTGACAATATTGAATATGAATACATCATTTGGTATCAATGTAATATTTTAGTCCTTAAAGGTTATTTTTATTTTCCATATTTATGATTGTGGGTATAAAGTAGTTGTAAACACATTCTAAAGATATTTTTTGGTAGAAGTTTTAGTGGATATTGATTTCTAAGTAAATGGATTAAAGAAGAGATTTATGTGGTAGAAGGTAAATAATTTAAAGTGCCAAGACTTTAATATTTGGTGATATTGATGAGAGATATGCAATCCCTATTAGAGGATATAGAGACAATGCAATGCTGAGGTGCTATGGTAGTGGATTATGAAAGTGATATTAAAGTTGAAAAATAAGTGCCTAATAAATAGGATGTAGAGGAAGAGGTTGATGAACTTGAAGGCTGACTCTTGTGAGTTTCTATGAGAATGACTAGTAAACCAAAGTTGGACCCTATAATTTATTCTTGAATTTTGAAGCCTAAATATTTCATTGATTGGATCATAGAGTTAGAAAAGTAGTTTGAGTATGAAAGTATGGAAGATCCTAAGCACAAAAAGTTGAGAATCCACACATCCTTATAGTGGAAGCATGTTCAAGATTATGTGAAGGAAAAAATAGTATTAAGATTTGGATTAGATTAAACAAAACATTTAAGGATAAATTCATTCATATACATATATATATATATATATATATATATATATATATATATATATATATATATATATATATATATATATATATATATATTATAAAATGAGTTTCTTCAAGAAGCTTCAAAATTTGTGTTGAAAAGAGATGAATGTAAATGTTTACACTAAAGTGTTCTATAATCTTAAGATTATAATGGGTCATGTTGAAGATGATGCTTATAATATTTCAAGGTAATAAATGAGATGCACATTAAAAATCAAGATAATTTTTGTATGATTATATTAAGATCTATTTAATAATCCTATTAATGTGTGCTAAAGGTAGAATAAAAGTTATAAAAAAGGAGCAATGTGAGGAAAAGGAAAATTTAGGTTTGGATGTGGGAACATAGGAGGAAGTTGTAGAGGTTACTTTTCATAAGATGGCAAGGAAAGTAATTTGGATCATAGTGATCCTAATACCTAGATACGTAGAGGAAATTTTAGAGGTAGAATATCTTATAGATGAGGTAGAGGTTACGGGTTCCTTGTTACATGTTTTAGATCTGATGAGATAGGACATAAATAAATTTTATGTATGCATATGCATAATAAAGGTAGTAATAGAAATAATTTGAGTGTTTCCATCAAATAAGTTGATGAATAAAGTGTTGCATTTATTCACCACATATATGAAACAAAAACTAGAGAAGCTCTCATGATGAAGAACATATTGATAAAACCTATAAAAGAGAATAATAGTATTGCACAAAGAAAAAAATTGTTAAAAACCATTTTTGAGATTGAAATTACTACAAATTTATTATTGATAGTGATAATATAAATAATAATGTTTCATAGGACATGGTAGATAAAATTTGTTTAAATAGATTTATGCATCTCAATCCATATATAGTTTATTTATTGTTAAAGGGAAATAAAATTTTGGTGAATAAGCAATGCTTGGTAATTATTTAAATTGGTAAAAATAACTATGAAGTTATGTGTGACATAATGCCTATGGATGTTTTTTTATTGGAATGCCTTCATAGTTTGATCATAAGGAACAACATGGTGGTCATGAAAATACAAACACACTATGGAAAAATGGAGTGACACACACTTTAAGTCCATTGAAGGATAAAAATTAAAAAGTGGAAAATAGTCCAAAGGTTTTGATTATTTCTTGAAATTGATTTCAAAAATGAGTAAATGAAAAAATATTTTTGTCAATTATATTGAATCTTACACAAGTTTTGAGAATAGTAGAAGGAAATGAATAATAACTTATACGTGAGGTGGATGAGATGATACATGAATTTGTGGAATTATTTTTCAAACAATCTATTATATGGATTTCTCTAGATGAGGAGTATTAGTCACCACATATATTTGGGTTTAGGTTATAGTTTATTAAACATAACAACATATAGATTGATACCAAAATAGAATGCATAGGTACAAATAAAATTAAAATATCTATTGGATAAAGGGTTAATCATATAAATTTTGAGCCCATGTGAAACACTAGTAGTATTAATTCCTAAGAATAATTGAGAGTACTTTAAACAAATTTACAAGATAGACACAAAGTGCAAATTTCCATTATTGCAGATGGATGATCTAATGGATTGTTTCAGTGGATAACTATAATTCATGTGATTGAATTGAAGAGATCATAACACTAGATTCACATAAGGGATGGTGATGAGTGGAAAAATAATTTCAAAACACAATAAGGATTATATGAATGGTTAGTTATGCCATTTGGGCTACCAAATGCACAAAGCACATTATTGATATTTATAAATGCATTTAATAAGACATTTTTGGGTAAGTTTGTCATTATGTATATTTATAACATATTAATTTTTATTAGGAAGAAGGGAGAACACTTGTGACATTTAAACAAAGTGATAGAGAATCTGTGAGTTGAAAATCTACTTGTGAGTTTGTGGAAATACAATTTTGTGTAGAAGGAATTAATATACCTAGGATTTGTGATTTATTAGGAATGTTTTAAGATGGATCCAATAAAATTGTGAGATATATTATATTGGTTGTAATCATAAAAACATTTGAGGCATGTAATTTTCATGAATTGGCATGTTTTTATAGAAAGATCATTATAAATTTTACTAGGGTGTGCAATGATTAAATAATTAATCTGGAAGGATAGAAAGGGATTTATATAAAAAATGGAAGTAGAACATAATTTCCATTAATTGAATAATAAAATAATCAAGAAACTAGTGTTGGCATTAGAATGTAATTGATGTCAAAATAAATTATTCATTATATGATCATAAGTTTTATGCAATTATGCAAGCACTCAAAAAGTGGAGACATTATCTATTACCTAGGGAGTTTATTTTTATATAGATCACCAAGCATCATAGTTCATAAATAGTCAAGATAATTTAAATCAAATGCATATGAATTGTGTTGAATTCCTATAATCTTATTTATTTTTGTTGAAACATAGGAGTGAAAAGTTAAACAAAGTTGCAAATGCATCAATTTATAGAGTTTTATTATTGAATGAATTAAAAGTGGAAGTCATACTATTTGATATTATAAAGGAATATAATGAAATTTATGATTATTTTAAATAATCATAAAAGGAATGTCAATAAATAATGAGTGGTGGAAAAATACCTTGGTTAAATTATTTTTATTAAGAAGGTATTGTTCAAAGGAAGTATACACACCTAGAGGTTCAATGTGAGATAATTTGATTAAGGAGAAATATTGTTGATGTTTACTGTAGTTAAGGTTTAGAAGGTAATTTTGGTTATGATAAGACAATATAAAAAGTACTTAATAACCATTTTTGGTCATGAATGAGCATATATGTGCATAAATATATTAAAGAGTGTCGAGTTTTCCATCTTGCCAAAGTGAAAACTTAAAATGTATGGTTATATCAACTGTTGCCTCAGAGAAATATTAGGAGGATATAAGAATGAATTATTTTTAGGGTTGTTTATAATTAAAATATGAAATGGATAAATATTTGTGGTGATTGATATATTTTAAAATATGACACATTTTTTAGCTTGTATGAAGACTATTGATGCAAAAAGCATTATAAATTTGTTTTTCAGTGAGATTTTAAGGATACATGGTTTAAAATATATCATAGTATCATATAGATATGTAAACATATTAGGAAATTTATTGAGAACATTGTGGAAATAATTGAACACTAAGTTACAATTAAGTTTAATACATCATCCTTAGATAAATGGATAGGCTAAGGTAGTCAAGTTGACTTTGAGTAATCTATTGAGACATTTATATGAAGGTAATGTTAGAACATGTGATAATATACTAATGGAAGTTGAGTTTGAATATTTAAAATTATTTGATATAATTAGTAAAAACACCATTTCAAATTATGTATGGGTTAAATCCAAGAGGATTTGTGGAGCTATGTGGCATCAAAAATGAGAAAATGAAAATGTTAAATGCATTATATTTTTCACAATATATGAGAGACATACATAATCAATTTCATGATAAATTGGAGAAGAACACAACATAGTATTAAAATTTCATAAATGGGAAGAAAATAGAAGTATACTATTAGGCTGGAGACATGGTATTAACACATTTGAGGAAAGAAAGATTTATAAAATAAACATATAACAAGTTGAAATGGAAGAATATTGGATCATGAAAAGTGTTTCAAAAATTTGTGAAGAATGCAATGAGATTGAGTCACCTGAAGGAATTGAAAATTTTCCTATTTTTAATGTTGCATATTATATTATCATCATGAAGGGAATAATAAATAAAGTGAAAATTCATATTTAGACTCAAATTTTGGAGAGTGCAGATGCCAAAAAGAAAATAAAAAATTGGAACATGTAATTAACATAAAAAATAGAAAAATGATGCATGATAGAGAGTATAAATAATTTATATTCATATGGATGATTTGAGACATGGAATATGTGTTAAAGATTAGTGAAATAAAATATAAAAAAATATGGAATATCATAAAAAAAGGTAGATGAGTATGAGCTCATTTTAATTTTAATTACCAAGGGTTTATGATGTAAGAGAATATAGATTCATATGTAATCCTACATCAACCAATTTTTTTTTAGATTATGATATTTATCTAAGTCTAATTTTTCATAATTTGTTGATTGAATATACATATTTGTTTGTAAGATTTTCATAAATCCATTGATGCACACAACTGTTGTCTTAGTTTTACCATACTTTCAAATATTTTAAAAAGAGGATTTTTGAGTCTTTTGGTTATCTATAGAAATGAAGAGATTAGTAAAACATTTCTAAGGTATATGATATCTTATAAAATATAAAATTAATCAAGGGAGTCATCACATAATCTTTTTATTTTCCACATAATGATAGAGTTAGAGTGTTTTCTAAAGGTCTTAAAGGATATTGATCTCCACTATGCAAGAATTTCGGTAACTTATGGTAAGAGATTCTTAATATGGAATCAAGAGTAGGTCTAACATACATATGGTGAATTCAAAGCTTTTATAGTTATTTTAACACTATCACATAGTCCAAATCCATTTGAGAACCTAGTGGTAATGTGTGGTAAAATTCATGATAAATGTGAGGATTATGTAAATTCAAAAAGTTCATTTATGGTTCTTATACCTTCCATTTTAACTGAATTGATTATGGATATTTTTTTTGTTCTTGGTGATATAATGTTTAGAAAAAGGATCAAATTGTCATCTTTTTTATTTTTTCTTATTGGGTAGGTTGCCTTGAAGTAATAATAAGAGATTAAAAAAATAGAACTTATGGATAAGGGTGTAAACACATTAAAAAAAATAACACCACTCTTATAAGTTTAATTTATCCATCTTCTTCTATTTAAAAATATAATAAGGCCAATATATCCTAGGCAATTTTTGAAGATTATATATTTTTATATGAACCTAAAATGGAACCAATGGTCATTCAAGATTTTATATAAAGTGAACATAGGAAGATAATTGTTGTATATGATAAGGTACAATACAATACCTGTATATTTAATTTGACTAAGGAATTAGTGCATGATATGAGTAAATTAAAACATGTGAGAACACATGAGTGGTAATAAATACATATCATGCTCTAAATAATTATTATATAAAATATAAGAAACATTGGATAATGTCAAAAATAATATTTAATTCTAGTTTTAAGGTGGGTTTCTCACATTTCAACAAGATGCAACATCTAAAAATAAAATTATACTGAGTTTATAGTTACATATCAAATTAAAAATTTAGGGATTCCAAAAAATATTAAACACAAATAAATGAACAAACTAAGCAAGTGTTGAGTATTTTTACTCCACATAAAGAGTAAGAAAATAAAGCATCTAAAACTACTAGTTTGTGCCAAGTATCACTATATGCATTATCTCAAGAAAGTTTAACAAAATTATCTAATTGGAATGTAATCATTAGTGTTTCTATGATTTTGGTGCTAATACACATTCATATAATTAAATTATTCATTAGCTAAAGAAATTAAGCCAACTTGAAGTAATATTTAAAGATTAATTATTTTATATGCATGATTAGTTAGATCAAAACATCCATATTATATTTATGAATGTAAAAAAATTATCATATAATGATAATTGAGACATACCTTAACCTTAAATTTTATATCATTCACACAAAGAACACTAAGTCATTAACTTGATAAAAATGGAGTCCACTAGTCAATATGACTACTAGAGATTCATGATAAGTATGTGATCATGTTTTTATATGATGAAAATGTTAGGGTATTGTACAATACATGATCATTAATTTAGTTATGAAAATGATACATGTTACTAATTTCCTAAGGCATGCGACATTCACATTGATTGATCTACGACCTTCACATGAGTGTCACATTTATGAGATTATAGGTCAACCAAGACATAAATTGATTCAATTTAATAAATATAAAAAATAATCAATTAAATATTAGTCAAATATTATGTAAAAAAATGTGTGAATTTTTTTTGACCTGAAGACATTTTGGATTAACCCCCATGATCCCTCATTAGGAGAACTATAATAAAACTAGGATCTATACATGACATGCTATTCTAATACATATAGACTAGTTGATGGTATTGATCATATTATAGACACCCATTTTGGTACAAGTACACATTTTTAGTCTCCTTATATGTACATACCTTTTCACTAAGAATTAGAGATTAGTGATGTGATCTCTCATGTATATCTTTGGTTCCATATTATTTCACTTGATTTACCTACCCCTTGGGCCTATGTGTTATTTATATTTATCTTCATCCAATGTATGTTTGGTATCCTTACCTATTGTACCTATTTTTGTATGATTTTAGCCCATAAACACTTGCATCCATCTTGGACACTAGTGTCAACATTAGTGTCCATCTTCGACACAACTGTCCAGGCTTATATTTTTATATTTTTTCATATCTTTCACTTTGAGACCATTTCGTTAACCCTCTTTGCCCATCATATGGTCATATTTTTATGCATCACTAGGTTGTAATTCAAATTCAAAATGTTCATATATATACTAAGGCTATAATCTAATCATGACACCTAAAAATTTGATAAGGAAACTCTCTAATTATAAAGTATTATTAATTTTAAGCATTTAAATTGCACTACAAACCAAAAAAAAGGAAGAAACACAACATAGTCATCAAAAATAGTAAAGGACAAGAGCACCTCATTCAAACTGTAGTGCCCTATAGTAAAGTGTCCACTTTTTGGCACTCTTGTCTAAACTACCAAAAACACAATTTTTTTAGAAATAGATAGAAAGGTAAGGTCAATTATAGTTATGTCAGTTATAATCTAGTTTAAATTGGGTAGTTTAATAATAATTTTACTCAGATTATCTAGATATAGGGGGCATCATGCATGACATGATGGCTCTCAATTCTAGTTTTAGATTGGATAGTTGGTAAAACTTATAGATTAGAATCCATGTTATAAACACTAGTGATTGGGGGCAATGTGCATGGTACATTTTCCTTCTTTTCTTTCTAGTTCATTGTATTACATAGGTATTCTTGATATTTGCATGCTTTATTCCATTCGTAGGTGGTTGGCATCATTTTGAAGTGGCTTTCATACACACCTAATATTCACCTTTTAGAGTGGCCAAGATTAGCCTAGTCTTAGTACACATTCAACTATTTGTGCCACATTTTTAAATTATAGAGCATTTATGGGCTTCATGAGACATCTCATACGACACACATTCATAATAATATTAGTTCATAGTTCACACTTAGTGGGCAAAGATGGAGCCAAATGACTAGCTAGCCTTTGTATTCTTGAGCTACCTACTCAGAGGGATTGGACACATAATCCAAACATTGATTAACATACACATAATCACATAACTTCATTACAAAGTGAATGATGATGGAGCCAAAGGGCTAGCCTTTATATTCTTGAGCCACCCTTAGTGAATTGAGCACTTAGCTCCATTCATGATATTACTCTTGGTGCAATACATACCCAACATCACTCAACATCACAACATGTTTTATATTGGTTCATGTACCTGGTGAGGTGTATTCATTCCTTTCTCTTCCTCTCTCTTTTACCTAGTTGTATATTCTTATTTTAGACATAGCATGTCTAGTAACAATTGAATTATTCCTTATTTTCTATTATAGATGTATGCTTCACACTATGCTTTCTTTATGCACACTCAACATCACACATATTTATGGGTTTCACCCTTGAAGGTAAATTCAGGTATGCTTTCTTTTTTTCCTTTATCCTAGTATTTTGCTTTGTTGCATCACTAAAATAAAGGGGGGTAAATTGTCATATAAAATGTCCAAATTGGTAGTTTGAGTGTGGCTTGTGACACCCCATCTATAGGTACTTTTTGCATGCTATTACAACCTTTATAGACACCATTTTGCTCATTTCCAATCATCCAAAACCTTCTAAATGGTCATTCCACCTTAGCCAAATATTATTCCCCATGCTAATACTATTATTCTAGGTCCTAAGATTGTAGGATAGGAGTGCCCCATTTAGACTATATCACCCTATAGAGAAGTGTCCCAATTATAATGGTCTTATCCATTTGCACTTTGAGCCCTAATGATAATTTTCATCTGGTCCTTATCCTTAATTAGGTTAGCCTCGTATGAATACATCTGACCCATGACCAATTATTCCCTATAAAATCCCAATCAAAGCTCATTTACAAAGGGAGGTGACTAAACTTATAAAACAAGCTAGAATGAAAATAAATAACTAAGGAAAACTTACTTATTATTTTCACATAGTCACCCAACATAGTTGCAAACCTATTCAATCTTCATACCGGTCCCTAGCCACCTCAAACACTATCAATTTAGCATTTGCATCTGAATCAGACTATTGCATAAATCACACTAGGTGGGAGAACTACATATGGCTTGATCCCTATTCAAAGTATTTTTATGTAGGTAGCGTGCCCATAAAAAGGGTGTGGATTTCACATTCAATACATTTTTCACACCAACCCCCCTCTTTCTAAAGTGACTCAAATGTTGTTTTATCAAGCATGATGGAGGGTTAGGGTTTGAAGATAAAATTAGCTCCATAATGAGTTTCATCAATGAATAGTGCTTAATTTTTCATAGGCACACTCATATAGGCACAATGCAAGTACCAAAAAAGTTTCAAGTCTCTATGATCAGTTTGGACAATAGTGAAATGAATGGACAATAACGTTAGACACCCACTTTTTAACGCTCCTATCCTTTCACCCAATGAAAGCTAGATTTAGGTTTACAATACCTTCCCAATCTTGCATAACCATTTTCAGCCTATGTATCAACCATCTCATTATGTTTTCCAATTAAGTTATATTTCTTCTTATTTATTACTATTTTTAGAAAGGTGAAAAATAAAAATAGTTACATAAATTAGGACTATATTTATTGCTATATTTTGTACTAATTTATTAATATAGACCCTTAAATAAAATAGGAATAAAACTCCATTATTTCAAAATAAGTTAAACTATTTTGTGAACCTAACTTAATTTGTTTGTGCACAAAAACCCTAGAAACCTTAGGGAAATTTCCTTACTACTTTTAGCAAAATACTTTCAATTTTTCCTACATATATAAATTAAAATTTCACATTTAATTTTTAAAAATCACTATAGTAATTTTAAAAGTCATTTCTTTCAAACCCTTATAGAATATACTAGGTCCCTATGTTTTTAAGGTATCACCTTACATGTTAGTAAGCTTCGTATCCTTTTTATCCATATTTGAGTTTGCTATTTTTCAAATCCTAGATTACATTTATTTAATCTTCTCTTTCATTTTTCAAGTTGTTTTCCTTATACCACCTAAGCTCCTTGCATCTCTTCCTTTGATACAAAGTGAAAGACTTAGTGTCAAACCTCCTAAATTCACTAAGATTCTTCCAACCCATCCATATACCATGGATAAACAACTAGCTTAGTTTCTTACTATAGATCTTACACATCTATATTACACTAATTTCCATGAAGATAATTTTGACAATGAGTAGTATGAGAATAACAATGATGATATACACATCAATGTTCATGCTCCACCATATTGGGATACTGATCCACCTCCACCTATTATTGATGATGATGTTATCATCAACAAAGATTTGATTCTATAGAGTTTTAGAGAGAGACTTAAGAAATAGCCCCAAGATCATGCCATTATCATACACTCTATTATGAAAATTAAAAATGCTAATCAAGTTGAGTTTTCCATTCCTTTAGAATAACCAGTTGAAAATGAAACTATGGGGGCAACTATGTCTCAACAACCCGCTATAGTAGCTCAACATTCATATGTGGCACCACCAATTATATCTAGTACATCTTCACCTCCTGATGTGGCTACCCTTATGCAAGAGATAAAATCCATTCAATCTAAGGTGATACATATTGAGCAAGGTGCTTTTATACCAACATAGGATTTGGACTATTTTGCTCTACTTCATACACCATTGGCATGCCATATTGATTCTACACCCTTGCTACCAAGTTTTGTTTAACCCAATCTCACTCTATATGATGGTGAGGGTGATCTTGAGATACACTTGAGATATTTTCATGTAGCATACTTGGAATATGTGCCAAATGACTAGTTATTAACCAAGCTATTTCCATAGAGTTTAAAGGATTATGATCTACAATGGTTCTATAGTCTATTAAATTAGTTGGTCAAATCATTCAATCCTTTAGATGACATGTTCCTAGCTCATTTCAGCATTAACATATGTGACAAGGTTTATTATGCTCAAGATGCACACTAAAAACAAAGGTCAAATGAACATCTCATAGATTATGTTCTTAGATATAAGACTATCTTGGCTAAAATGACTAGCCCCATAGCTGATCAAGAATTACAATATATATTTAAATAGAGTCTTCTTTTAGCTTTGCATGCATGAATAATGTTCAAAAAGTTTTCTTCCTTTATTGAGTTATGTCATACACTAAAGGAAATGGAAGTAAAATTACTTTCAATGGGAAAAATCAAGTACACAAGCATATCAAAAACAAAAAGTAAGAATAACAGTAAAGTCAAATATAAATTAAGGGTTAATGATAACAAACATCAAAATCAACCTACAGTTAATGTATTTTTAGAGCCCCTTTAATAAGTGGTTTTATCAATGCCTCGTTGGTGAGCCTTTACCATTCTACCAGTATCTCCAACCAAAGTCTTACAATATCTATTGGAATGCAATGTCCTATCTCCCCTCCTATTAAATAAGTTGATACAACAAAGCTTCTTTCACATGGATATGATCATAATGCATTTTTGTGATTTTCATAGGGCACCAGACCACACAACAAATAGATGCATCAGTTTGAAACACAAGATACAAGATTTGATAGATAGAAACCTTATTGATATTGGCACTCTAGTTGATTCTCTTCAAGCAAATTAAACAAAAGACATAGATCTAATTTTTTTCTTAGATCCTTTCCCATAACATTATAAATAAAAGATAGGGGACACACCAAGTGTTCACCATGTATATCATGCACACCCTCCACTAGTTACATACCAAACACCTTCAATTGAGTCACATCCTTTAAGAAACATGATTGGTGTGTATAATTCCAAAGTTCTATCTAGAACTTAGATCTCCTTCTCAAAGTAGGAGATAGTTGAGGATTATTTAAATTACTATGCACTCTTTATCAGACCCTACATTGATCATCATCCCATTTATAGTATTCTTATAGATAATGGATATAGTGTGAACAAGTGCACTATGACATTAATTTAACATTTGGGATATTTAGAGAAAGATATCACCCTAACAAACATAACTATTAATGGATTAAATGGACACATATAGAGTCCATTAGGTGAGATTGTACTTCCTCTATAGGTTGGTTCAACACATGTGACCATACATTTACTATTGTTCCCAGTGTAGGAGCCTTTGGCATGTTGCTTAGTCAACCATGGATCTAGAAACTTCATGAAATACCTTATATAATTCACAAATACATGAAATGCATTCATACTAACTAGGTTATTATAGTTGGTGGAGTTTTGTATGAGTTACCACTCCCCACTTCAGAGCCATCTCCTACTGTATAGTCACCAATTTCAGCTCCTCCATTAGTTATAGTTCTTCCTCCAATTAAGATTCAGACAGAGTCAAGGCCTCCCTCACTAGCATAAAGAGTTCATATACTTCCACATAGGCCTTTCTTAAAGTGACCACTACATTAATAATAGTTTTAAGACTTTAGATAGTTTCCAACTATAATATTCAAATCTGGGGTAGTATCATTGAGGTCTCACACCTATATACACAGAGCACATTTTTAGAGAGCTTCTTCTACTACCATGTGGGTCTCTAATAGCCCCATAGTTGCATCTACTTCTCAGAGTTACAAGGGGACCCCATAATCAATTTATACTATAGATATTTCAAAGCACTTACAACATACACAACTTTGAGAGTCATAGTCTTAGACCTTCCATCATGCTTCATGATCCCTCTCCTTGATATAGGACACCATGATAGGGAGTCTCTTATGGGACTCATTAGTTAGTATCATTTCTTCTCAGTCTTTATTTTACATAATTTTTCAACTTACTTGTACATAGTTTATTTTTGCTTACTTATACATAGATCATTTCAAAACATGAAAAACAATATAATATTTCAAAATGCCAAAAATAATGTAACATGTTAAAATACAAAAACATTCAAATAACTCAAAATACCATTTTTTTTTCAATTATATGCATTATCCATGCTTTATATTTCTACTACCATGCTAGACTTACATTTTACTATTCTATGCTATTATTTGACAATTTATCTACATTACCATGCTTTACTTGATCTTTTTTGAGTGTGTGTAGTGACACCCAAATCATTGATTGCTTCACTCTACCCATTGAGGGGGCATCCTACTTTTACATTCAAGACATACATTAACATATCTACCCACTGGGGGAATCTTCTACATGACTACACCATCTAGGTTATGTCATTCCTACACCACACACTCTACTTATCATGTTGATGTACATTACCTATTGTCTTACATAGATTATTATATCGACACTCACTAGTATATAACACTTGTGTATTTCTTAGCACCTACCTAGTCTTATACTACATGTCTTACATACTTTCTCTTCTTTCTTTGATCAGTTAGATGTGATAGTATTTTCAGAATTTACATGCCTTCCTTTCTTACTTTTAGTAGTTAGATATGATTGCATTTCTTAATTCATGTTTTGTTACTTGTGTGTGCCTTAAGACATTTTCCAATGTCTTTTTCTTGTACTCGTGTATGTGCTTGTGGCCCTCATGCCAATCTTATTTAATTATAATTATATGTGTATGTGGGAATTTGAACATGCCTTGTATGCTTACTTTCCAAGTTTGAGTGACATGTAACCATGTCCCTTATTTGATTGGCCCCTTGGCCTCTTTTGTATGCTTTTTACTTCTTGCCTTGATTGCTTATTTTACTTATTTACTTCTCAGTTGTTTGTAATGCCATGATCCACATCATGCATTGTCTTGCCTTCTTAGATGCCATGATGGAAATCATGCTCCATCCCTCCTTGAAAAATAACTAGATTTATAGTTTTAGTTTGGTATACTACACATGCTATTACATTGTTACATATATCTAGGCATACCCTTGTTGATCTAACAATTTCCAACATAGATATGCTATATATTGATACATATTTTTTATCATCATTGCTATATCATGTATTTCACAACATAACACACTTGCAGGGCTCTTTATTTTGAGGTTAGTCATTTTAGGGTCTTCATTTCTACCCTCAAAAGAGGGGGAAACAAATAGGGGTTTTGTCATAGAGATCAAAGCCCTCTATCAGTCAAAATTAGTTTTTAGAACACTCATAACAATAATCAAAATTCAAAACATGCAAAATATACTATAAAAATAGGGATGAACATAGAAAAATCATCAAAAATAGTAAAGAATAAAAGCACCCCATTTAGACTATAATGTCTTATAACAAAGTGTCCACTTTTTGGTGCTCTTGTCCAAATAGCCAAAAACATAGAATTTTTAGAAACAAACAAAAAGGTAAGGTCAATTGCAATTTTTTTAGCTATAGTCTAGTTTAAATTAGGATTTTTTAGTATAGTTTTACTTAGATTATCTAGATATAGGATGCATCATACACAACAAGATGGGTCTCACTTCCAATTTTAGATTGGGTAGTTGGTACAACTTCTAGATTAGAATCCATGTTACAGACACTAGTGCTTGGGGGTAATGTGTACAACACATTTGCCTTATTTTATTTTTATTTTATTTTATTACCCAAGTATTCTTAGTATTTACATGCCTTATTCCATCTACAGGTGGTTGACATCATTTTGGAGTGGATTTCATATAAGCCTAGTTCTCAATTTTGGAGTGGCTTTCATACAAGCCTAATCTCCACATTTTAGAGCAGCTAATATTAGCCTAGTTCTTAGTAAAAATTTAGCTATCCACACCACATTTTAGATTATAGAGTATTCATGGGATTCATTATCCATCTCATATGACACACATTCAAACCAATATTAGTTCATAGTTCATACTTAATGGGCAATGATGGAGCCAAAGGACTAGCTAGCCTTTGTATTCTTGAGCCACCTACTTAGAGGGATTAGACACATAATCCAAACATCAATTAACACATGTATGATCATATATATTCACTACATAATGGGTGATAATGGAGCTAAAGGGCTAGCCCTTATATTCTTGATCCACCCTTATGGATTTGAGCACTCAGCTCCGTTCATGATATTACTCTTGGTATAACACATACATATAATTACTTAGCATCACTCAACATAACTCAACATCACTCAACATCACAATAGGTTTTATAATAGTTCACATACCAAGTGAGGTGTATTAATTCCTTTCTCTTCCTCTCTCTTTTACCTAGCCTTTGTATGTTCTTATTTTAGACATAACATGCCTAGTAATAATTGATCTACTCTTTGTTTTCTCTTGAAAATCTATGCTTCATGCTATTCTGTCTCTACGTATTCTAAACATCACACATCTTCATGGGATTCACCCTTATAGGTAAGTTTAGGTACACTTTATATTTTTTATTTTATCTTATTATTTTGCTATGCTGCATCACTAGAATAAAGAGGCAAATGTAGTCATATAAAATGTCCAAATTGGTATTTTGAGTATGGATTGTGATACTCCATCTATAGATCCTTTTTATATACTCTTGCCACCCTTCTATAGACCTTTTTGCTCATTGGTTGTCATCCAAAACGTTCTAAATGGTCATTCCACCTCAATTAGATAGTATTCCCCATGCCAATATTGTTCCCCCAAGTCTTGACCCTGTATGATAGGAACACCCAATTTGGGCTATAACACCCCATAGAGAAGTGCCCCATTTTTGGTGGTCCTATCCATTTTCACTTTGAGACACAATGATCATTTTCATCTAGTTCTTATCCTTAATTAGGTTGGCCTAACATGAATACATCTGACCCATGACCAATTATTCCCTATAAAATCCCACTCAAAGCTCATTTACAAAAGGAGGTGACCAAACTTACAATGTAACCAAGAATAAAAACAAATCACTAAGGTAAACTTCCCTATTCTTTACACATAGTCACCTAACATAGCTGTAAACCTATTCAAATCCTCATACTAGTCCCTAGCCACATCAAACACTATCAATATGGTATTTGCATCTACATCACACTATTGTATAAAGCATACTAGGTGGGAGAACTACATATGGCTTGATCCCTCTTCAAATTATTGGTATGTAGGCAACATGCCCACACAAGGGGTTTGGATTGCATGTTTAGTACATCTTTCACATTAACCCCCATCTTTCTTAAGTGACTCAAATGTCATTTTATCAAGCATGATGGAGGGTTAGGGTTTGAAGACAAAATTAGCTCCAAAATAAGTTTTATCAATGAACAATACTTGATTTTTCATAGGCATGCTCACACAAGCACAACACAACTACCCAAAAATTTTTAGGTCTCTATGATTAGTTTGGATAATAGTGGTAGGAATGGACAATAAAACTAGACACTAAAGCATCCACTTTTTGGTGATCCTATCCTTTCACTCAACAAAATCTATATTTAGGTTTACAACACCTTCCCAATATTGTACAGCTATTTCAACATCTATATCAGTCATCTCAATCTATTTTCTAACTAATTTATATTTCTTCTTATTTATTTTTATTTTTAGAAAGGTGAAAAAGACAAATAGTTATACAAATGAGGACTATATTTATTGCCATATTTTGTATTGATTTATTAATATAGAACCTTAAATAAGATATGAATAAAACTCCATTATTCCCAAATAAGTTAAAATAGACTCATTTTTTATTTTGATAATTTTGACATAAAACTTTGGATTTTTTGTACATATAAAATTGACTATATTGGACTTGACTCACAAATGAATTTATGGTTTTACTAACCATATAACATAAAAACCTTTTTACCTTTTTTATTTTTGTCAAGACTCTTTTGGAATAATGAGCTTGATAATAAAAATTTATTTGAAATAATTTATTTACAATAAAATTCAACGACTCAATTATTTTTATACTCTTAAATTTAAAACTATTGTTGGGATGACACAAAATATCAATACTTTAAAATCAATGACTTATTAAGACTTTAACTATATTAATACATAATGAATCTACAAAACATTGACACTATATTACATGGCTCAATAGAAGACTATATGGATGTAACCTTAATTATTATATTGAATGCACATGTGGAAAAATTCATGAAGTTTCATAATTATTTATGGTGTTGGTATTTAAAGTTAGGTTTCCCATACCAATGTCATTACATCACACAATTTGCAATATTGGGATAAATTTTATAAATATTTATGGTGTTGTATATTTTGAGTCATGTTTGTCATACTAATGTGGTGTAATTTATAATAATAGAACAAATTTTGGAAATACTTTGATTGTTGCATATTTTAGTCATGTTTCCCATACCATGATGTTTTGTGGTGTACTTCAAAACACTAGGACAAATTTCCAAAATATTTTTCCTAAAATTAATCTACCATGTGAAATAACTTGTTGAGGATTCAAGGTGATGCACGAACTAGGTATATATGTAGAGAAAAATATTCCACTACAAAAGTGATGACTATGAGCAAATAACAAATGAATTTTCAGACCAAAAATTCTAGCCAAAGCCATTGAGTTCAGTTAGATAATGAAGTAGGATATAAATGGCTTGAGCATGTATGAAGCATAGTCTGGGCTATAGACTGAGATTCAAAAGAATCATTTCCTCTATTCATTGGTAAAGCATTTGATTGCATAGTTTTGATGATTTTGAAAATATATTTCTTAATTTTTAGGCATTGTAAATAATTGGTTGCATAATAGAATAGTCAAATTATTCTATCAATAGGCCTGTAAATCCTAAGATAGATGTTAGATGATAGGCATAGAGCATAATAAATTGGTAGGTAGGTTGTTAGATCTTCAAGATGTATCACTTCTCTTTCTTACACATTATTTTTTGGCTACATATCACAAAAATATTTTAAACAAAATAGTGGTGCCTGAACAATTATATCCTAATAGTCTTTAAGAGTCAAAACACCTTAATTATACAATGAGACCAGAAACTAATATTGTAGATAAACTAGATAATAAAAAATCTATTGTAAAATGTTGACTATCAATGTGTATGGGAAACAAAGCACGTGGAACGTAGTTAAAGTTGTGAATCTTTCTAAATAATTAAATACACCAAGAATATTATTGATTTGAGATGATTAACACCTAGATATTTACAATTTTATAGCACATATCATGATCATATTTGATAAAGGGATATTTAGGATCACATGGCATCATCAACATCTATAGGACTATTAATTTGAGGAGACTTGTATACCAAGTTAGCAATATAATAAAAGTCACAAAGATATGATGATGGTAGGCATAAACTAGAGGATTTTATACTAAGAGAAACATGGTTTAAATTTAAAATATCATGTTCTCCAATCTAATGCACCAGATTCATATAGATGCACTTATGGAACCTTAGGTGGCAGAGAAGCCAATGTTGGCATAATGAGCAAAAATGAATGGATCAAGAAGATTATTTTTGGTTTTCTATAATTGTAATAATTTTTGATAATATGTATGTTGTCTCCTTTATAGACTCTCATCTAGACTCCATAACAAGTTCAGGACCAACTCGCTCTGATACTAATGTTGGATTTGGATGAGCTTATTAGAGTTTTACTTCATACAATTACTCAAAGAGTTGAACCATATAGAGAAAGATATATTGAACACATAAATAATATTATTATATTACATTAAAAATCATATGACATAATATAATTATATAATATAACATATCCTATTATCTAGGAATCCCACTAACTAATAAATCTCCTAGAATCTCCTACAATCTCCTAAAATAGTGAGTTGGGTGAACAACCAATATTACATAAATATATGATTTTTGTCTAAAAAATCATTTAAAATCTTAGTAAATTATATTATGCTAAATAATATAATCTAAATATAATTTAAAGACTAATAAATCCTAATAACCCTATTAAGATTATTGGCTATATAGGCAATACTTAGAAATAAATGGGGTTGCTAGGGCTAGCTCGACTCATGTTACTAACCCCTTTTTACCAGGTTGCAAGAGGCAAAATGAAAAAGAACTAGGGATGTTTATTATATAGATATTACACACGAGTGAACACAACTATATGCATACAATAATTATATAGGGGGCATAACATGCCTACTACAAATTTTAAGTCACTCTTGTACATATCTTAGATTGTACACTTGTGTTGGTACTAAACATAAGCGTTGACATTACTATCCTTGGTGAAACTACTATCTAGAAGTAAAAATTAGTTATAATATAGAATGAATAAATTCAGGATATCTAAGACAACCCTATGATAAATCCTGATCATTTTTATGGTCTAAAACATAATAACAAACAAGATATACTCTCTTTATCCCTTAGTTTCTTAGTATTTACTATATTTATTACACATGCTTAATTGATATATATTGTCAAAACACTACAATTATATTAAAATATAAATATTACCTGATTACATTCAAATATATTTATTTTTTATATATTTTTCTTATGAATCCAAAAGTATTAAAACATTTGGTGACCCATCTTATTCTTGTTGAACCAAAATGCTAGATTGCATATTAAGGTTTTTTCCTTCTTTGAAAGTTCATCTCAGATTTTTATATTTTATTTTTAGATTTGATTTCTCTCTCACTTATATGGGCATATATTAGGAATGCTTAGTTATATTCTTGTTTTGGTCCTCCTAGTTGTGTGCTTGGTAGTCATCATAAACTAATTTAACCCTTATGGAGCAATTAATGAAAGGTTATACACATAAGATTAATTATGATCATTTATTTAATCCACATGATGATCAATGTATTGTATATGAAGACCTATAAGAACAAAAAAAATAGGATAAAACCACTTTTTCTTATAACTATGAGAATGAAAGAAATAATGATGCAAATGCAAATATAAATGAGCAAGGTAGTTATAATGATGCAAATGCAAATATAAATGAGCAAGGTGGTTATAATGACATTTACACTTATGAATTTGACTATAGTAGTATCCCTCTTGAATATAAAACCTATATTGTTCCTTTGAATTCTAATGATGAAGTGTTTAAAGAGTTAAAAAAGATGCATGATATAATTGGTAAGCCAAGTGATAACATTCATAGTGTTCAAAATCAAAATGTTGCAGGTATAAATTATTTACTAACTTTAAAAAGTGAGTCTGCATCTTCCCTTCCCAATGATGCAAATGTAAAATAAGTTGAATTTTCCTCCAATATCCCTCATAATGAAAATCTTGATGAAATCAAGTGTGTCTCCTTTTCCACAAATATTTCTAGTTTTAAAAATTCCATTTCTTCTTACATGGCTAAAATGGAAATATTCAACTTTCTTCTTCCCCTCTAATTTGTGAGGAACAAATTACATGTCCCATATCTCCCATTGTGTCGATGAAAGGAAAAAATGAGAGTGCATCTAAAAATCATACAAAAACAACTACACAAACTACATTATTTAGGGACACAACAAAAGTCCCAAGTATATTTGATGTATCTTTTACAAAGATTAAACCACATAAATCCAAGCAACAAAAAACATTTTTCCCATAGGCTTCCCAATGAAATAATTTCTTAAGACAGATAGAAAGGATGCAAATTATAGTTATGTCAATGTTCCATTCTCACATAACAATTATTTACCTCAACTATAAAGTGATATTGCATTCTTAAAACCTTTTTATCTTAGATGCAAAATTAAAACTAAAAGTGAAGGTGCTATTTTTCCATCCCTTGATGTGGTACATAAAATAGAAAGTGTTGCATGTTCTTCTCAAAATGAGAGTGTATTTCATAGTGAAATTATTTATCCTATTCTTATAAAATGTCATGAAATTTCAAGAAATGTAGCACCTTGCAGTGATAATAATATTAAACTTTGTGATATTCACAAAAATATTCCTACATCTTTAGACATGGGGGTTCCTCTAATGAACATTAAAAAATCATGTGAGGAGCCTATTTTAGAGGATGATAAAGAGTCAAGCATTCCTATGTCTATACAAATGGTAATTTAGAACCCTTATAAAAAGCCTCAACTTATTATTATGACATGTTTTTTAATTATGACTACCATTAGAGATTTGCAATAAGAAGTCAATACTCTTAAATTACAAGTTTCTTCTCATGAAGTTATTCTTGAGGAGAATACATTAACAAAGTAACCTACTGCTAGAGACATGTTTGATTATCTCTATCCTTAAAAATTTGTTATGCCTAATTTATCCTCTTTTTATGGTCAAGGGTATCTTAAAATTAATTTACAATGATAGACACACTCTTTTGAACATTAGGTCCAAAATGGAAGCTTGTTATTAAAGGATTTTTATTGTAGCTTAACCCAAGGGGCTCTTAATTGGTTTTATACTCTACCAAATGGTTCATTATCAGATTTAAAACAACTTTAAGATGTATTTATATCACATTTTCATTGTTATATCTTACCCAAATTACCATTGGAAAATTTTAAAATGTTGATATAAACAAGAAATGAGCCTATACAAGATTATGTTATTCAATTTAAAGATGTTTTGTACTCCTTACATTATACACCCTCAGATTTGGAAATAAAATTTATATTTAGTAGAAGTTTTATTTATCCACTAAGAGAAAGAGAATTAAATAAAAAAATTTCTTCATTTAATATATTATATTAGGATGTGCACAAATATGCATGCACATTAATGAATACCCAAACTAAGTTGCCTATTTCTCCATTCAAACCCACATATGGTAAAAATCTTGTTTCCAAAATAAATAAACAAGTTAAAAAAATTCTTGAACCACTTCAAAAAACTTTATATAACGAAACCCATATATCACAAAATAAATAATAAAGGTATTGAATAAGGGAAAGGAACATGCTTATAGAGTATCTCCCATATTTAGACCATATACCACTACCAAACGGTAGCCTATTCAGTTTGATTGGTAGTGAGATAGACCACATGACATATTATTATTTTTTTTGGATAAATGAATGATCACACTCCCTCCTAATTCAAATTACCCACCTCAGAGATTTGAGAAGGCAAAAGGACAACACTTTTACACTTATCATGGTATCAATGGTCATCAAGATAATACATGTTTTTCTCTCAAGCAAAAGTTTATATAGTTAGCCAATCACAAAATCATTGCATATAGAAAAGACATATCTAGATCTATTCCACATACTTCTCTTATAGGCTTATCTAAGAAGGCCTAGACATCCCATGCTGATCCATGTGAGAAACACATGGTCCATTGGACTTCATAGAAGAAGACTTCTAGTAGAAGTCCTTTTCCCAGTGTTCTCTCTCCTAGGATTGATCTCTGCCATACTGATCCTACCAAGGACCATTGGCCAATTAGGTCCTTCATAAAGAGACATAGGGAGAAGGTAAACTTTCATAGTAGATATGGGTACCTAAATAAATACATATAAATTTATAGGATATTTTAATAGATAATTACATAAGCATAATCTGTAGTTCCATTTTCACATGATCATTAAAGTCAAGATTTCTTATACCCATCCAAATTTCATTACATACGGTGATGTATTTATTGCTAATATAATAAAAAATTTAAAAAATAATCATACTTTTTATATATTTTAAAAAATCCTAACATACACCACATAAATAAATGCAATTAAAAAATTATACAATGACCAATAGATAATTAAATAATGCAAATCCATTTGACACCAAATAGAACCATGTGAGCAATGTCATAAATATATAAGTTGATAAAGTGTTTATAAAAATAAGCATATCAATCATATGTTGGGTTCATATCCTTTGGGGTGCACTCATCACTAATATCAACATCTACAAATCTAACACCTCTCAATGTAGATGCTCTAGGATTAAATTGAGGTCCACATGAACATGATAGCACATGCACTTTATCCTCAAAATCACATAACCATCATAATGTATCCTCATTATCACATATTAAAGTGTCATAAAAATCAACCAACATTTACATAATCTCATTATAACTTTGCTATGGGATGTCATGCCTATCTAGCTTTGTAGGCAACTCTTCGCACTCCATGACCATAGTATGGTATGCTACCCTAAATATCACAAAAGGATAAAATAATAATGCAAGGGAAATAATAATGTTAAAAAATATCTGAATAAATCCATATCTATCTACATTAATAGGAACAATGTGAGTAAGGGCTTGTATTGTCTGATGGACCATCATTGACCACTTATGGTTACCTAAAAACATTCAATATATGATACCGGTTAGTGATGTATATAAAAACCAAATAATTTATATACTATTATAACCAAATAAAATACAAAAAATTAAAAAATGGTACTCACATGTTTCCTTAATGGTCACCTCATCCATCAATGCTAGTCTTGCAGGAGTAAAGTCACCTACCTCACTACTTATGTCTCCTATGATACCACCTTGTGTCTTAAAAAAGACACTTGGGGATGAAACTATAATATGAAATAAAAAAGGTCACCTAGTTCTAACCTAAAAATATACATATCCATCATTACAAACCACATCATCTCCTATTACCAGGGGAACTAAAGGATCTCACTCATCATCTAAACATGGGGATAGATATATAATAGTAGGTGTGGGCCTATTATGTGGCCTATGACTAGTCTATGTCATCTAATTCCATGGATATGGTGTTGATGGCACTCTTTAATCTATCCCAAAATATCATAAAACTCAGTCATACTAAAACAACTCATAGACACTAGGAAATTAATCAACCAACCACATATTGATATGGACCCTCTATAACTCATGTCCATCCTTAGGCCATCTAATAAAAGTCTTGTAAGGATGACATACAATATAATATAGAGATAAATGACCTAAAGTAATATTGTACTCCATCATGGTATGAAGTATACCATGTGGAATTACCCACCACTCAATAAATATCTATGGATGAGTCCATCAAGTGAGGGGACCAAAAATTATCCATACCACCGTGATATGTTTATATGCCCAAACATGTAATACACTCATTTCTCCAATACCCCCACCATGAATATCTAATTCAAACCTATAGATATCTTTAGATAAATGGGTTAGTACAATATAACCCTTTGAATACTTAGTCTGATCAAGCTCAATGTGATGCACTACCTAATACATCTGATAATAAATACCAATAGTACCACCTTTCATGGCCATAAATGATGCTAGTAAAATGTAAATAAAATTTCATATCCATAAAAAATCACCTCTAATAATGATATAAAATGAATAATTCTATTGGGATATATGTTAAGAGCCCTATGACCAGTAAAATATACATGAGAATGCTAAATATAGCCTCATATACCATCTCTATCAACTTGGACTCTGTCACCCCTAATTAGAAGCCAAAAAATCTGATATATATCCTCTAAGGTGACTATCATCACACCTATAAGAATCCAAAAATTAGATGTATCTTGATTCACCTCTTAGATAGGACTATAAGGAGGTGAATATCATAGGGGATCTATCATAGATGGGCCATGTGACCCAATCTTGCTTGATCAATAATAGCCTAGTTGGCTGCATCAATACCCAACTCTACTAGTGTCAAATAATGTCACCTATGCCAAAACTCTTGAATATGAATATCCTTATGTAATCAAGATAAAATAATAAATAGTCATTAGTGATTATATTTTGATGTAAAAATATAGAAATAAAAACTAATCATACAAAAATAGAAAGACATTAATGTTAGACATGAGTGTCCATGTGGGACATAAACGTTAGATGCTAACATCCACATGTGATGAAAATGTAGGAGGGTAGCATCTGACATTGGAAACTTGTGATGAGTTACCAATACAAGTGTCTAGGATGTTGATGCAAGTGTCTGACCTCCTACAAAAAATCCCTAAAAATATACACAAAATGATTTTTTTTCCAAAATTCAAACTTAACAATAAATTATAATAAAGCCTACTTACTAGCCCAAAGAATTATTGGCCAGTTAAGGCACTCCAAAGCACATAAAATCCCATTGGGTAATGGTGTCTTATATATGTCATGGTTATTATCTTAAATTAGAGTTCAAAATTTATAAAAATTCAACATGCAAATGATTTCAAATTTCTATTATAATGCACCTATTATACCAATTTTGCACTAACTTTAAATGTGCATATCTTGAGCCCTGGTTATTCAAATTCAAAACTATAAGCTGCATTGGGATATAAATAATGAGTCATTCCATATTATACCAAAATTTAAAAATTTTAAACATTGCCAAAAATCACTAATTTTTTTGCTACACATAAATATTCTTCTAGATTCCAAATACTACCTAAAATAATGTTACAAATTACTGACCATAATACTTTCAAAACAATATCAAGTAACTTATATGGATCACATCATCTATTTTATTTTTACAAGGAGAGGAAAAAAACACTATATCACCTCCTCCAAAAAGGGGGGGAATCTTAGTAGGGAAATGTCTATGAACATTTTCTACATAATCAAATATAGTTTACACATTCTCCACATTTAATGGGGGCATGCTTTGGAAGCATGGTCTCCACACCTATTCAACATCTCCAAATTATAGTAGGGACTTGTTTTTGAAAAATTTCCTCCACATCAGTACTTATTGTAGTTTTCAAATTTCTCCATACATAGTGGGGGTGTGAATTAGAAGCATGTTATCAACACTTACATAGTTTATAAATTGGAAAAAAACATACATAATATATGATTTAGATTCACAGTTGTAGTAAAATTCTATACATTGGTACCATTTTCTATACATAATTTCAACATGAGACACATCTAAGGTGCATATGATATGAAATGTGTGCCTAATATTATAAAATCCAAATCAATTTTAGATTCTAAAAATCATTTATGGACTGTTACCACAATGTAAAAACTTATACATACTAATAGCCTGATCAGACTTTCATGGACTGTATTGATCCTTACCCATCTACAATGGTTGTTATTATTTTTTGTGTGATTTAAGGGATTAAATCACCTAGTCTCACTAAGTTTATGGGTCAAATTGATTACATCACTCACCTTATATAGAGATATACATATACATATATTTTTCTCTTAAGTTGTCTCTTTGGGATATGATATTATCAATGGTTGAATCACCACTCTTCCTATTCCATGTTGGAAGCATGATCACATCCTATCTCTCCTTAATCTAGGTAAAAAAACAAAAAGGTACAATACATTTGACCACTTGTAGGCTCACTCATATTCTTAAATATAATATGGATGAGGTTACAATCTCACTATCTACTTCTCTAGTTTTTAGCACTCTAGAACCATTTCTATCCATGTTATTTCATTATGTTACTTTTTATTATTGATTAAATATAGATTATATAGGATGATTTAACTTTTTGGCACATTCTTGGTTTTTGGTAATGTTTAAATAAAATATTAAAGAAAAAAATTTAGGTGAAGACAAGGTGTGTTGTCCACACCACAATATGTATTTTATTTTCCTTTAAGATAGTAATTATAGTTTTTACTTAATTACTAGATTAAAGGGGGGAAAATGTAGACATATATTTTGGTACAAGTGCACATATTTCTAATCTCTTTGTATGTATGTAACTTTTCACTGAGAATTAGACATCTAGTGACACAGTCTCTTATGGACCTCTTTGGTTTCATCTTATTTCACTTGATTTACCTACCCCTTGGGCCTATGTGATATGTATGTTCATCTTCATCCAATGTATCTCAGGGATCCATGCCTATTGTACCTATTTTATATATGTTTTAATCCCTTGAACACTTGAATCCATCTTAGACACTAGTATTGACATTGGTGTTTATCTTTAACGCAACTATCTAGGCTTATATTTTAATAATTTTTAAATATATTTCACTTTGTGACCATTTTGTTAGACCTCTTTGCCCATCCTATGGTCAAATTTTTATGTATCATTATAGTCAAGTTTTTATGCATTACTAGGTTCTAATTAAAATTAAAAAGGTTCCTATATATACAATGGCTATAATCTAATCAATACACCTAACAATATGATAAGGAAACTCTCTAATTAGAAAGTATTATTTATTTTATGTTATCAAATTGCACTAAACACTAAATCAAATACTTGAAGCATTTAAAATGTCAAATATACTATTTCATCACTTTTACCATGGGTTAATGGGAGAAATAAAATATAGTTGCACTATTATAATTCCAAACACATGCATAAGAGGGAGAAATACATGTGAGTCTGAGCCCCTCTTAGGAATATTGTGTATGTAGGCAACGCTTAGCAATAAACAAGGTTGCTAGGTCTAGTTGGACTCATGTTACTAACCCATTTTTACCAAGTTTCAAGAGGCACAATGAAAAAGAACTAGGGTTACTTATTATCTAGATCTAACACATAGACAAACATAACTAGAGGCAATAATTACATAGGGGTAACACATGCCTGGTATAATTTTTTAGTCACTCCTATACATAAAGTTTGATTAAAGGGAAAAGAGTTAGAAATTGCATAAAGAAAACCTATTCTAAGAATGGTGATGTACCAAGGTTGTCTTCCACATGAATGACATACCCTAATGCATGATACAAAAAAATACACAAACTATTTTCAATATTTAAAGATTCTAACATAAGTATTTCAGTATAGAGATGAGATGTATAAAATGATGCAAGGTAAATGAACTAAAAGACATGTACATTCCAAGAATAGTTATACACATGTAGAAATTTAACACACTTGGATGCACTCTATATGACCTATTAAACCCAAAAATATTGCTCAAGCATGAAGGAAAATTGATATAAGGATGAAAACCATCACCTTTTGTCACTATATATCACATACACACTCAAGAAATTGCTCAACACTTCAAAGGAAATAACTTGTACTAATGCTTAAAGGCAATATATCATTCCAATAGGGATTCATCATGCACTATGTGGTCTCTTTTACACTAGCCCAAGGGCTATATATATAGTTGGGAGGAAGTGGGAGGAGGAGCCCTTTGGCACCAGAAAGGGGAATCATTCTATTAGAGGTCTTTATCTTCAGCTATAATCATCTTTCTACAAACTCCCCTTTGTTCTCTTCAGACCCATCTTTATACAAACTCTCTATAAGTGTCTATACCCTTTGACTACTCAAACATGCCCTTTGGAAATCCTTTTATGGAATCTACACAAGTGCCTATACCCTTTAGACTTTTTTTGAAGGACATTTTTGTCGAGAATACTCCTTCAAGACCTTTGGATGGGACCAATTACACTTTTTTGAAGGACACTTTTGAAGACAAAAGACCCTTCAGAATTTTTATATGGAACTTACATGAGGAAAAATTTCTTTGGAAAGCTTGAAGTGTCCAATTCTTTCAGAAAAATTGGAAGGATGAATTCCTTTGGAAAAACTACAAGGGACACTTTCCTATGGATTGGTTGAAAATACCCTTTAGAAAAGTGTAAAGTGTCCCTTTTAAAAACTTGAAGCAGACCAATTCTTTAGAATAACAAACCCTTTAGAAAGATTTTTTCAAAAAAAAATTCCAAAAAAAATCCTTCGAAAATCCTTCAGAGATAGTTCTTTCAAAAAAAAGTAAGGGACATTTCTTTCAAAAATCTCACAAAGTACCCTTCAAAAAACCTATTTAGGACACTTTCATGAGAAAAATACCCTTCAAAAAAGTGAAATTTGACACTTTGGAAAACTTGAAGTAGACCAATTATTATAAGAACAAACCCTTTAGAAATATTTTTTTGGATAAAAAATCTAAAACAATTCTTTTGAAAAATTTATAAAGGACATTTTTTTGAAATGGACCAATTGTTTCAGACTTTTCCCAAGTGACACTTCTTTCAAACTTTTTGTCCAAAACAAAAAGTCTAAATAAAGAACAAACCTTTCAAAAATGTTGTTTAGACAAAAATTTGAAATAAATCCTTTGAAAATCTTTCTAATGCCCTTTAGAAACTTGAAATATGCCCTTCAGAAAAGTTGAACACGTCCCTTCGCAAGAGAAAAAGACCCTTCGATAGAATGGAATGTCCCTTCAGAAAAGTGCAAAGTGTCCCTTTGATTTATTAATGATCCTTTGGCATTCCTAAAATGTACCCTTCAAAAAACCTATTTAGGACACTTTCCTTTAGACTTCTTTGTTTCAAGCAAGAAGTCTGAAATAATTCCTTTGAGACTTGGACAAAAAAGACCAAACAAAGGCTACTGAAGGAAATAACACTTGGTATTTCTTTGTTGTGGGCATGAACCAATAAATATTATATACTTATCCAAAAGAAAGATGCAAAACTTGGGAGTGAAAAATGGCTAACACATACCTCAAGGCCACCATATAGTCTTGCCTCACCTCTTTCGCTACATCTTGTCAGAATTCCTTAATGAATGATCAACTTCCACCATAAAATATTCATTAAGAATAAACCATGGTATGACTACAAACCCCATCCATATCTTTAATATATTAAATTTGAGATAATCTAATAACAAATTAGATAGGTTGACCACTATCTTATTTCCCTAATCTTCAACCACTGTATTATGATGAAAAATAATCTTAGAAACTGACCTTGATTCTAATGTGTCAAACAGGGGTGCACCAATCAATAAATTTAATTGACTTCCTTCCAATCATTATGTAGGATAAAATAATTATAACTATCCATTACCATCTCCCTCACACTTGTGCTAGCCAACCATTCATCCAACATGCCATGAAATGAGTTATCATCAGATTCATTGGAAATATGAGAACTCCTCATGTTTGGCACATCACCAACTTCATTAATGTATGGTGGTGGCATAATAATGATCCAATTTAGATATGAATATTGCATTGAACTCATGGAAGGAAACATGGAAATAAAACCTACATGACCATCTTTGTTCAACCTCAGTGAGTTACAAAAACTAGAGCTAAGACCATTGTTAATAAGCTACATTGGTAATGGGGATATCAAAGATTCAAAATCAGCCATTAAATTGATCCCATATTTAAAATAAAATCACCATTGTATTTTCACATGATAACTATGCACTTATTAGAATGTGACATGTCAAAACTAGGCATGACCAAACCTTCAATAATTATTTTAGAGTTTAACCTCCATGTCTCTTAGTCTAAGGAAAGCAAAAAACCAAAATAAATATGCTAAAAAAACCCTACTCCAATAGGTCCATTTTCATCACCATCCCTATTTAGTTCTTCCAAACTGTGAATAATTTTTACCTGGTTGGACTTCCAAGAGGAAAATGAATCCAAATCTCTTCTTCAATGTGTATGGTAGCCAAACCAAAGATAATTAAAATTCCTTCATTTTATGATTTCATATTTCAGCTTGAAACTAATTTATCTAGCATGGGATACCCAATCCAAATCCATTGATAAATCAACTCACAATGAAAAATATAACTCCACATATAGCTTGTAAAGTTTAGAGGCAATTCTATCATGGTAAATTTTAACGATGAATATTCGTTAATTCACAAAGATTCAAATTTTGAAAATTTTATGTTTGGAAAATTTTTAGGGTCAATATATGGGTTTAGATCACCAAAAATTTAGGAATATAAATTATTTTAGGGGTTAGTTCACCAGTCATTTATAATAATATCTTATATTACACTTTAATTTACCACATATATAGTATAACCCCTCCCCCCCTCCCCCCACAATATTAAATAAGGTAACAAGTAGAACCAGAACTGATAAGGCCATGTAAATAGAGGACTATAGCACTAAATGGAATCACTTAAATAGATGAACTAGATGATGATATCGAATAGTAATAGTATTGATCAGAGGAACCAAATGATAACGTTGAATGATAATACCTTATGATAGTGTTGAATAAAAGTGCCAAACAGTGGCTTCCACTCTATGACCATACCATATAACTAACAAGTAGAATGGTGCCACCACCAAATGGCATAACCAAAATGTAGCATCTACTCTGTGACTAGATGATAAAAGCAAATAATAGAACTGATGTGTTTCATCCTTGATCATCATGGCATCTGGTGGGAATGGTAAAAGGACAAGCCAATTATGAGAAAAATTGAGCATAAGAGCTAGTAAAAAAAACCATACATTCACAATGCACTCAAAATATAGGTATTTATTATTTTTTAGTTTATCATAAATTTGACTTTAACCATTAAATAATATTAAAACAATTTTACATGTAGAAATCCCCACTGATATTTCACCAACAAGAATTAACTAGAATAACATGTCACCCCTTGAAGATTATTTTGATGATGACATGCCACCACTCATAGGCGCTCCTCTAGTTTTTTATGACAATGATCATGACACTCAAGTGGCATAAGGCATTGTTGGTTCTCACCAAACACAAAGTTTATCTGAAAACTCCACTTAGAAATATTCACAAAGGAAGAAAAGTATATGGATAATTAGAAGGTCCTTTGAGGTGGATTGGGAAACAAAATTTTCCTTCATATAACCTGTAAAGCTTAAAAATGTTGATAATACTCCAATATAATGCATATGTATAATATGTGGCTAGAAAGTAGGAAAGGAACATAGAATGCAACTGGAATTGGACATGATTGAGAAACATTGTGAAAAAGTATACGTGATAGTGAAACACCTAGATGGACTGATAAAAAGAACACATAGGTGGAAAAATATAGAAGAATGCATGCATTTAAGATATGCACACGAGTATGAAAATTATAAGAAACATCAAAAACATCTTGTTGAAAAAGGGGGAATAATTGTAGAAATTTTTGGAAAAGTTATCCAGTCCCATCTAAAGGCCATATATATATATATTTCTCTACTATATACCATATTCTAAAAAAAGGCAGACCTATTTTTAATTTTTTAGATTATAAGATTTTATTTCAACATAACGGATTTTTAGATATTCCACAATCACATTAGTTAGATAGTAGTGCTTGGGAAATGGAAAAATATCTATCAATGGTTGAGAAGGAAGATTTGAAACAAAAATTTCAAAATTCACTATTAATCTCAATATCCATTTATGAGGTCACAACAATTAACAACACATCTTGGGTTTACATGCATGTTTATACTTTTGATAACTATTCAAGACAACCTCATCTACTAGTAGTTCATAAAATGGTAGAAAATTTCAATGCAAAAAATCTTCACACATTGATTGTATCTAATTTGAAAGATAAAGCTAGGATGGATGATTATGTAATAGATATAAAGCTAGTGTGTGCTGGGGTTGATGGTGCATCAATTATGTAGGGGCATAAAAATGGTTTGTGTGTTCAGCTAAAAATAATAGTTTCTCCATATATGATTCTTATTCATTGCATGGATCATAGGATGAATCTTTCATACAAAATAGTTAGTAATTTGCTAATGTGGCAAAAGTGGAGGAGCTCATTCATGACCTACATGTTTATATGTCAAGTAGTCCAAAAAGATTTTAAGAGTTCCAAAAATTTACAATAAGAGTGAATGATGATAAGAAACTATTGAAAGATGTTGATAAAATATGGATTTCTATGTATGAACTTGCATGCTGAATTTTTTTAGAATATCCATCATTAGTAGGTTTTATGTATAAATATTATAGAGAAAATGAAAAGGCAAAAAATTTGTTGTACCATTTAATAGATTTGGAAATGCTGCTAACATTATTTGGAATTTTCCCAATGCTAAAGGAAATGAATTTTTCAATGAAACATGCTCAGGAAAGATCCATTTATATTATTGACTTCGTATGCTTGAGAAAATGAGTATGTCAATCTCTAGATATAGTATACACTTTGAATGAAAAGATTTAAGGTGCTATTTTTAGCAATTGGTAATATTTGACATATATAAGGAACCTTGAGAGCTATTTGAAATTGAATATCAATGATCATATTTGTGTCATTATTAATGTCAAGGAGATACCAATGCACACTTTCTAAAAAAGACCTGATCTTATGGGAAGTAAATCTGAAGAACTGCCTGTAACATGTATTTTGTATGATATTGTTCTATCTAAAACCTAGATGAAACTAAGTATAATTTCACAAAACTTATCTATATAGATCATAGATAATTTTCAAATGGATGATTTATTGGAGGTCATGGTAGTTGTGAATCCCATTTTATGGAATAGTAATAACAATAAAAAATTGATTAATAATTTATTTCACAAATACATGAGTTGTCTTGTAAAGCATTTTGGTAAATCTTTAGAGATCAATAAAGTTGAAATAAAATGTATTTTGGAAAAGGATTTATAACATCTCAATAAATTCATTTTAGAATTATAATGTTTGAAAAATATCACCTTCTAAGCAAACCAATAGAAAATGGGATAATTACATGGCTATGGAATTTTTTTTATCCTAGCAGTATATTGTAGGAAAGTCTAAGTGAATATTTCTGATTATATGATATTTTAAAAATAATGATGATGGGCTTAGTGGAAGATGAAAGAGTATTCAGTGCATTATCATTCATTAAGTCAAAACTTTGAAACAAATTGGGTAAAAATTTAGAAACTTGTTTGAGATTGTATGTTCCACATTATGTTGTGGACATGTTTCCTTATGAAATAGCTATGGCAACATGGATTTCTCTAACTAAAAGAAGAGGTGTCAGTAATATAATGACAAATAGAGAGGATGTAAATAATGAAATTTAATATGGCATTGACATAACATATGCAAATGTCACTAGCAATAATGAGGTTTATGTAGGATTGTTTCAACTACTAGAATATTAGATATATATTTATTTCAATTATCATATTCGGATTTCTAATTTCATATAATTATTTTTATTGTAACATGTTCTACATAATAAATTCATTACAATTGTGGATAGTATTATCATTTAAAATATTTTATCCATTCATCATGCAACTTTCCCTTTTATTTAATTGGTTTTTAATTGTTTTTTCATTTGAAATAATTTTAATTTGATATTGTAGCACCATATTAATATTTTTAACTTATTGCTTAAAAATAAAAATTTCAAGTCAAATACAATGGTGATACAACATGACAAGCCTATTAAACAACATGACCAAATTTAAAACAATAAAAACATAATCTAAAATAAATATAATAATTAAAAATGATGAAATCTCATCAAATTCAAATTCATACCCAGTTTAAATCCAAAGGAAAAAAATAATTGTAGTCCATAATTGATTTCAATTTTTTTTTGGAACTATATTAATTGAATAAACTCATATTTAATAATATTGAATTTATAACATCATAAAATTCAAAATCAAATTCATACTCAATCATATCTCCAAATTCATAAAAATAAATAAATGCATTCCACATCACTATTTTGTTTGAACTACGTCAACTAAATAAACTCATATTCATACTCAATCCTAGCTCCAAATCCATCACAAAAAACAAATGAAGTCCACATCATTATTTTTTTTGAACTACATCAACTAAATAAACTTAGATTTAATAATAGTGACTTTACAAAATCACAAAATTCAAATTGAAATTCATGCTAAAGCCTAACACCAAATCCATAAAAAATAATAATTACAATCCATGTGGCTCATCCACTAATTAAAACTTAATAAATTGATCATTGCAAATCAAAACTTCAAATTATCATTTAAAATATCTTTTTTAAAACAAAACATTGATTTCAAATATTATAGAGTTTAAAACATCATAAATTAACAATTTTTGGGGGTTTCACTTTTGAACTACTTTCTCAACAACAAAATCCACATTCCTACCACAATACTTACTAATATTTGCATCCAATTTCTCTTTGTCATCCTTCAATATCCCTACCCTTACAAGATCCTTAGTTATAAAATTAATATGAACAAGATTTCCATTTTCTTATTTTGAAACATCTTTTGTAGAAAGTAAACTTGGATTGGCATCTATCTTCTACTTAAATAAGGCATTTAGATCTCATCCTTGATCCTTAATGATTTTTTGGATTGCATTATTCTATTTATTTAATAGAATAAGATTTTCCTTGAATTGAATGGTAGAATATAAAGTTTCCCATGCTTTTTTTAGATGCACATTGAGGACCTCAACTTCTTTTTTTAAATTCTCATATTTTGCCTTTAATTTAAAATGAAATCTCATTAGATTTGAATAAAAATAAGTATGACATGAAATTTGAGTAAAATGAAGATACATTACCAAATATTTTTCCTTCTCAAAATTCACAATCATAACAAGGTTGATGTCTTTTGCCCATTTATTAAAATATCCCTAGGATTCTACATTTAAATTCTCCAACCTATTAAGCATAATACTCAACACATTATCATTATAACTATTAGAAATAGTAATTGACCCAGATTTAGCTTAGCCAAATAAAGCATCAATCTTTGTGGCTTCATGTTGCACCAATGAAAATAAATTTTCTCATTGGGAGTGGTTTTGATAATGAGCATTTATTTATTTAATCAATGCCTTCACTTGAAACTCCTAAACCAATACATTTTTTAATTCATCTATAACTCCCTCCTTAATATTTGAAATATACTTTTGTATAACAAATTGTTTAATGTAAAAGATGTAATAACATCATCAAACAAGATAACATTCATTAAGGGGGTAGGGGCGAAGAGGTATAAGGTTCCTCCTAAGAAATAACATAAATATCTATTCCTTGGATAAAATCATGTAGATTGAAAGAAACTCCACCAACTTCATCACTTTTAATCCCCAAATATTTCTCATCAAGATCAATTTCTTGCAAACAAGTCAACCCTTGTGCACTTAATATACCTTTGATAGAGAAAGTGGGGAATTTAGAACACAATAATTACAATGTTTCTCTACTAGGTACTAATGCTTGTGGTAATGTAAGAGTCTTCCACCTTGAGTAAACTATGTTTAAGGTTGAAGGCGATGGCATACTATTCCTCAAAGATTGAGGATGCCTTGCAAAATGTAAATTATTTATAAAAATGGTACATTTTTAAAATAAAACTATATGCTAATTTAAAATTAGAGGTTTAATACTTGTATTTAGAGATAGTATCTCCTCAAATCTATGTGCCATATTGTGAGTGATGGGGGTGGTTTGATCTGGTACATTACATAAAATTTTAGTCATAAAAAATATAATTAAAAAATAAAAGACAAAAAAACAAAATATGCAATGTAAAATATCTTGCATAGAGGGTCCATAAGGCACATTAAATGTTGGGGTTTGTTGCAATGGTGGTTGTTCCATGACAAGCTCAACTGATACTGAGTCAAATACAACATTAAAAATAAATAAAATAATGCACTTGGAAGTTAAAATATCATTTGAAAGATTTAAATAGTAAACTTACATATGAAGATGATGAGGAAGAAACCTTTAAAATGTTTAAAAATCTAAAATGATTGAAATGATGATTTTTTAGACTCAGAATCTATAGATCCTTCAACTCCACATTGTCCTTTTGAGGTAATATGTTTTCATGAGTCACAAAATCTTAACTATAATAAACAAAGTTCAAACATATATTTATCTTTAATTTGGTAATAATTTTAATAAATGAACAAATATTAAACCTTAGTTAAACAAATAAACTAACCTCTTATTCATCCATAGATAAAGCATTTGTGCTCATCTTTGGGTGAAGCAAAATTGGAATCACTATTTTTTGTAGGTCATATAAGGTCTCATATTACAATGCTAAAATACAATTTGAACATGAAACTATGAAACTGGGATTGGTACTAGCATAATTTAATTCAATCCTTATCTTAGAGGAAATAAAAGTACACCAGTAATATCTTAAATTAGAAAGAGTATGAATAATTTAAACTAGTGTCCAATATGGAATATCTAATGGTCTTCCCTAAAATACTGTTCTCAAGAGGAAAAATTAAACTATTGATTTAAAAAAGGGGTCACAAACATCTTCCATGTGGAGGTCCATTTTCTGACTATCTGAAATAAAAGAGAAAAATGAGGAATTTACATATCTAAAGTTGAATTTTGAATATAAAAAAATTATAATTACATACCAGTTTGATCGATCTATAATTTGAAATCTAAATCCAAATACCTATTGTCATCATCTATCAATATTGATTTTAAATTCAAAGGGTTTACATTGTGAAATGAAAGATGTGTTAGATTGTGAATCTCTTCTGGCAAGGTACCAAAGAAAATCATTTTGGATTCAAGGTTCATAATGAAGCTCTTCTCGCTAGTGTCATAGGAAGACATTAGTGATTTGAGTATCCCAATGTCTATTTCATACTAGGGCATGTATAATAGGCTACCAAAGTTGCATTTTAAAATCTAATCATTGTATGCATTTGGATGTTGTACAATTTTCAAAATGTTTAGGTATAGTAGGTTCTTAAAAACATATTTTCTTTCCATGAATAAGGAATTTATATGGGTAGGGGTAAAGGGGGAAAATAAATATATTATACAAAATGTTTAAAATGAGGGTAGAGGGTGAGTATTTATAGGACAAGGGAGGTGATCAAAAAATTAGATAGTAGATCACCCACACTGGTCACCTCATAACATGTCCCAACATCACTGTTTGACACTATTTACATTTGATACATACCAAATGACACTTACCATTTGATGCAGTCATTAGACATAACCATCTAACATAACCATCTTACACAACTATTTGACATAGTTACTTGACATATCCTTTTGACACATCCATCCAACACTATCATCCAATAACCATTCAGTACAACCATTCAACATAGTCATTTGATGTAGACATTTGTTGTAGCCATTGAATGCATCCATCCAAGTGTAGCCATTCGATGCAGTCATTTGGTTCATCCATTCAATGAGATTTTTTAGTGTGGCCTTTCAATGGTTCTATTTGGAATTTATATTTTAGTATATTTAAAAAGTTGTACAAAAAAATAAGAAACTACTTTTTTTTTCTCCTTTAGAATCATCATATATTTTCCATCACCCATAGAGGATTCACCACTACTATGAATCAAATTTTCCTATATTTACCAAATATTTCCAGTAGGTTTTCTAATAGGGCCTCTTAAAATTAACCTTATATTTTATCTAACTCTGCTCTTATTCTTCCAATTACAAACCTTAGAAAATACAACCTTCTTATGTGAAAAAATATTTATGCCACCATTGTTAGTTAGATAATGCTTTATTTAAAAAAATGAAGGAAAAATTCCATGGTTCCTACATCATTTTAAGAAATTTAAGTAACTCTTTTTTCCATTTTAACCCTAAAATTTTGAAGAATCTTCACTTTCATACCAACCCCCTCCCATGAAGGGTATAAATTAAAGAATTCAAGGTTTCATAATCTATAGGATTAGAAGAAGAATTTTAGGAAAAAACTACATTATATTTTATTAATCCATTCACATTTTAGATTTTAGTATACAATAATTTATTATAATTTAGAACATATTTATAAATAACTAATCATATACCAATAAATATTATTTAAAAAAGATACTTGAGAATATTTTAAACTCTCATTTGACCATCTTTATGTTGTGCTCTCTTCATGGTTATAATTGTTAATAGTCAAATTAACATCTTATTCTTTACTACATTCTTATATTACAGTCATTTTAAAATTAAAAAAAAATATTTATGTTGTACTCTCTTCATGGTTATAATTTTTATATCAATTGAACATCATATTATTTGCTATGCTCTTATATTATAGTCAGTTTTAATTTTTTTTAAAAACTTTAATTGAACTATGTTCTTATATGGATTTTTTGTGATGGATTAAAGAAGGTAAAGAGGAGGGTATCAAATGATTAGATTTATTTATAATTTTAGTATTAAATAAAATTAAAATCTATTTAATAGTCAATTTATTTATTAAGCTTCACTTGTTACATGATCATGATCAACTAATTATTAAGAATGTTTATAATTATTTGATTTTAAACATTATTTTCATTTCCAAGCACTACTCATGACTTTTATTGTGCATGGTTGAGATTTTATCATCTCAATGTATGATATATGACCTACAAACAAAGCAAATTAATACACACATTCATTATACTTCACCTCTATGCTCAACACATAAGCATGGTGCCTAGACCATCCAAGCCTACTACCAATAAGGACATGGTCCTTTATGTCATCATGGATTTTTTTATGGGATTAAGGTTTGGGGAAGAATTGGAAGCTTTTGAAAGGTATTTAGGTTATTTTAATTCATGCATTTTATCTTGTCCTTTCAAGTTTTGAACCTTCTCTAGATGTTCTTCAGTAAGGCCAAATAGATGATGCATAAATTCTTTTGATGGATTTCCATATCTTATTCCAAAATTATTTTTCCATAAATTAGAAAGGTAATATATATTGTGTGTTTTTGAGTTATTTTTATAGTATATTTTATTTCCTAAATTAGGGTTTTATTTTTACTTTTAGAGATACACAAGGAGATTAGTGGTATTATTATCTAAGCATAGGATGGTCATGACCTTGGGTCGGTCATAAAGATAAATTAAAAATGAAGGGTCATATTGTAAATAATCTCATGACAGAGAGGAATACCAACCATGAAATGTCATTCACTACCCAAGTGAGGTCAAATAGATATTTTTTTGGATTGATATGGTTTTGGTGGGATATTTAACCTCTATGATTTTTATTAGAGATTTAACCAATCCAGGACACAATCAGGGGCCTTGGTCCCCAAGTACATAAGTACCATAATTACTAACAACAACCACCACTAGCTCAAGAACACCATAAATGACCATAACTAGCCCTAGAATACTAATGATTGGCCACAAATGACCTCTAATACCATCTAAGATTTAAACTTATGTGGTGCTTGTAACAACCAAGTCACTTTACCAACTCACCCACATCTCATCATTGAGGTCAAATAACTAGTACCCAACAGACAATCATGTTTAATCTAAAATTTAGATGTGTGACTATAATGATATAAAATTTTTAGTTAAAAATGATATTATTTGGAAGGACATGGTTTTAAAATAGACGCTATTAAAGTGGAAAATAAATCCTTAGTTATTCTTAATATAAAAGATAATAGTTTGAGATTTTAATGAAACCATCCCTCCTAACTATGATTTTGAGTACAAACTACTATAACTGACTTTATAGAGATATAAAGTTGAATTATAACTTATTTTTATGTTTTATTTATTTATAAAATTTGTTTTCAATTCAAAAAAAGATTGACAAAAAGTTAGGTGGATCTAATTTAGGTTTGGTATTGTGGATTGTGGGTATGATCTCAGGAAAATGCAAAGACAATGGTGATGTCAATGTCAAAGAATGCTAGTAGGGGAAATTTGGTTATGGTATTAAGGTTGATGTCTTCTTTAGGGTGGTGGAAAAGTGTGGAGCCTACTCCTAAAGACCCTATTCTTGGTTTCACTTAAGCTTACTTAGTTGATTCACATCATAAAAAGATTAATGTCAGTGTGGTAAGTAATTTTTAATTAGATACATAGTATTTTTTATATGTTATTGATGGATTTTAGATTATGTAGTAACACATGGATAGAGATTAATGTTTTTAAAAGGTTTTTTAGGAATCTCATTGTTGATTTTATGTTTTTTCAATAAAAATCAAAACCATTTTTGAATTGGGTTTTTTCACCTATTATGTTGAAAAGTACATTAATATTGTAATTTGGTCCCAATGAAATTGGTGCTATATGGAGAGATGCCTAAGTGCCCTAGAGGACATTCCACTATTACCAACTAGATGCTAGAGGCTTAGAATTTACAGCCTTCATGGATGATGTTAAGGTAAAATATATAATAGAAACATGCATGTTAGCCATTTATTCAAATTTGTTTCCTTTCCAAGTTGAGGCCTACTCCTATTAGAAATAATTTTATTCTTATTAACATTCTACATGATTGTTTCCACATTTTATTTTATTTTACGTATATAATGTTATAAATGGTTATTCCTTCTTTCTTCATGCATGTGCTCACAATCCCATTATGGTAGATCCAATAGAGGATAAATAGAAGGAACAATCTTATCACTTTAAGGTCAGAAGGATGCAGTTTCATGTATATATCTTAAAAGGATTGATTTATTTTGAAATTAATTTCCTTCTATTGCTTTACATTCTACAAGTGAAACATCATTTTCCATTCTTTGAAATGGCATACCAAGGTTTTAAAAGTGGTGACACATAATGAGATGAGAATTCAATCATAATATTTTTGGAAGATGGACACCATCTCGCATGTGCACAATCTTTTGAAAAAATAAGGGATTATCTAGACAAAGAGTAGCTTTTCTTAGTCAAGTGATATTTTTTCCTTGTAATTAAAATAATTTGTTGATCTAGAAGAGATTAAATTAGAAACTTTGTAAAGGGTGTAATCATGTACTAAGCATTACATATATTATTTTCACCCAATTCTGCACTTTAAAATGGTAAGGAATATATGCATATAGGTCCATAACTTTTCTAAATGAAATTTAATGATGAATTTTAAAATATTTTTAATTTCACTCTTATGAAGTTTTTTTCATGTTTTATAGGTGTAATTTGTTTAGATGCTTGAAATTGCATGGGGTTTTCCTAGATTTTTGTTTTTTTATTATCATCACCTCAACATTTCATGCCAAAAATTGTTGGTTGTTGTTTCTGAATTTTGAATAAATATATACAATTCCCCTTTATTTTCTATATTCTCATTCATGAAAATGAGACCATATTATGGTTACTCATAGACATTTTTTGCAAACTAAGACCTCTTTTTATCATACATATATTTGTTTTTAAGGATAATTTCAAATTTCCCATCCCTCTTCTTTATGCTTTGATTTTGTCTTGCATGTTTTTGAACATGACTGTAAGTCACATGGTCTATTTTCCTTGTTCAAACTTTCAATGATATTTTTTCATATTTATTTGTTGCATAAAAAATGTTTTGGATGTCAATTTTTTTGAATATGAAATGTTTCATGTATTATTTTTCCACCTCTATTTTAATATATTCTTTTCAATAAGGGAAGTATTGATAAAGTCAATAGTGCTTGCACCTACTTATCCTCTTATTGCCAAGCTAAAAAGCAAAGGTTGTCATTGTGATTTTAAATTGTGCCATCTACAAGTAACTTCCTATTTGGTATTTGAAAAGGTAAAAATTAATTATACAATTGCATTTAACCTATTATATGTATAAAATATTCATAATTTTGATTTTTTTGAGCTTACACTACTAAGCTAAGATAATTGTCTTTGTGTGCAATCTGAATAATGTAAGTTGTAAGCATCTCTAGGAATATCCTATAGATCACTATTATATCTACCAAGATTTTTTAAATTTTTGTTCCTTGATTTAATTATCCATTAGATTTTTCAATTAGCTCATTTTTGATCACATTTTGATATCATGATTTAATCCTAACTAGCTTTGAAAATACAATTTCTTATGAACATCCATATTCTTAAAGAATTGTTAATTACAACATGTGTTAAGTTAAATATTATGGAAAAATGTTAAGTTTGAACCTCAATAATATTTTTTTATGCACTCTAAATTTTTAAAATCTAATGTTAATATATTCCTTGAGGATGAATGCAACCAAAGAATGTAAATGAAAAAATGAACAAGTTTTGATTTAATTTTCATATTACAACTTAGTTGTAAATAATATTAGATATTTTAAGGTGCACTTTTTTCTGAAATTTTACTCCAATGCTAATGATAAGTTTTTCCAATTTCCAATAATAAAAATTCACAATTTTTTTATGACACTAGTTTTTAATTTTTTTGACACATTTACTATTCTTATATATGATGATGCAAGTCAAGCGATGACAGTGAAGAGATAGCTAAAAGTGATTACTAGGATAATGTATAATAATCTAATTGTTCATTGGGAACTTATTACATTAGCCATCCTAGCTGATTTGGATCTTAAATATATCTAGCATAAGGAGATTAAGGTAGCAAACATGAAACTTAACAGTTAATCTATATGCAAGCCTTAGAGTGATTTCTTAATAAATATGCATTTTAGATTTTTTCATTGCATTAACATTTCTATATGATGTTCAAAAAGTATTCATGATGGTTTTATATGGTTATTAATGTGCAAACCCTAAAAAAAGTGTCTTGCATTTCATTTTTTAGGTTATGACTAATCTCATCATTGGGATGAGAGAAGCTCTTCAAGGCAACCTTGAAAATCTAGGGTATACTTTTTATTGGAAGCACATCACTAAAAAGGCATTTAATATTATTCACCATATGTTATAAAACCTTATTATGAAGTAACATGAGCTAATAGTGGTAGACTATTATTATGGGGACGTTGTTTTAAACATGTATGTGGTTGTGGTTAAGGAGATGGACACTAAATTTATAACTTTAAAGGATGACTTAATATTTAAATTATAATAATTAGTTCCTTTTTAAATGATTTTATAGATCGAAATGTTTTTCCATAGACTAGAATAAGTTGATCATTTGACAAAGTGAATTTCACATCTCCATGACACAAAATGGACACAAGGTATTATGTCTAGAATGTTTTTTGATTGAGAGTATTAGTACAAAATCTCTCTAATAATGTCTGATATGATATCTTTTAAAATAGTATGGTAGGTATTACTAAAGGAAATGTTGAATACTTAGAAAATTCAATCCATGAAGTCACAAAATGTACTTAAAAGTTAGAAAAAGAAATGAGAACTAGTGGATTGATCTCAATTTTTCCAAAAAACACCTGTCATAATTTTTATTGTCTCATGAGAGTAAAATAAATTTCAGATAAATCATGGTTATTTTTCTAATGAACCAAATATCCCATTATATTGAATAAGTGATTTGGCTTGATACTTTAGTGTCTTGGCATACTTTTCAGAATAACTAGTTTGTGTACTACGTATGATGGGTGTAGTTAGATGCTCATGCAAATGTAGGATGAAATAAGGAGGACTTTTTTGCCTTAAGCATTTTTTATAAGGATTAAAACTAATTATTACTTTTGATTTTTTTCTTATAAATTATGTTTCATGGCTCCTAGATCAAGTTTTAGGGATTTATAGTTTTGCTTACATAAATATGTCATTCTTTATTTACCTATCTATTGTTGGTAGTTGATTTGTGTCATCACCAGATATTTTTTCTATTATATTTTGTGAGAAAAATGTACTTAGTTTTTTCAATATATTTTAAATAAATCTAGAGCAAGTAATGTGACATTTTTGATTTTACACTTCTTGAATATTGGAGCTGTAGATGATGAGAAGTCATGAAGAGTTTTAGAGTTTTGGAGATTTATAGTTTTGCATACATTAATATGTTGTTATTTATTTAAATTTATTAAAAAATATGTAATAAATGACAAAAAAAATTATATTCAACAAAATAACTACTTAAAATACTAAAAGTGAATGTTATTGAATGTGCACATAATTTAACATTTATAGTGGTTCTATCTATATATTTTCTGGGTACAGATGAAGAGTTAAACATATTTAACACATGAACATGATAAATGATCTAGTTTATGATTAGGAGTAAAGTTCTCATTATAGATATTCCTTTAAAGATCATATACTAAAGCTACATCAAGGTTCTTATTCCCAAAATGGCATCACAACTCTTGCTCCCAAACATTTTTGCAACAATTTATAGAATGATGTAGCTTCAATTACAATTTTTTCCCTAATATAGTGGTAAAAATAATTTGAATTTACTAAATAAAATAAGTTTTTCTATTTTTAAATTATTTTAATTTTATTATTATTATTTTAGGGGAGTCCATTTTTATATTTATTAATAAAAATAAAGATATAAGTATAATCGATAGTTTAGAATAAAAAGGTGATGATTAAGTATTCATAGTCCATTAAAACAATAATATTATAAAGTATCAAAGTTAAACTATGGAATAATCAACCAAAACCTATCAAAACAATATAAAGAATGTGGCAATATCAAGAGGAGGAGGAGGATCATCCCTTGTTGGGAGAGAGGTCCAATCAAAGGGATCCATATATGGGGGATCATGAACCATCCATCCATCTTACTTGTTAATATCTAGGTGGGGATTCCCCATCCATAGGGAGGAGTAAAAACACCATTGACCAGTACCTCTGATATTAAAGAAGCCTGCTGAGATGGCATAATGGTAGTATAACTTTTACCATGAGGATGTAAGGAAAATATGACCAATAATGTAAACATCCTCTAATATAAGAAAGGGTATAAGCACATATTATATATAACATATGTACAATAAATTTCATTCCATCAAGTAGTATGAGGCTATAAGCAAAGGTTTTGTAAAATGAGAATATCAAAGATACAATTATGAGATATATGTAAATAATTGATAAAAAAAGACTAACCTAGATCCAAGATACAAGAGAGATAAGCTAAAGAGAGATAAAATTCATTAGGTGTTAATTAAGAGGTATTTAATATAAAAATTTATAATCAAAAGTTATCTAAAACTAAAATATGTAACCAAGACATGTGAATAAAGTAATCAAATATGTAGAGATAACATATACTAACAAGAATAAGCTAATATATGCATGCAATCGATTAACATTTCAATATAACACATGTAAACAAATATATCCATTGAACTAAAAATAAAAGTGTATAGAGATAAAAATACTTATTCTTTCCATGGGCTAAAGTGACACTTTTTGAGAGATGTTTTAGATGAAAATTAAGATGGAAATAAAAATATCTAAGTATCCTTAGTTGGGGACTATAAATACTAGATGTACCATGATGGTTTAACTTCTCTACTTGAATCTTAAAAGACCTTGTGCAAAGTATCCTTCCACAAGAGTAAGATCCTAATATATAATTCCTCTTAATCTTAATAATAAGGATTTAAATGTATGAGAATAGAAGATTGGATGTCTTGGTAATGAAAAATGATAATCAGGGATCCTATATATATGGATCAAAACCTAAAAATCATGATTCAAACTTAACTGATGTCATTGGACTAACCATAAGTGTATTGTGAAAACATATTACACCTTCAACCAGACCAATGTCATCAACCAAGAAGGAAAACACTATAGGACATATTCAGTCTATCCAAAGACATTGGGGAGAAACATGCAAATAGGAATTAGAAGAGGGGAAAAGGATAGTGGGAACAAACAAAATTAAAACTAAGTAGATTATGGATGAATGAAATATATAATAAATGATTACTACAAAAATCTCTCATAAATCACCATAAACTAGCACACCATAATGTTGGTGTACTCCTTAGAATGTGCACTCGAGGATATTGATGCACCATTAAATCCTACAAGATAAATAATTAGTAAGTGAAAAACATATGTATATACAAACTCCATACACCTTTTTGAGAGGGTGGAGGAAAGAAGCGAGTAGAATGTGGGTTATTGTGATAATGATCATACTACCATCAAGGAGTTGGGGGAAGAGATAATATCATCAAGAGGTCAGGTGAGACATGACTCATGGTGTCCATTTCACTCCCCTAGTGGTTAAGTAAGCTCTATAAGATTTGATATTTTAGAGTGATACATAAATATGAGCACATCAAAACTTTCATTAAGATAAAATTATCAAAGTTATAAAATTCATAAAATTATAGCATTGAAAAATAATAGAATCTTTGGAGAAATTCCAATAAAAGAATCATAAGTTTTCCATTATGAAAAAACCCTCAAAAAATAAATTCACCAAATGGACTTGGGATGAAGAGGAGAGAAAACATTGTGAACCCACTTACACACACATTGGGCTCAAGTGAAAATCTAGAAGATATGTTTGAATATTTATGGACTATCACAAGAATAACACTTTGGATTTAAAAAATCCCATATGATGCATTCCATCTACCAAAGGTAGGTCCTAATAAACAAGACACCATATAAAGTGAGCTACTTTCAACTTAATCTTGGCCTCCTAAATGTGGTTGAGAGGAAAAATCCAAATCTTAGCCAAATAATTCAAATTCCATTAACTATTAAATTTGTGTATACATTTTTGCTTTTAGTTTGGTTTCAAAATATATAGCTAATTTAGTGTCATACTTTATGTGTAGGTGAAGTGGGAGGTGCTTAGGATGGAGCACAAGCTAGGGTAAGAAATGGAGATGATGATTATTGGGAGACCATAATTAAGTTGACACTCTAAGAGCTCATACAACATGTACATGATGATTTGATGGAGGAGGGATTGATAGATCAAGTAATGGTCACAACTGATATCCATGACCATTTGTTTTATAGGGTTATTATAGCGACAACTACATATGTCAGGGTATTAGGAGAGAGAGATGAGCTTAGAGCTAAGTTGGATAGGCATAAGATGCCCCCACCTGATTTTAGATCTGTTAACATGAGGATCATGGATGAGTAGCTAACCATGCTCCTCATGTAAGTCCACATATCACCTATAAAGATATATATATATATATATATATATATATATATATATATATATATATATATATATATATATAGGTGATATGTGGACTTACATGAGGAGCATGGTTAGCTACTAGAGTGAGAGAGTCATCATAAGAGACATGTGACAAATCGAGGAGGTGTGGGGCCATCAAGTGCTAGGGTAAATTATAGGACTAGCATAGAGTGAGATTGAGAGTGAGGGTTTGACACCCATTCATGACTAACTATAATTGATACTAGTTTATATGTATTGAATTTTTTTTATATATATGGATACTTGTTTGATTTTGACTCAAGCATATTATGTTATGGATTTTGGAGTATACTTGTATATTTATTACATCTGGTTGATTAGAAATAGTTGATTTGGCATTGATGTTGAGGTTGCATATGTTTTGTAAATTTCATTTAGGATGTGATTTGATTATTGTTGATATGTTTAAGTGTGATGCTAGTTTTGATTTTGAATCATATGTGAGTAAAAGAGTTTGTTGTTGTGTAATTGGTAGAATAATTGATAAAGTGAATTGGTTTTAAGATTAGTAAAGTAGGATATTAGTAAGGTCAGGATTTAGATAAGTTGGTATAGATAGGGATGGTTATTTGGAATTAGGAATGTTAGTTATTAGTAAAAAGGGATGTAAGATATCACTCTATGCATGTCATCCCCCTGGCTATTGTATCACTATCTAAACCTCAATGGCCAATTGAATAAATGGCCATACTACTCATGCTATGTAGGAACATGCCCTATATATGATGCTATCTATAGTACACTAATTATAGTTGTATATAGAGAATCTATAATATGTAAAGTCAATGTATGTGTAACTAAAACTATGTATTGTGAAGGAGGCTCATTTGTTTGCAATTATAGTGGATTGTTATGTGAAATAACACCCAGTGGCTTTTACTATGATGCATATGATTGAGAAATAAATTAAGATGAAACTATAACCTAAGATGGGTGTTGTTTAATCTCAAATATAGTGGGTTTATATGTGAGATAGGTCCTTAAAAACTTGGCTATAGTGAATATCTATCTAAATCCATACTCTATAATGTGGGTTCATCTAATCTTAACCAAGTAGGCTACTACATGAGAGAGGTCCCTTAAAACTCTATTATGGTGGCTATGATTGTGTTGGATATGTATATGGAACTACACTATATACTCCTTAGAATAGATTTATATATGTAGGTTACTCACATTGTACTGGTCTCCAAACCCTTTGATTATGTGGGATATGAGATCTCTTATGAGGCTCTATCCTAGAAGTCACATTACTCTCACGTTGAGTAAAAATTGATTCCTATGAAGGAATGTCCTAAGATGACTCAGTCACGGAGTAATGAGGTCTAGGAATCCATGATGGAGGAAATATTAGTGACCCTTATGTGAATGCTATGATGCTATTATCAACACATCTATTAATACAATCATTGAGTCTATAAAAATCATTATCTTTATGTCTACCAATATGGTGATAGTTATAAAAGGGTTGATGTGGCTATCTATGTAAGAGATGTGGATCTTGTCGATGAGTATAAGGAAATGTGATTAACCTCTTATCTATTAGTGCTGATCATATGACATATGGGCTATATCACTCTAAATCAAATTGTAGTGGTGCCCTATTGTTGTTCTCTATAGTGCATACTATAGGTGGTGCTCTAGAAGCTAGCTCTCTATTCTTAACTAGTTGCTTTTATAGTTTTGGTCTCCTATATTGTTTAGGACATGGTGGATGATGTGTGATAGGAACTATAGATGGAGGTAATTCTATGAAATCTAGAGTAAGCCAACCAACTGAATCTACCTTAATCAATCCCAATTTCTTCTCCAAGGCTAAAAATGTATAACATAAGTGCCTAAAAAAGGACTCCATTTGATATAATATATGTTCTATGAGAGTTTGGAAAATCCCCTTAATAAATATATGTTTAACCTCTAAATATGTTGGTTTATAGATCAAGCATAACATGTAAGTCTTAAATCGTAAGATATAATCACTAACTGGCTCTAAAGGATTCTGATGCAATGTGGCAAGTTTCTCATAAGTAAGACAAGGGCCCATGTTTACTATGTAATATCTAATAAATGCCTGCTCTAAGTCATCATATGTATGTAAGGAACCAATAGGGAGTAGATGAAAGAACCAATTTTATGCATCACCCATTAATGTTTGCTAGAACAACTTCAATAGAATCAAAGGACTTGCATGAGATGGTAAAGCCTTTGAAAAGGATTTAAGGTGCATGAATAGATTTTTAGTTCCATCATATTGAGGAAATGATGGTATTTGAAAATTTTTAGGTAATGAAGCTTTGACAAATGTTTTCATAATAGGGTTACCATGCAAGTCATTAGCATCCATCCAAGACTTATAAGCCTTGTTTTCCAAAGTAAGGAAATGTGCTTGGTGTCTTAATTCACCAACTACATGCATTAAAGAAATAATCTCTTGGGATGGTATATTATTATCTTGAATTAGTTCATTTAAAAATTAAATTTGATTATTTATTTTAGCTATGGAAATGATACATTTGGCAATTATATCATAGAAAGGAGGTGCACTCACTTAAAACTTTGGAGGAATGGTAACTTAGACATTACTAGAGGGATGTGGGCTACCTTGCTCTTTAGGTGAAGAGTGAGAAATGGGTGCTAATATAGTAGGGGATGGCTTGGGAGATTCATTAGTATCTTTAGAATTTATTAAATGACATTTTAATTTAATATAAGATGTGATGTTATCATTGACATGTGCATCATTTGAAATAGAATCATACATAGAAGTAGAAGCAACATTTTGTAACGCATTATGTTTGAGAGGAGTGAGAGAAAATTTAAAAGCATGAGATGCATGTTATTCTTAACTATGTACATAATATTCATCATTATTTCATGCATTATCATTATTAGATTTTTGTTCATATTCACTCTCATTTTCATATTCATTTGCATGTTCAATATCATACTCGTTATTAATTCCACTATCACTAGGGAGAGAGGTATGAGAAGATGTTATTTCTTTTTTAATATGTAATAAATTTTCATGTGAAATTGGAATACTATGTGCATATATGTTATCCTTAGATGGAGTGTATGCATTATTTCATTTGAAATATGAGAAGTAAGATTAAGATAGTTATCATTTAGACATTTTTTTATCATTTTTTGAGATGACAAAGTAGAGTTAAGAACATGAGATGGAACATTTTTACTATGCATTATAATTTTTATTCTATTGTGTTTATATTGTTGTAATTTGAACATAAAAGTAACAAAAGAAAGAGAAAGATTAAGTTCAAATAGAATCAAATTATCACCAATAAGAGATTCACTTGGAAATGCATGACTAATTTGTACATTTGATGTATTGTGCATAAAATAATGAGGTGAAAAGTAACTTTCCCATTTATCAAAATTATTTTCTTTAAAAGAGGGAAGGAAAGAGATAGGTTTAAGAGAAGAATATGCATCTAATTTTTTTTCACTATAAGTTTCATGTGCATCATCATATTTCTTATTACAATAATAGTGATTGTTTTCATTGTAAATGAAATCATTTTCCACATTTTTGGCTAATGTGAAATTTTGTAAATTTGTCTATTCATTGTCATATTTATGATAAAAAATTAGAAATTTATCTATAGGATGAGAGGGAATAAGTGCCTTAGTGGCCATTTTATTATTTTCACCATAGAGCATATGTAAAAGTACTATTAAGAAATTAAATGCAAAAATAAATAATAACATAGTTATTTTGAAATTATTTTTGATACTCTAAATAATTTGAAAAAAAATTAAAATTTTTATCTAAAAATTGTAAGGGAGGAAGGCTTGGGGTTTGAGGACCTGGTTTAGAAATCTAGGGTTTTGGGTTGGGATTTTAGAATTTTTGAAAATTATTGTAATAATTTAAAATATAAAATAAATTTGAATAAAATAAATGCATAAACATTTATACAAAAATAAAAAATTTGAAATTAAATTTTTGTAGAAAAATATGAAGGAAAAACCCTAAGGGTACCTAGGGTTTGATATTTGTTCAAAGTGAGTTAAGTTCACCAAATGATTTATTATTTTTGGGAAACTAGGGTTTAATTCATAAATAATAAAGGGGCTAGATTAAGGGGGTAAATGTGATAAAGTGTAATAAAATAATAGATTTATATCAATTTGGTAAAATTATTTACATAGATAAAAGAAAAGACTTATTTGAAAAAATAGGCTGAAATCGATGATTTAGAGGTTAAAAATTATTGTGCAGGACTGGGAAGATGCCAAAAACTTAAATTTAGATTTCATTCAATGAAAGGATAGGAGCACTAAAAAGTGGACACTTTGGTGTCTAGTGTTGTAGTCCAATTCTAGTGTTTTTTTCTAAATCAAATTCTAGTTCTAGATTCCTGGGTCTTGTAGGTGTCTTTATCTTTCTATGATCACTTGTATGTGACACTGTATAACCTATTTTATTCTAAAAACTTAGGTATATATTCACACATAAAACAACATATATATAAAAAGTAAATAAGGAACAAACTGGGTTAGGGGAAGTATGATTGCATGATCTAGAACCCCCATTATCCTAATCACTACCTACATTAACCCTCAATCTAGGGTCTCAGATCAATTGTAGATCTCCCTTCAAGAACATGCATAATCAATGCACATGATAAATACAATAATAAACTTTTGCCTAGGCCCTTCCTTGATCAAACATGCAAATCTATGTGTGATGCAAAATGTTGAGCTATACTATTGACTGCTTTTAACTATTTACTATGCTAAAGTAGTAAATGATAGATATAAAATACCTTGTGAAGTCCTTTATATAGGAGAATCTTTATTTTGAATTTGGGAGCTTTATTCACATTAGTCAACATTCAAAAAAAAAAAAAACTTAAGGGAAGGGATAAGAAGGGTTTAGGACCTCTTGATCAAAGAGAAATGACCATTTGGAATCAGAATACAAAAATATAGGAGCACCAAAAATGGGACACCCTAGGGTCCAGTGCTATAGTCCAATTTTAGTGCTCCTATCCTACAGGTTCAGGACTTGGGGGAATAATATTGGCACGGGGAACACTGCCTAGATGAGGTGGAATGACTACTCAAAATGTTTCAAATGATTTATTATAAATAAAAAAGGTGATCTAAGAAATAAGACCAAGATAATCAAAACAAAAGAAATGGCTAGTGTGAACAAGGCTCGTATTCTCTAGTCAGAGTCTCCTATAAAGAAGATTATGAAAAGACATGATATGTGTGGTTTTTTGACCAATTTAGGGTGTATAAATTATACTTTTTAAATGATCATAATGATTATATTTTTCATTAGATTCAACCAATATTTTTTTAATCAAACTTACTTGTTCTTCCATTTGAACAAGTATTTCTAGCCTAAAGACTATTTTATATTCTAACCTATCCCAACTGATAGGTGTTCAATAATTCCTTCCATATAAGGCTTTGAATGGTGTCATTTTTTAGTATTGAATGGAACTAATAGTTATAATCAAAATAAATGAATGGAATCTATTCTTCTCACTTCTATTGTTAGTCCATACAAGACATTCTTAATAAATCATCTAATACTTGGCTTACCATTTTTGTTTTCCCATCTGTATTAAGATGATAGGTTATACTAAAGTTGAGTTATGTTCCCAAGTGTTTATTAAGAGTTTTAAAAAATATAGAGGTCATATATTATCCTTATGATAAATAATTTTCTCCAAAACTCCATGTAATATGAAAATTTATCAAACAAACATTTTTGGAAACATAGTGCATCATCTGTCAAATCACCCAGTATAAAATATGCTACCTTTGTCAGTTTATCAACAACTACCAAAATAATTTCATACATGTTTTTATACATTGGTATTCCTTGTAAAAATTCCATACTAATAACCTACCACTTAAAATTTTGAATGCCATGGGGGTAAATAAATATTAATGATGAACATGTTCTACTTTTGACTGTTAACATTATAAACACTTATATATAAATTTAGTTGCATCCTTCTTAATTAATTTACATAAATATAATAACCATAATTATTCCATTAATTTGGTTTCCCATGGATGAATAAAATATGGTGAATTATGCAACGCTTTGAGTATTGTGTATCTTAAATTAACTTGATCTAGAACATACACCCTTCACGTAAACCTCAAGAGTCCATTTTTATCAAAATAGAATCCTTCATATATGTGATCTTGCATATTTTTAGAAAGGGAGTTATTAACTTGTTCATATAATTCATCTCCTAAATATATTTTAAAAATATTATTTTTCATGGTTGATTGAATAGTACCCATTATTGTTATATACCTCCCGTAGTTAAGGGCATCTACTACTCTTTTATCCTTGTCCTTTATATAACTTATATCAATGACATAATCTAATAGAAACTCAAGCTATCATCTTTATCAAGCATTCAAATTGGGTTGCATGAAGATATACTTAAGTCCCAAGTTGTTCATATTGAGATAAAAAACTTTTCCAAATAGATAATGTCTCCAAACATGCAATGCATACACTATGCCAACCAATTTTAAACCAAGTAGGGTATAATCTAATTCACAAGGCTTAATTTTTCTTGATTCATAAGCTACAACTTGACCTTGTTGCAACAATACTATTTCCAAACCATCTGTGAAAGCATATATTACCACAAAAAATGGCCATTTATATCAAGAACACTCAACACTAGTGTAGATGGAAGCCTTCTATTCAATATTTTCAAGAATTCTTCAAACTTATCATTCTGAAGTAAATTTTGTTCTTTTCATTTAAATGAGGTCATGGGGTTAACTATCCTTTAAAATATAGGTACAAAATTCTTGTAATACTTGATATACCCTTAAATCTACACACCTCATGGACATTTTTAGGTGTTATCCATTCCATAATGGATTTTATATTTATTATATCTATAGATATCCCTTTATCTAGAATAATATGCCCCAAATATTATACTTTATTTTAAAATAAATCACACTTTGTCAATTATACATAGAGTTTATTCTTTTAAAAGAATTATAATACTAGTTTTAAGTGTTATTTTTCATCCTTAGAATATATTGCAATATCATATAAGAACATACACATAAACTGATCTAGGTAATCTCTAAACACTATTCATGAGATTCATCAAGGATCCTAATGCATTAGTTAACCCAAAAGGTAAAACTATAAACTCATAATGTCTATATCTTGTCTTGAAATTAGTATTAGAGATATATTACACATTTATTCTTAATTGATGTTACCATGCTCAAATATATATATATATATATATATATATATATATATATATATATATATATATATATATATATATATATAAATTGGTCGACTCATTTGATCAAAAATATCAAGATATAGGGTAAAAGATACATGTTCATAATAGTTTCTTAACATCCTATAGTCTATGCACATACAAAGAGTCCCATTTTTTATTTTAAAAAACACCATAAGCTCTCCCCAAGTTGATACACTGGGACAAATTAATCCTTTGGACAAATTATCTTGACGTTTTTCTTTCTATTCTAAGAGTTAAGTTGTAGTCATTCTATACAATTCTTTGAATTGAGGCTCATATCCTAGGATGATATCAATTGTGAAGTCAAATTCTCTTTTGAGGGTTAGACTAGGTAAATATTATAGAAGTACATCCTAATAATCATGTAAAAATGGATAATCTTCAATGGTATGTTCCTTATATTATCCTAACTCATTTATCTTGACCATGAAAACATCACAACCTTTCTATTGATATTTATTAATTGCATGGTTGAGTTTTGTCCTAGATTAAATTAATTCTTATATCCATGAATTTGAGCTTGAGTCCCTAAATCATCCAAACACCCTACTTTATTTTAAAAACAATCCAACTTTTCTCTATGCCTCCAAATCTAATTTAATCCCAAGATCAATTCATATGATCCTAAGATCAATTCAATGATCCTAATAGGGTTGTAAACAAATATACTATAGTAGTGAAGTTGGGTAATTCTAGTTATGCTTCTATAAGGCACTTGTCAACCTTAAACCTAGATTGGTCCCATATTGTACAGTCCATGCATTTTACATATGCCTAACCCTTATATGAAATTTATCAATAAATTATGGATAAATAAAATATTCAGTAGCTCCAACATTTCTAAAAATAGTAATATAATGTCTAAATAATATACCTAATACCTTTATAGGTGAAATATAGAAATTACCCTAACAGTTGTCAACTACCACATGAATTAATTATTGAAAAATTCCCTACTAAGAGGAAGAGGAAGGATTCTTGAATTTGTTACAAGTTTTCCATTTTGGACAATATTTTTCATAATGGTCTCCTCCACAATTAAAACATGCCTTTGGTGGTTCTTTATTTTTTGATGGGTTACCTCCTTTATTTCCATCCTTGAAACCATTTCCTAGCTTCCTTTCCCTAGAAATATTCTTATACCTGGGATTATTCTTATTGAACCTATTTTTGAAATATCTACTTCACTTCTAATTATTATTTTTGACATTAGGCTTCATACCTCCAAAACAAATTAATACTTATCTCTGAATTCAATAAAAGACTTGAGATTTTGATCCTACTTGACAGATTTTTGAAAACAATGATCCATGAGGCTAGGTAGATGCACATCTATGTCACATCCAATTTGTGGTTTCAACCCCATGATGGAATTTTAGATTTAGAAGTGTTCATCCTTATGCTATTGGGGAACATATTTAAGAATTTTTGTTAATTGTTCCCCATATTCAATCACAAATAAATCTCTTTGTTTTAAAATTTGAAAATTTATCATATTTTTGTCAAAATAGAGTTTTAAAAACCACCTTAACCTAAACAAAGTTACAAATTGATCCAATGTAGTGGTGGCAGAGTCAAGAGCCATCTCCATTTTCTTGTTGGCCCACCAAGTTGTTACTTCACTATCCAGTTGGTATGATCTCCATACCACTTTTGTTACTTTATATTAGTTTCATATCCCAAAGTATTTTTCCATTTATTTAATACACCCTTTAGCTCCATCCCCCAACACCATTCCATAAAAAAATGATGGGTTTACATTTTTTATTTCAGACGTAAGTTCTACTATAACTTGAGATATTTTAGCTTGATTCTCTTCAACATGATCTTGATTTGGGTTTTATCCCTAATCATATTTACATCCCTCTTTATAGTCTTAATCATCATGCCAATGAACTTATTATATCAAATCTGATATTCTATCATGTGTCTTATTTAGGGTTGTGAGGATCTGATCTAGCTTAATAATTTATTTTACTACTAATAAGATAAGATTAGGTTATTAATCTTGGTTGGATGGATTTACATATATGCTATCCATTTCCTCTTAATATTAGTGTAGACACCTAAATTATGCCACATTTAGTGTTGTAATTTACTTTGATTAAAATCAACATACAAACTCAATCACCATCCCAAATTCAAATTTATCACTAACATTATTTCCCTCCCTTTTTAAAATAATTGATTAATCTATATTAATTAATTAATCATGTACACATTATTACATAAAATTAATTAAAATAAATAATTTCTACCTTATCCAGACATATTTCATATTTCTCTCAAATGAGTCATCCAACTAACTCCCTAACTTCCTTAACCAATTATTGGGTCATCATTGAAAAATTAAACTATCTTAGTGAGTCATCCTACTATCTTGAGTCATTCATAAAATATTTTAAACTACCAACTAAATTTACCCTTCTTTCTCACACATAATTCAACAAAACTAGTTAAAATACATAATTTTTACCTCATCCAGACATCTTTCATATTTCTCTCAATCAAATGTTGAGTCATCCAACTAACTCCCTAACTTTCTCAACCAATTGTGAGGTCATTGTTGAATAGTTAAACTATATTAGTGAGTCATCCTACTACCTTGACTCATTCTTAAGATATTTTAAACTATCAACTAAACTTCACCTTCTCTCTCACACACATAGGAATTAGTCATCATCGATTGAGATGAGGACTCAATTCTAACCATTATAATAAATATTATTTAATAAATATAGATTTATCCTAGCCATTAATTTTCTAATTTTCAAGCCTATAAATTAAAGTGTCATCTTCCATTTTCATCATCCACCTTCGAGCTATTGAATTCATCATATGCATCCATCTGTAATCTAGGTTATTTGTCCTCATATGCTACCAGATTCACCTTTGTTTGTAAAAATTAATCAAGCACCCACATCTAATGAAGCAATATCAAATTATATGTTCACAATAGAGAATGTGATGAATTTATTTTACATGTTTTGTAGGTATCTTAGTGTTTAACTTCTTTTTGTTGTTGTTGTTGTTCAATCTGAGGTTTTAGTTTAGATTTAGAATATAAAGTTTACATTCATTTATTTTCTTAGTTTTATTAGATTTTAAATTTTTAGCTATCACATTATGGTACTTTTGGTGTAACTTTTCCCAAATATTTCTCATCTTATTATTATTATTATTTTAAAGGTTTAATTAACTTATTTTTTTTCTATGTAGGTTTTAGGTTAATTTGGATCTAAGTTGCTTGCTATTTTTTTTTTTATTATTTATTTTCCTAAAGTTAATTTAATTAAAAAAACACATGAATATTAAAATAGTAATAAATTTTAATTTATAATTTGAGTTTTCTAATTTTTTAGGTTGGTTCATCTTTAAAGTGATACTAAACTATTAAAAATTCATGTAAATTTAAATTCTAGCTTAGGTGATATCATAAAATTTATGACTATTTTTTTGTGTTTAGTTTTTTAATTAAAAATACACAAATATTAAAATAAAAATAAATTTTAATTTACAATCTAGGATTATTTAAAAAAATTAGGTTTGTTCTATTTTAGACCAGAACTAACTTTTTAAAATTTCATCTAAATCTGAATTTTGGTTTAAGAGATCAATAAAATCATGGTTGTTATTTTTATTGTTTTCTATTTTTTTTTATTTCTAACTTTTAACTTTATATGTTTTTTCTAAACATTTTTTATAACTTACAAGTTCCTTAGGTTGCCTAACTCTTTACAAACAAACTACTAACTTTTTTATGCAGGACACTTAAGAAAGAAATGAAAAGAAAAACCAAAAGCAATTTTTTTTCTAACTTTGCTTATTTCAATTTTTTTTATCTTTACAAGTTTAATAATTAAATCACATTTCCATTTATTTTAAATCATACATGTTTGTATCCAAAGGGTTGTGTATGTTAATTTTTGGCATCACATTGGTGATAGTAATTATAAATAAAAACAACTCTTTTGAATTTGTGTTGCCTAGGTTACATTTGTGTGTATGTTTTTTAATTAGCATCACATTAGTGATGATACCTAGAAAATAAAGATAAGTGACAACCATTTTTTTAACTCTTAGGGAATCCATCAACCATGGATTTTACCACCATATGGTAGGCCAAGCCCTATGTACTAGTGGGATATATAAATCATGGATACACTATTTCAATTGCCTAAATAATTATATGTTTTAATTACACTATGATGTGAGGTGATTCCATGCTCCAATACATGGGGTTTCAACAATGACCTCAAAGTTTAATTTTTCTAACATCAACCTAATAAAAATTTATAGCTAAATTGGGCACATTAGAAATAAACCCATTTGTGTTTATCTGTTAAATTATTTTGTTCCATGGTTTTGGGCCTAAATGTATTGAAAAGTATATATACGAATCCATTTTATATAAACTTATACAAAACTTAATCTTAGGATAGCCATTTCATCCATTTGAATTTTAGTGTACCAGTAAACAATTAGCTCTAAGAATTTATGCTCAAATTACCCTTAAAATTGGGTTAAGTGGGATATGGGTATGGTTATAATTCCATATTTATTTATCTAAAACATTAGGATGATAATTTCCAACAGATGAGTTAGAATTTATGAGAGCCTCCAAGACATTCAAGTTTTTTTGCCTAGTTTTTATCCCTTTATGTGACTTACATGTTTCTCTTTGGTTGAAATAGAGAATATTTGATATTTATATTTCATTTTATCTCCTTTTGAATACCACATAATTTAATTTTCTATATTTGAAAACCAATTTTAAAGTTTTTGAAATCAAAATCCTAAATCAAGAAAGAAAATCAAAAATCCAAAAACTTGTCAAATATTCACATTTTAAAGTTATTTTTAATTTTTATACCTTTTGAGTAAAACCTTTAAACAATGTCTCATATCACAAGATAAATTCCCTTATTTAATAATAATGAATTTAGATAAAAACATTTTGGAAATGACCCTTTCAAGGTTTGAAGCCAAGAACATCATATTGAGATCAATGACAATGATGATCATGAGGGACCTTATGAATATGGACATACCCATGAGGTAGTTTTGCATAAAATTCCACCATCTCAAATCATATAATATCTACTATAAAATAAAAATGTCATTTTTTTACAACTTTTGGGTCTAGAGCCAAGTTTCCTTCATGTTTTGATCCCAAGGATTTATCACTCTTAATTGCAAGGAATGAAACTACACCTCTCCTCAAAAAATAAGGAACATCTAATGATTCACTAGGGAATATCAAAGCACTTATAGGTTCCAGTAACATGAATCAACATGTCTCCCAAACTTACATGGATAAAGGTAAGATAGTTATAGACAAAACATCTCAATAAAGCCATGCCTTTTCTATTGAATATCTTGTCAAAAAAAAAGAAAAGGAAATAACTGAGATTAAAGGTAACATTTCAAGTAATCCTCCAATCAATCAATAATAAAATCCATATCCTAATTTTAATGCATATTCAAATTTAAATAAATAAATAAATTGAAATCTAAATCATAATTCGAATGTACATATGAATTTAAATCGGTCAATCAATCACAATCTAAATATAACTTCAAATGTGTATTAAAATTAATATCAAACCCTCAATCCAGATTCAAATGTCTATTTTAATTAATCAACAATCCAAATTATAATTTGAATGTCAATTCAAATACCAATCCAACCAATCAAAATAAAAATCAACACTTAAATGTCAATTTGAATACCAATCCAACTAATCAAAATAAAAATCAACATTCAAATTTTACTTCAAATTCTAGTTCAAATAATCAAAATCAAATCCAATATTTAATTTCAAACACTAATCCCAATTCATTTATCAATCCAAATAAATTCACAAGACAATCATCCAATCCACAATCAAATCCAAATTCAAACCAAATATCATCATTTAAGGATATGGCATTTAGCCAAGAATGGAAAAACATGAAAGACAAGATCCAAGGGTTACAAGACAATAGTTATTCTAAAATAAAAAAATAAGTTTGAAGAAAAATTTCCACACCCCTTTGACATTTCTATTATAATGGTACCATTTCCTTCACATTTTTAACCCCCAAACTTTGATAAGTATAAAGGAAAAGGAGATCTTGTAGAACATCTTAAATAGTTTTATATGGCATGCTTAGACATTACTTATAACATTGATTATCTATTAAGACTCTTTATGTGTAATCTATAGTTTCAAGACCTAGAGTGGTTTTTAGACTTACATAAAGGATAAATCACAACCTTAAAGGACCTTTTCAAAAAAAATATTAGTCACTTTTCCTATAATGTTGAACATGAGTTAACCATGTTATGCTTATATAACACCAAACAATGTAATGGAGAGAATTTCACCTCCTTATTGAAAATATGGTGTGCCTTGACAAGTCATTTCCCTTGGTCCCTATAGAAAAACAACTTATGACTAACTTTACAAAAAATATTAATTCAGAATTGGTGTATCAATTACAACTCCATTATGCTACATACTTTGATGAAATCATAAAAAAATGAGTTTAAATTGAAATAGCTTTAGTTTTCAAGGGTGCCATCAAAATATTTAAGCAAGATGATTATCTTTCAAACCAAAATAAAAAACCTAAGTTCTATACAAAGAACAAGAATGTGGTAGGAGATGGTGTAATCGATGTTAAAAAATTCAAAACACCCAACCTATCAACAACATTTTTGTACCAAGTGGTTAACCTTGGAAAGACAATCAATTATAAAAATTCACTCTCTTGGGAATATCATATGATGTAGTGTCTAAAAATTTTGTATCCACAAACATGATCAAGTTCCCCCATTCAAAATCCTTTTATGAAAACATTCTAAAACCTGAGTGGTATAAATATAATGAATATTGTGACTACCACCAAATCAAATGTCATTCCATTTTTTTCATGATACTCAAACACTATATCTAAGATTTTATTGATTAGTGATATAGTTTTATAGGATGATGCATCAACTTCAATAATAAAAAACTAGGGATATATCAAGATCCCTTTCCAAAATATGAGAAAGGGTGTACTAAGCAAAATGAAAACCAAAATCAAACAAATAATGTAAATAAAAATAATCACCCATTTGATTTTATAATTTTTTACCAAATTTTGGCCCTTTAGGCCAAAATTGGGCACCCCTATTTGAAAAAAATGTCTAAGTCTATACCTTTATCCAAGTCCAGTACTTAACTTTTCTTTAGAAGAAGTGTTCTTTGACAAAGTACATAACAAATGTATAGGTCTAATTATTTTAGAAGGTTTGGTTGTGTTCTTTTGCTAGTAATCCTTTCAATTTTCTTTGTTAAAGAACCCAAGTGTCCATTTTTTGTTTAAGTGTCAAAAAATTGTTTTAGACATTTTTTCCAAAGAAATTTTCCTGAAGTGTTATTTATTTTAGACTTTTCATTCAGTCAAGTAACAAATTCTTTTAGACAATTTATCTGAGACAAATTTCCCAAAGATAAAGTGCCAAATTATTTCAAACAAATTATCTGTGCATTTTTGTTGAAAGGTACTTTACAAATTTTTTGAAAGGTACCTTGCAATTTATCTAAAAGGGTACTTGCATTTTTGAAGGATCATCTTCAAATTTTTGAAGGGTAATTTATAACTTTCCCAAAGGGTATTCATAGGAAGGCTAAAAGGTAAGAGATAAAATTTTTGAAGGGTATGTTCCTTTTAGAAGGTTCATTTGTAAAAACTTCAAAGAGTCTTTTCCAAAGCTGAAGGGACATTTGTAACTTTTTTGAAAGAGTCTTTTTCAAAGCTAAAGGGACACTTGAAATTTTTCCAAAGGGGTCTTTTCCAAAAGCTGAAGGGATACTTAAAAATTACTGAAGGGTCATTCCAGAGTTTCAAAGGTCCACTTAAAAAAATCTGAAGGGCCATGTCAAATTTGAAGGTTTCATTTTCACTTTCCAAAAAGGCAAAATCACTTAACATATTTTCAAAGGATTTTTTTCAATAAAGTGGCCAAAGAGAAGTGTCCATGGGAAAAGTACTGAGATAAAAGTCTAAAGAAAATACCTAAAGGATGATGACCCACAAAATGTCAATTTTAGACTATAGAAACTAGCCATTGGATTTTAAAGGAAAGGCTTAGGGGAACCTGAAGGAAAATATAGAGCTAACAAGTGGAAATTATAACTGAGGCATTTGGTTAAATTATAACTTATTCAACTATAGCTGATTCAATTGTAATAGAGGCATTTGGTTTAGTTGTAACTGATTCATTTGATGACATGGAATAACTCACCCACCTCTCTTCCACATGTAAATGAAAACTATTTATCTCAAGATGATAGATGTCCAAGTGATGCTTGAACTTCTTTTGATTGTTCTACCTCTTAAAGCTATAAATATGTATTCTTTGGGTGCATTTCATATCCTCCACTAGTTATTGGGGAAACTCTAGCTAGATTTATACCCAAAGAACTATTGAAGAGATATACAAGTTTGATTGCCTCTCATATGCTATAATATTGAGTAATGATTGAATCATTATTGGTCTAGTCTAGTGAAAGATTGTATTTTCTAGATTTTACTCTTGATGGTCTACCAATTTATAGAAAGGAGATTGTTGTAGGTATTTGCTAGTGTTTCTTTCCTAAGTGTAGAGATATCCTAGAAGTGGTTCATGATTTTATCCCTTTTGGAATCATTCATTCCCTTCTAAAGAATCACATATTTTATTGAATATAGCATATGAAATATTGGTGTAGTAATGGTTCCTGAGTTGTGAGTCTTATGCAAGAAAACACCTTGTTTTGTCTTTAAGTAGTGGTTTTAGTCAAATGGGAGGATATCATACGTTGGTACATCACCGCTTGTTTTTCATAGTTATTTTCCTTACCTTTTTCATACATAGTTCTGAGTTAAAAGAGAGATTTAAAGGTGAATCAAGGGAGCTATCCCTTTATCTAAAGATTCATCTAAGTGAAATTGTCACCCTTAGTAAGAGAGATATTTCCATTGTGCCACTTGGATGATGAGATCTGAGCATTTCCTCAAGGGTGCAAATCCAAGTGTTAATAGTTTTTTGGCACACCTGGTGGGACCTCTAAGTCCTAAAATATTGTTCAAGATTGGTTTTTATCTTGGAATTGTTGAATTTGAAAGAAACATCTACATTCAGTACCTAGAAACTCTATTAAGGAATTCAAGTCTTTGGTTGATGAGCAGTTCCTATTTTCCATGCCAAAGGTGACCACTAGATCTAATGCTAAAGTTATACCCTTCAAATTTGTGGAATTACCTCCATATTACACTAAAAGGTTTAGGTTTGTCAAAACTCATCCTTACAAAGAGATTTTGTTGTTATAGCCTCTATGTTTGTATTACATTCCATTCCTAACATCCATTATGATCATTTAAAAATGGCTATAAGATAACCTCTTGTGCCTTTCATTAGGGTCTCCCTTATATCTTGCCCAATATGATCAAATTTTAGGAGATGCCCTCAAAAGTGTCCCATCTTTTAGTGGGGATGGTCCTATTACTAACATTGAGCACATTCAAAATATATCAAACCTTTTTAATATCCATAATATCACCCTAGAAAATTTATCTATTAGGTTTTTAGCCTTGTCTTTCAAGGAAAAGTTTTGGATTGGTATGGGACCCTACCTATAAATTCTATTGGCTCATGGGATGAGTTGGGGACCCTATTGACTGATAAGTTTGGGGAAAAGAGAGATCACTTATCTCTAGCTAAGAAATTAAACACAATAAAGAGGGAACCACATGAATTCATGCAATATTTTAATACTAGGTTCCAAAAAACTTTGGACAAAATCCTAATTATTATGAGGCCAATCACAAACTATGCATTTTTGTACTACTTAAAAGCATTAAATAGTGACATTGTCATGATGATTAAAAAAATGGGTGGAAACACATTTCCCAATACCTATGAAATAGCCATAAATATTGATAGTTTTCTTGTCTAAATAGGAAAGATAGCTCCTAGACCTATTCCTTGATTTGCATTCTCCTAGTCAAAGTGTATTGCCCACTTTAGCTCCTTTGCCTGGTCAAGAACAATCTACCATTACCCCTACCAATGAAATCCATGAAATTAAAATATTATTTCAAAGTGTTAAAAATGAGTTATTTTCCCTCAAAATACAACAATCTCAAGGTTATAGGGCATATCAATCCTACAATCAGTTTGGATAAACAAACAAACCTCCTTTTCAGGGCAATAATCAAGGACAAGCCCAAATTACCCATGTCAAGCCTTATAAAATATATAATCATAATGATCATTCTTCCTTGAAATCACTTGTTCCCACTTAGAACAATTTTGTCCAAGAATAACCCAACTATCCATCTTTTGAACATGGTCAAGAATAAGTGGCTTAAGAAAATGAAATGCAAAATCAAGGCATGACTAGACAAGGTGATCAAACATGTCAATTTATAAATTTTGAGATGATAACACAATTAAAAATGGAGATAAGATATGTTCAATCTGATTCCAATATCATAAATCATTTGGAGGGTGAGTTTTGTGCCATTAATTACGTGGGAAATACAAGCAATCAGAATACTAGTGTTGCCTCCAATACTAGGTCTAAAAGGAGGGCTATTGGGGAAACTCAAGGTACTAATCAAGGACATTTTATGACTCCTACACCATCTCCTATAGTAATTGTGTCTAATATATCTCCTAAAATACACTAAAATTAGAGGATTCCAAATTTTAGGCCAGCTGCTACAACTCTACCTACACATGCTACATCATAAGGTGCCAATGTTCATAAAGAGAAACCCAAGGTGAGTAATCCTTCCATGAATGTGGTATAATATATGAATAAGATCCATATGAATATATCATTGTGGTATTATCTAACATTACTAGGGTAGAAATATATACTTCAAAAAGAATTGCTTGGATTGGGTAAATAGGCTGGCCCATCTAGAAATGACAATGTCATTCTAGTAAATGGAACTCAATATATGGATGGTTAAGCAAAGAAAGATGAGAAGACTCCTCATTTTTACCTATATATAATTATTGGCTATTTATTTTTTCATAATTTTATTATATATAGTATAGAAATCACATCAATTATGCCCAAATGCATAGTAGATAAGCTAGGCCTCAAGTATGAGCTAATGACTAAAAGAGTTTTGCAATTGGATGGATCACTAGCCAAGACTTTGGGGGTAGTGAAAGGTTTAAATTTGAACCTTCATCCTTTTCCTAATTTTTCAATTACTCATGATGTGGAGGTAGTAGATTTACCACCCTTTTTTGCTCTTTGCTTGTCAAGGGACTTTACATCCAAGATAGGTGGATACTTGGCAGCTAATTGATCCTACATGGTGTTTAGGATAAAATATGGAACTAAAGTGAATATTTATTCAAAAACTATCCATATAAATCAATTGGAAGCATATTAACCTAAGGTGTAAATGTTAACCATGCCATCATTGATGAAGATGAGCTTCACATTGATCAATCTCTGTCATCTTCCCTTGATGGATTTTCTAATTTGTTCTTAGATGAGTGGGGAAATGATAACTATGAGCATGATCCTTACAAGTTTATTGAAGAATCTAGTCTTGGAGTATATTATATGCATGAATAATCTTTTATGCATAATTTAATGAATCCAAGTGAGGATGTGAATGGCTTGTGGTATCTCTTCTTTGATGGGTCTAGAAGCAAGATGGGGGCAGATGGTGGAGCTATGTTGGTTTCACCTTCCAAGGTGAGGTATTATTCAAACTTTAGATTTTAGTTCTCATGTACTTGTAATGTGGCAGAGTATGAGGCCCTTCTCCATGGCCTTGAATGGGCTAAAAAAAGGGGATTAAGGAACTACAAGTGTATGGAGATAGTGAACTTATTGTGAACCAAGTTAGAGGGTAGAATCTAACCAAGAACTCCTTTCTCAAGTCCTATAAGCATAAATTTTGGGATCTTGTAGAATATTTCATGGCTTTTAACATCAAATCTATTCCAATGGAAGATAATAAGTATGCTGATAGGTTGGCTAGTGCATACCTTTTCAAGTGCAAGTAATTTATATTTGAAGATATCTACCCCTTAATATTTATATTCCTTTGTTGACATGCTTACCTTCTCCTTCTTGAGTTGGTCATCCTCATTAAATATGCTTTCAAGAGTCACTAGGCCTTGGGAAGCTTGTTAGACTTTAGTTGGACAATTTTCCCTCCATATTATTGTTGTAGCTTAGATTGATTTTTGGTAGAGAAATCAACTTCTTCTTGTAAGAAAAGTGCTATTTTATGATCACTATCAAAGACCTACCAATTGGTGACATTATTTGGTATAAAAGGTCTCACAATCACCTTTAGAAGAGGTTGATCCTTGACTTCTCTTATGACTTTTAGAACATCAAATTGAGCACCAATAGATCAAGAGAAGCATGATTTCATTGAACTATGCAAATATTTTAGTGATATTTTTACATGAGAATAGTGACTTGAAGGGTTTTGATCCATGATTGGCTCAACACACCATAGAGATAGATTAAAATGTAAAACCCATCAAGAAAACACAAAGGCCAATCAATACTAATATTTAACCACTCATGAAGAAAGAGCTCACTAAGTTGATTGAGTCTAAATCATTTTTCTTATCAAGCATTCTTCTTGATTGGCCAACTTAGTCTCTATTAGAAATAAGAATGGGGATATTAGGTTGTGTGTGGAATTTAGGGACTTGAATAGGGTCTCTTTGAGAGATCATTATCCCCTCCTTTCTATGGAGCAAATTCTACAAGTGGTGGTAGGTAGTGAGAGGTTTTCCCTCTTAGATGGTTATTTTGGGTACAACCAGATTTTGGTGAAAGAAAGTGACCAATATAAGACTACCTTCACCACCAAATGGGGCACATACACCTATAGTAAGATGAAATTTGGATTTTTAAACATTGGATCTACTTTTCAACATGCAATAGATAGGGCTTTCCAAGGACTAATCAATGACATCGTATTAGTTTATCTAGATGATGTGACATTCTTATTCAAAGATGCAAATGATCATCTGAAGTACCTAAAGAAAATATTTGAGAGGTGTAGAGATTATGTTATCTATATAAACCCAAATAAATGTGTGTTTTATATCCATTAAGGAAAAATCTTATGCCATATTATTTCCAAGAAAGGTCTATCTATTGATCTTGAAAGGGTGAATGCCATCTTGGCATTATCTTTGCCTAAACATAAAAAAGGTTTGCAAAGTTTATTTGGAAAGATTAATTTAATTAGGATGTTTATTCCTAATTTTTCTAACTTTATCAAGCCCTTGACATCCATGCTTAGGAATAATGAGAAATTCACTTGGATAGGAAGAAGAAAGGAAAGATTTGTGGATATCAAGCAAGCCATTACCAAAGCTCCTACCCTTTCAAGTCCTAATTTATCCAAAGATTTCAATCTATGTACTTTTGGAAATGAAGAGGTAATATATTCTATTCTTACCCAAGTAAATGATGATAATTTTTAATAGCTTATTTCCTTCTTTAGTCAAGGTTTGGAAGGTTATGAGATAAGGTACACATATGTTGAGAAAGTGCTTTCAATTATAAGGAGTTTGAAGAAGTTTAGGCATATGTTGTCCAAAAATAAGATTCACATTTTTGTGCCTCATCCTAGTGTGAAAAACTTTATGTTGAGCAAATATTTGAATGAAAAGAGGGCAGGTTGGATCACCAAAGTGATGGAGTATGATGTGGAGATCAAAACCACCAAGCTAATGAAAAGAAAAGGACTCTGTGAGCATCTCACTTTAGACTTGAAAGAGAAAAAGGAAGTTGTTTTGGTACTTCATGATGATTTTGTATCAGTGGCACCTCTATCTATGATAAGTTAGATATAGGACATGATCCATTTCTTTCAGACTGGTGAGTGTCCACATGGTCTTGATAGGGATAAAATAAGGTACTTTAGGCTACAATCAATTCCTTATATACTTGTTAATGGAATGATTTTTAGAAAAGACTTTTCAGGTGAGTTGTTGAGATGTATTGATTTGGATCAGATTGAAAAATTATTGCACAAATTCCATGATGGACTAGCTAGTGGTCATTTTGTTCTAATAAAAATAGTTTCTAAGAATATGAGAACTGGTTACTTTTGGCCCACCTTGTTCAAAGACACCCATGCTTGGGTAAGAAAATTACAAAAGTGTGATATTTTTGATGGAAAACAAAATATATCTACCTTTCCCCTTCATCTAATCTAGGTTTAGTAACCCTTCATGCAATGGGGTTTGGATTTCATAGGGCTAATCAATCCACCTTCTAGAGTTGGACATAAGTAGGTGTTGACTACCACTGATTAATTTACATGATGGATGGAGGCTATAGCTCTTAAGGAGGGTAATGAAAGCTTAGTCCTTGAATTATATGAAGGTATAATAACAAGGTTTGGAGCTCATTCAACCATAATCTTAGATAATGCCTTGGTTTTCTTAGGAACAAGAACAAGTGAATGGTATTTAAAGCATGGTATCTATCTTATCACCTCTTCCAATTATTACCCCCAAGGAAATGGGCTAGATGAGTCCAAAAAAAAATATAATAAGAATAATTAAGATAACAATGGAGGAGAATCATAGAACTTGCCACACCAAGTTGAAGATATCCCTTTGGGCTGATAAGGTCACCTCAGAAAGAGCAATTGGGAAATCACCATTCATACTTATCTATGGAAGGGAAGCTAGACTTCCTATCTCACTTGAGTTACCAACTTTAGATCTTACCTATCAGCTATAATTTATGGATAATGATAGAATTGAAGTTATATTATGTGAGTTGATGGAGCTTGAAGAGGCAAGAAATCAAACTATGCATGCATGACAACTCACCAAGAGAAAACAAAGAAGTATTTTGATAAGAAATCCATGCCAAGGAAATTCAAATAAGGAGACATTGTCCTAAAATGGGATGAAGATAAGGCCAAAACTAGAAGAAACAAAAAGTTTGATGCTTTGTGGAGTGGTCCATATGTTATCACATAGTGAAAAAAAATAATGCTTTCCAACTCTCAAGGTTGGATGGAAAGGAGCTGCATATCCTAGTCAATGGGATATATCCAAAGCATTATTACTGATGTTATTTTTTTATTTTTTAAATATTTTATTGATTTCCTTGTGTTTCCTAAGTTCTTATGCACATGTGTGAGTTGTCTTATGTCTTGCTTTGCCTGGTGTCTAGTTTGCTTTGTTCTTGTTTTGTGTTGCATCTTGTAGCATACATTTTCCTTCTAGGTTTGGTGTGTTCTTCAAGGTTTTGAGTCATGGATAATGCTTCCTTGTTTGAATGTCCTTATATGACTCCATGTCTAATAGAATTTTTAGGCTATTGGTTTGGTTAATATAGCAGGCACACTACCCCTATGAGTCACCAATTTATTGACCAAATTTTGGCCCTTCAAGCCAAAATTGGGCACCCTTATTTGAAAAAAAACATCTAAGTCTATACCTTTGTCCAGGTCTAGTACTTAGAATTTCTTCAAAAGAAGTGTTCTTTGACAAATTCCAAAAAAAATGTACAGGTCTAATTATTTTGGAAGGTTTGGTTGTGTTCTTTTGATAATAATCCTTTCAGTTTTATTTGTTAAAAAACCCAAGTGTCCATTCTTTCAAAAGTCTTTTTTTTTGTTTTTTGTTTAAGTGTTAGAAAATTATTTTAGACATTTTATCCAAAGAAATTTTCCCAAAGTGTTATTTCTTTAAAACTTTTCATTCATCCAAGTAATGAATTATTTTATACAATTTATCTAAAACAAATTTTTAGAAGACAAAGTGCCAAATTCTTTCAAGCAAATTGTCCACATAATTTTTATGAAAGGTACTTTACAACTTTTCTAAAAGGTACCTTACAATTTTTTTGAAAGGGAATTTGTATTTTCTAAGGATCATCTTCAAATTTTCAAAGGGTACTTTACAACTTTCCTGAAGGGTATTCGTAAGAAGGCCAAAAAGTAAGAGATAGAAAATCTTAGGGGTATGTTCCTTTCAGAAGGTTCATTTGTAAAAACTTCAAAGAGTCTTTTCCAAAGCTAAAGGGACACTTGAAACTTTTTTGAAAGAGTCTTTTCCAAAGATGAAGGGACACTTGTAAATTTTTTGAAGGGGTCTTTTCCAAAAGTCAAAGGGACACTTGTAAATTATCGAAGGGTCATTTTAGAGTTCCAAAGGTCCACTTCAAAAAATATGAAGGGCTATTTCAAAGTTGAAGGGTTAATTTTCACTTTCCAAAAAGGTAAAGGCACTTAATATATTTCCAAAGGATTTATTTTGAGAAAGTGGCCAAAGAGAAGTGTCTATGGGAAAAGTATCAAGACAAAAGTTTGAATAAAATACTTGAAGGATGCAGCCTGCAAAACATCAATTTCAGATTGCAAAAACTAGCCATTGGAATTTAAAAGAAAGGATCAAGGGGAACTTGAAGGAAAACATAGAGGTAACAAGTGGCAATTGTAACTAAGGCATTTTGTTTAGTTGTAAATTATTCAACTATAGTTGATTCAATTATAATTTAGGCATTTGGTTTAGTTGTAACTAATTCATTTGATGACATGGCATAGCTCACCCACCTCTCTCCCATATGCAAATTTAATTATTTCTCTCAAGATGACAAATGTCTAAGTGACCCTTGAACTTCCTTTGATTTCTCCACCTCTCATAGCTATAAATATACATTCTTTGGGCATATTTTAGATCATCTATTGGTTATTGGGGAAACTCTAGCTAGATTTATACCTAAAGAACTCTTGAAGAGATATACAAGTGTGATTACCTCTCATATTCTATAATATTGAGTAATTATTGAATCATTGTTGGTCTAGTCTAGTGAAATATTGTCTTTTCTAGATTGTACTCTTGACAGTCTACCAATTTATAGAAAGGAGATTATTACAGATCTTTGCTAGTGTTTCTTTTCTAAGTGTAGATATATCCTAGAAGTGGTTCATGATTGTATCCATTTTGGAATCATTCATTCCCTTCCTGATAATCACATATTTTCTTGAATCTAGCATATGAAATATTTTTGTAGCAATGGTTCCTGAGTTATGAGTCATATGCAAGAAAACACCTTGTTTTATCTTTAAGTAGTGGTTTCAGTCAATTGGGAGGATATCATACATTGGTACATCACCACTTATTTCTCATAGTTATTTTCTTTACCTTTTTCATACACAATTATGAGTCAAAAGAGAGCTTTAAAGGTGCATCAAGGGAGCTAGCCCTTTATCTAGAGATTCATCTCAATAAAATTATCATCCATAACAGGATAGATGTTTCCATTGTGCCACTTGGATGAGGAGATCTGAGCATTTCCTCAAGGGTGAAAATCCAAGTGTCAATAATAATCAATCACATTAATTGTATGGATCATCATGTTTTTGTACTTAAGATTAAATCCAAAGATTGTGCCATCAATATAATGCATGCAAAGATTACTCTTCTAAGTATCCTTTTGCCTAATATTGAAGGCAAATATAACATCATAGAACAACTTGAGAAAACACTAGCCAAACTTTACATCTTGGACCTTCTCAATATCTCTCCCACATATAAGGTCATTTTGTATAAAACCTTGCAAGAATCTAAAGTTCTAAAAAATATCAATATGTCCAATTTCTAAGTGCTTGTAGTAAAATTGTCCCCAAATAAACAAGTTACTTTTAATCATTCTAATATTTCACCCATGGGTTCATCCCATAACTTTTTATTATACATATAAGTCTTCATTTCTAATCATAAAGTAAAAAGGGTGTTTATAGATAACGGTCTAGGCCTAAATATATGTAAATTAAGTTTGATAAGGCATTTGTCACATTATACATAAGCACTAGAGCCTAATAACATTACTATAAAGGCATATAATAAAAATATTAGCCATACGATGGGAACTATTTATCTTTCATTTTTGGTGGGTCTTATTATTCAAGAAACCCTCATTCACATTCTTGATCTAGATATACTATACAAATTACTCCTTGGTTGTCCATGGATCCATGCCATGAATGCCATTCCATCCACCCTCCATCAATGTTTAAATTTTTCTCATCACGGTATGGAAGTTACCATTTTAGGTGATCCTCAACCCTTTAAATTTTCTAAACTATTTAAAGGTAGATATTAAAGTTTCAATTATCTACTATTTATAAAAGATACTTATGGACCTACTAAGGAAACACCAAATATTTCTAGTTATATCCATCTTGATGAGTTACTCTTTACATCTACTAATATACCATCAACATCCACATCTAGTTTCACATGTCCACCATCTATATTTTCTTTAATGGATACATGTATAGAATAAAAGTAATTCATGATGCACATTACTTAGAAAAAAATATATGTCCCCAAAAATTTTGGTAGGCCCCATCATAAAAAATAAACACAAGTGGTTCATAAGATTAACAAAACTTATTTTGTATAAGGTAGTTTCTTTTCTAAAGAACAAATTGAAGATCATAAACCCTCTTGGCTATACTCTAAAAAATTATCTAATTATTTACTAAGTAATCAATATCTTATACCAAAATCCATTATGTGCAATATCATGAACTATAAAGGAAAAGGTCTTGGTCTCCATGAACAACATCTCATCAAACCTATAATGTCTACAACACATGAAGCCTTTCAAGGTATTGGATTCAAAACATCAAGTATGAGCATATGCAATTATGATAGTGACTATTATTATGTCTAAAGAAGCCTCTTTAGACACTGAAATGAATTCTATTTATAGCATTTTTGAAGACTTAGCCATCACCAACCTATTTCATAATAATCTTATTTTTATCCTTGTACTAGTTTTTCCACAATTTATCCTATGGGACCAACAAAAACCACCCTCACTTGATCACTTTTAGAATGATGAGGCCATATCTACGTTTTGAGAGTTGAAGATCATATACCAATAGGAGATCATAAGAAGGGATTTTCAATTCAATTGGATAATTTTGTATGCTTTAGGGAAATTACAACTTCTACTCATCCACACCATCCTACAAATAATATATTTTAGTTGACTGAAGTATTAGATGATGAAGCTATGACCCATACAAATGAAGACATCCCCAATTATCAAGATATTGATTAGGAGCATAATATTCCTCCACTTCCAACAAAATTACAAGAAGAATCTATTTTATAAATTAAAAAGACCATTGACATCAATATTGGAACAAAATTAAACCCTAAGATTATGAAACTTGTTGATTACCTTAACCCAAAAGAACAATCCACTATGACTCTACTCCTCAAATAATTTTAAGATGTGTTTACATGGTCATATGTATACATGCTCTAGTTGGATCAATTATTAGTTTTACATAACCTTGTTATATATAAATATGCAAAAATATTCAAATCAAAAAATGCATCCAAAGTTGTCACTACTTGTGAACGAAGAATTGAAAAAATAGTTATAGGTTGTACTCATAAAACTAATATACTCATCAGAGTGGATATCCAATATAGTACCAGTCTCTAAGAAAATAGCAGGGATAAGAGTCTACTAGATTTTAGGGATATCAATAAAGTATGTCCTAAAGATGATTTTCCTTTACCAAACATAAACATGATTTTTGATTTCATGATAGGTCATGAGATGTTACTCTTAATGGACAATATTTTAGGGTACAATCAAATCAAAATAGCTCCTAAAGACCAAAGTAAGACAAAATTTATAAAATCTTGGGGCATATTTTATTATCAAGTAATTCCATTTGACCTCAAGAATTCTAGATCCACTTTTCAATGTGCAATGACAATTATATTTCATGATATGCTCCATGATATCTTTGACGACTATGTAGATGATATTTTGGCAAAATGAAAAACTAAAATAGATCATCCTATGATATTACATAAATTTTTTGAACAGTTTAGATAATAAAAGGTTAATATCAATCTAAAGATGTGTGTGTTTAGGGTTACTTCAGATAAGCTCTTGGGTTTCATTGTATCATAAAGAGGTATAGAAATGGATCTTGCAAAGGTCAAAACTATCATATAAATGCATCCACCAAAACATATCAAATAGATATGTAGTTTTCAAGGTAAGATTGAATCCATCCAAAGATTCATATCAAAGCTTGTAGACATATGTCATTCTAAAAAATAAAACACTCATTAGAATAAGGAATGAAAACAATCATTTTCAAATCTTAAACACTATCTAGAAAATTCAGCAACTCTAGAAAAAACTTTACTCTTATATATTTTAGCAACACAATATACATTGGGGGCATTATTAACACAACATGATGAATAAAGAACCAAAATAGCAGTGTATTATCTCAGTAGAACCTTAGTATCTTATGAAATAAATTAATCTACCATCAAGAAAACATGTCTATCTATGATTTTTATTTCACAAAAAATTTACCATTACATGCTCAATAGTCAAACCAAAATTATTACCAAATTTGATCCACTTAAGTATCTCTTTCCCAAATCATCTCTAATAAGGAGAATCAATAAGTGGGTTTGTTGGGTCATTTAATGATCCAAAGTTAGTTTATTTTATATTTTTAGATTAATATTTAGTTAGTTACTAATTCGTGTTTACTTTGTTTTAAATAAAAGTTGGTTCATGGGTTAGTTGTAAACCGTAACCATTGTAAAAGCTTATAAAGCTTTTACTCTTCATTGTAAAAACGATTCAATAAAAAATACAATATTATTTTTGGTGTGAAAGGATTTTGACATAATGTAATTTATTCATTATTTCCATTGGAATCTAGACCAATAGTGGTATCAGAGCATGGTTTTTGGAGCATGGTAAATTCAAGAGAAAGTGAGGTGAAAATTTGATTCACGTGGAAGATTTATATAGATGGTAAATGGTATGCCATTTATTAATTTTGTGTCTAATGTTGAAATTTTTGAAAAATTATTCAAATATTTTAATTTTTTAGATAATTTTACGTTAAATATTTTTAAAGTTTGAGAAAACTTTGAGAAATAGCCTATGTCTGGTTTTATAGGGCCCGCTCTCTATTATTGCTCCTAGACTTTATCTTGAGCATTAAAGATTGTTTTTTTAAGCCAAAAAGTGATTCAGAGTTGTTTTTCAAACCCCAAAATCTATCCAAAGGCCATTTATATAGCTTTGTTTGAACCTATAAGTCTTTGATAAATGTGAAAATGGATCCAAACTTCCATTAATCCATCTACTGAGTTTTTGGTATGTTTCTAAGCATTTGAAAATCATTTATCAATTAAACAAGACATCTAAGAGTTTCTTAAGATGAAAATTATTGTTGTATGGCCTGCATATGAATTTATATCACCTTTTCATGATATATATTAAATAATGATCAAATCAATTGCCAAAGAAATGGAAGCCATTTTATTCAATCACAAATATATATATATATATATATATATATATATATATATATATATATATATATATATATATATATATATATATATATATATATATATATATATATATATATATATTTGTGATTGAATAAAATGGCTTCCATTTCTTTGGCAATTGATTTGATCATTATTTAATTTATTCTTGAGTTTTTGAAGACCATTTATCAAATTTCAAAGCATCCAAGAAGTTTTTCAAGATGAAAAATGGAGTTGTATGGCCAAAAATTGTAGAATTATGACCTTTCCAACATCTTTCATCATCAAAAAATAGATTTTATTTATCAAAATTCTCTTTGTAAGTCTCAAATTGATCTATATGTCAAAAGTAAGGCCCTGAATAGATTTGTACAGTTCATTTGGAGTGCTATAAGAGTTTTCAAATTCTCTAGACTAGCTTTGGTGTTGGAATGCTCCAGGGAGGCAATGGAAGTCTTAGGATAATAAAGATTTGATTTTGTAAAGTCTTCTCTATTGTTTGACAAATATTTAGGGTTTTATGGGTCTTAGTAATGTAAAGCATTGGATTTTACTTGGAAAAAATATTCTCAAATGAATTAATTACCATACCCAAGTAATTTTTATTTTATTTTATTTTCATAAAGTAGAAAATTAGGTTCATATATAAATTTTTGTTTTTATGACTTGTGAATACTCTTAGAGCAATTGGAAAAGTATGTTTTTTAAGGAACTCTCCTTAAAGGTCAAGGGTTCAACCCTTAAAAGTGACAAGAAAATGTTTTTTACAAAGGGGTTATTTAAATTAATTGTAAAAATCAAGAAAATATATACCTACCATGACCATTTTTACCATATCTTGAACACAACATCATATAATTTTATCAAAGTTACCTTTTTAGAAACTAGAATCATATAGATTTTCAATGAGTATAAGAAAGGAAGGGTCCATCATGTCTTGCTATGTAATTTTAATCCTAGTAAACTAGTCAATTTTTTTGAATTAGCATTGAGGCGGGGGTCTACTTCACCTGGCAAAAGAGCAAAAGTTCAAACTATCATATCTTCTATATATGGTGGCCAAAATCTTCATATGACCACTTGTTTTTTTATGGAAATGGATTTCTAAGAGCATCAACATGAAATTTTTGTTGATTAATGCATGCATCAATATGTTTTTTACATACTTTGAATAAATTATGCATTATAATGAAATTGGGTGCATTTTTTATGGAATCTGACACACCAAGTTTTTTTCTCACATGGTAAAAATGTGTTGTATACATTAAAAAAAGATTGTAATGATGTGTCACACCACTTGTGTTTTCAATGTTGATGGTGTTACATTTTCATGTTTATAGGTCCCTAAGGATCTAACAAGTTAAATTAGAGTCAATTAGAGGTTGGAATATCCATGGAGGTTGGAAGATATTTTCCCTTCTCTAATTTACTATTTGCTCAGAGTATGGGTTCGCTACTGGGATAACAATTTTTCATTTGTGTACTTTACTTTCATAGATGTAGTGTTTCTATGATATTCAATATGGAGGAATATAGTTGTGTTTACTTGGTTTATTTTTTATGCAACTTCTCACCTCTCACTTGATAGGGGAGAAAATATTGCATATTGGTTTTTTTATTGGTCATCGATGACGTGCTATATGAGTTAGCATTGTTAGTGCTAAGCAAAGGCTTGCAGGAGATGTTGGAAATTATTAGGCATTAGTTTTAGATGTGTCATACATAGTATAGAAGGAAAACACTTGTTGGATATATTCTATGTGAGGTTTGATGTAGTTGGACAGTGCGTGATCATGTTCTACTATAGTGTGGGGATGATCAAGATGTGATTAGTCTAGGAGGTTGTTGGGTCATTTAATGATCCAAAGTTAGTTTATTTTATATTGTTAGATTAATATTTAGTTAGTTAATAATTAGTATTTACATTGTTTTAAATAAAAGTTGGTTCATGAGTTAGTTGTAAATTGTAACCACTATAAAAGCTTATAAATCTTTTACTCTTCATTGTAAAAATTATTTAAGAAATAATATAATATTATTTTTGGTGTGAAAGGATTTTGAAATAATGTAATTTATTCATTATTTCCATTGGAACTGGGCTAACAGGGTTATGCTTCTAAATGAATTTGGTATAGAGTATGTCAATAAAAAATCTATCAAAGGATATGTACTCAAAGATACTTTGGTATAAGAACCATTGACATATGCCAATCCTCTCATCAAAATTTTCATGATGAAGCTATCATTACTTTAAATGAATCACTAGAGCGACAATTATTCTTTGATGGGTATTTTACAAGTCATGTCTTGGGGGAATACATTTTTTCACATCACTCTAAAAGGTGATATTATTACAAAATAATTTTGGATAGGATTCCCTTATAAAAATAACATAGCAGAGTGTGAATCTCTTTTTTATAAACTCAAGCTTGAAATTCAATGGAATATACAACATCTCTTAGTTTTTGGGGATTTAGAACTCATCATCAAACAAGTAACTGATGAATACCAAGCTAAATATGATAATTTAATTCCTTATAAATGAATTGTGGGTAGTATTAAAGAGTGATTTTAATCCATATAATTTGAGAAAGTTCCTTGAGCCAATAACATGGTAGTTAATTCTATGGCCAAAATTGGTTCACTCCTAGAAATGCATCTAGATGACATTCATAGCCAATTATTTGTTGAGCAAAGGATGTGTCCAACATATGATATACCTAAATCTAAAATGGTCTACAAGGTTGTTTTTCCTACTTCCCCTTGGTACTAGTATATACACACATATCTTTATAATAATATAATTCCCCTAAATTATCTCAAAATCACAAAAAATCCTTCATCCAAAGAGATTCTCATTTTACCATCATTGTAGTCATCTAAAATGTCACTTGAGTGCTAAGAGTGTTACTTGAGACCACCCATCCTTAGCTTAGTGCTAGATCTATCTTAGGGTCTATTTAGACACTTATACATCTTTTGTGTGCACCTTAATAAGCCCTAAACATTAAAAAATTAATGTCAAACTCTTCCTTAGCCATCTAGGACCCTAGTACCTTAGGTTTTACCACCTAGACATTAGTGCCATAACTTGACACCAACACCATAGAGCTAGTGTCCTAGTTGGGTGCTATTATCCATTTCCTTATTTTTATCCCCAATGGATATCTTTTCAATCACAAAGACACCTAAGGTCAACCTAGACATATTTCAAATCCCACACAAGCATCAAATTAATAAATATATGTGACTTTCATCCCTTTACTCACTAGATGGAAATCATATGCAAATACACTCAAATAAGTTTAAAACAAGTTGTGCACAATCAAGGTTATTAATCCCTATTTTTTCCTACTTTTTCATACAATCATCTATAACCCTCTTAAGCTTAGAATACATATATTTTTAGTCTCAACCCTCACTCAAAGCACTCAAATTGACATTCATCCTAGATTCACTTACACTTGCACCAATACTTAGGTGGGGAGAACTACATCAGGCTTTATCCCTCCCTAGAGTATTGGTATATAGGAAATTCTCATCACATTAGGGTGTAGAGGATGCATAGACTACCCAACTAACATCACACCTTTGATACTTGTGCCAATCCAATACCCTAATAACATGGAAGTCTAGGGTTTGTATACAAAATCAGCCAAAATAAGTTACAAATAGTGAAACATGGTTTGTCCACATAAAAATAGGCTTGGTAGACTTAGACACAAATGATTCTAAAAGTACATATCAGTTCCTACATAGAGGACATTAGCACCAAAATTGGACACTAGCACCATAACAATACTATCTAAGGTAGGAATCTATTTTTTAAGAGGGTTTATGACCTTCAATCCTATTTATGACATCTAGACTAGCTCTTGTACCAATTTTCAACTTTTAGATCCTTCATTTCAGGTAGTTTTTAGATAAGTATTCATTTGTGTCATTCATTTCTATTATTAAAAATATCATATTAGATAAATTCTTTCATAAATCAATGGTTGTATTTATTGCATATTTTATACCTTGAGGATTAAACTCCATAACCCTAAAAATTTAAATAATTTGGTGAACCTGACTTACTTTGAATACTATCTATACCATAGACCTCAATTATATTAGGGTTTATACCCTTATTTTTTCTATTTCCCTTAGCTATATTAGGATTTTTAGATTTTATGTATTCTATTTCAGCATCACTATTTCATTTGATTTATTATATACCATCTCAAAAAGTTATATCTCTTCCTTTAAGAATAAGTGTTAGGCTTAGTGGCATTCCTGTTAAGCATACTTAGGTTCCTTCCACTCGAGATTATACCATGGATAAAAGATTAGTTAAAACCCCATCATTGATCCTTAACACATTGATTATATGGAATTTAATGGTAAAAAACCTGAAGATGAGAAATATAATAGAAATCAAAATGATACATAGTATGGGAATTAGGACACCCTCCCCCCACTTAACAATGAAAATATTATAGTCAATAAGGATGAGATTTTACAAAGTTTTAGAGATAGACTTCTATAATACCCCCATGATCATGCATAGATTCTATAATCCATAATGGAAATAAAGAACAAATTTAATAATGGCAAATCTTCTACTCCCCCAAATAACAGTATTGTTACACATATTTTGGGGGTAACTCAAAATATACGACAACTTGTTTTAACTCAAAAACCTTTAAAAATGGTAACACCTCCTATGGTTATTTCATCCTCTCCTGATGTACTATACCTTATGCATGAGATCCATGATCTATAGGCCAAGGTATTACATATTTATTAGGGTGCTACTAGGCCATCCCATGCCTTTTATTCTCATGTTATTTTACATATACCTTTGACATAGAATATAACAACAACTCCTTTGTCAACTAGATTTGTTGAACCAAAGATTAATTTGTATGATGGTTAGGGTGACCCAAATCACTATCTATGATATTTTCACATAACATGTTTAGATTATGTGTCCAATGATTGGGTATTTACTAAGTTTTTCCTATGTAGCCTAAAGGAATATCCCTTAAAATGGTTCCATGATCTTCCAAATCAGTCCATCACAACATTCAATCCTTTGACAGATATGTTTTTGGTACACTTTTAAATTAACATCAATGATAATGTTTCATATGCTCAAGTGGCTCAACTCAAGAAAAAATCTAAGGAGCCTACAACATAATATGTCTTGTGATATTAAAATATACTAGAAAATATGACTAGCTCCATGGCAAATAGAGAACTCCAATACATTTCCAAACAAATTTTACTACCACCACTGCACAAATCTATATTATTCAAGAAGTTTATAACATTCACTAATTTATGCCATCAGTGTGAAATAAAGGGAATTTAAGCTTCTCTCTATGGGAAAACTAAGGTAAACAATTGGATTAGATTCAACTAATAAGAGTTATATTAAGCCCTAATATAAAGTAAGGTCTAATTAAAACAATAATGATACAAATGTCATAGTTAATGCATCTTCAAATCCAACTCCTCACTTGGTTTTATCAACTCCTCTATGGAGATTTTTCACAAATCTTCCAAAATAACCAACATGTGTCTTATAGTAGCTCTTGTAATTCAATGCCATCTCTCCCTCCATTCAAAGAGGTTGATATGACTAGCCCTCTTCCAAACAACTATGATTCAAATGCATTATATGACTATCAAATGGAACCATGCCATATTGAAAATAAATGCAACATTTTGAGACATAAGATATGGAATTTGATGGAGTCAAATATTATTGATGTGGGCACACCTACAGAGGCACCTAAATTTCAACCAATGGAAACTATGGCATTGAAAATATTTTTAGACCCATTTCTAAAACAATAACTAATGAGGTAGGAAGAACTTTAGGTGTTCACTATACATATTAGGCACATCCACCACTAGCATCCTATCATAATACAGAGGACACACACACATAATATCATTGGTGTATATCATGCTACAGTGCCAGATGGACCTCTCATCACTTTATCATAGCAAGAAATTTTCAATGATGATTCAGATTTATATGCACTCTTTGTACGAGCCTACATTGATCTCATCCTATTTAAAGTGTCATGGTTAATAATGGGTTAAGTTTCAACATGTGTATCATTACACTTATATAGAATTTAGATTATTTAGAGTTGGAAATTTATACAATCGATATAATTATTCACAGTTTTAGTGGCCACATTCATAGTTCTAGTAGGGAGATTGTACTCCCATTATAGGTTGGGATAGCACATGTGGCCACTAAGTTCTTAGTTATACCTTGTGTAGTCACATTTAACATGTTATTAGGTGGTACATGGATACAATATCTTTGATCCATTTCATCTACCTTACATAGATGCCTCAAGTATATACATTTTAATCAAGTGATTACAATTGAGGGCCTTTTGTATAAATATCCTTTACCTATCCCATAGGTAGTTACACAAAAACCACCAGTTACAATTTCTAGTATAGTTTTCATTAGAACACCATAGGTGAGGTCTACTTATACAATTTTATCACGTATGCATACTCTTCCACATAGACCCTTATTAAAGAGACCCCTACAATAGAGACATGTTATATATTCTAGAGAGCCTCTCTCTACCCCTTTCATTTTGAGATCAGTGTTTCTGAGTTCCCAAGTTTCTCAACATCAAGCATCCATGTTATCTATAACATATTCTACTATATGGGTCCTTAATAATCCTACTATTCATAAGCTAGTTTAGTCAGTTTCATAGATTCATATCATAATAGTTCATAGGCTAGTTGAGTCAGCTTCATAGTTTCCTAGCTCTAATCCATAGATAGTGTTAGCTAAAAATCACTTAGTATAGTTGGTCCCTAGAACATAGATACCTTTTCACATATCACACATGATCAGTCTTCCTTTGTTTAATACAAGACACCTTAATAGTGAATCTCTCTTGAGACTCATCTTTTAGTATGTTCTTCTCTACTTGTACATAGTTTCCTCTATTTTGGATCCATTTATATAGTTTCATTTTCATGTTGATTATACATAGATTATATATGAAAAATAAAAAATAATGTAATATGTCAAAAACATAAAAAACATTCAAATATTTTCTCAAAAAATAAAAATTTTAGATTGTATGCATGTCTATGTTTACATTTCTTATACTTGTTAGGTACTACATATTTTATCTCTATTAGTTTAGTTAATTTAATAATACGTACATGCTTCAATTGTTCTTATCGAGTGTTTGTAGATACTTACATGACCTAGGTCCACCACATAAATCTAGATTTGCTACTATTTACCCACTAAGGCACATGCATAGATACATAGATTCCTCATTGAATACATTCAACCATTTGGGGGCATCCTATACATAGTTATGATTTATAGGTTACATCTTTATATACTTTATATCATAGATTCAACATTGTTATATCTTGATATTTATCATGTTACACTACACATGTTTTTTTACTGACTATTACTCTAGACTTAATTATGCACATCTTTGCTCTTATAAAAATTTATAACACATGTTCATGCATAGTTTAATTTCTATATTTACTAGTTTATACTTGATTGTGTCTCTATGGTTTTACATCTACTTGAGGGCATTTCAATATGCCATTATTCTATGGCTCTACACCACTTCCTTTCATTGTATGTATGCTTTGTAATGTGCCCATGTCCTTGTGTGTGCCTTCTTGATTATTTATGTAGACATTTAAACATGTCATTCCATGTGGCTCCATGGAAACTTAATTTTTGTTTGCATATGTGTAAATTTGAACATTTCATTATATGTATTACTTTCTTAGATTTAGTGACATATGCCCATGTCCCTTGTATTATGGCCCTTTGGCCTATTTTGTGTGCCTCACTTTTGTTGTATGTATCCTTTCATGTATGTGTCATGGTCATGACACTTGTCTCTTACTTGTTATACACTCTAGTTTTAGATGACATGAGGGACCTCATACATCTACCCTTCCTCCTTGGGTGTCATGATGGACATCATGCCCTATCCCCCTAGGTAGTTACTCAGTTTATTACTCAAATTTTTTGTCCATATACATGCTTACATTGTTACATGTATTTTGAAATCCTTTAAAATGTTAGATATAAAATGCATCATAAAATACCAACTTATGTTTAGATTATCTTACATTTTAATATCATGTATACACATTATATTGGTTTATTATGCAGTTATCATATATGTTTAGACTAACACATATCATCTAGAGATTTTTATTTTGAGTATAGTTTTTGCATAAGTTCAATAAATCCCCTCAAAATAGGGGCATTAATATAGGTTTTTCATAGATATATATCTATTTGAATTCACTCAGAGTATAATTTTTAGCATGCAAGCACAAAATACAAAGCTTAGTTTTGGTAAAACATAGTGAAAAATAGTTAGATAGAGATTATATTCAATTTTGTAGAAAAACAAAATAGTTGGGCACTAGCACCACATCACTATTATCTAAGGTATGGTGCTATTGTATAGTATCCCTAGAATCACAAAATTCTATAATTTTCTAGAAAGGTATAGTATGTACAATCTAGCTTTGCACAAATTCAATTACTAATTATTAGTTTAGTTTAGTTTTGTTTTACACAAAATCATACCAATTTTATTAGATATAGGGGAATAATTAATGAATGATAACTCCTATATAAATTTTAGTTACTCAAATATAGATTATTACAACTCAATCAAGAGTCCATATGCTTAGATATCATATTTGGGGGCATGTACATGTGATATTATTTCCATATGCTCACTATTGTACCAATTAATTACATTGAATGGAAAACTCCATGTCATTACCTATGTTCTTAATATAGACACCATTCACACTAGTTTATACCAAATTTGATGCCTTACTTTGTCTATAATATTTAGCATTATCAAGTAGTCCTTGAAATACATCCCTAAGTGCCTAAGAGGCCCATAGGCTAATTTTCATTCTAGAGTTCCCAAGTGGTCACAGAGCTATTATATATAGTTTTAGTTATAGTAATACATCTTTAGTTACATTTCAAAATTTAGTTATAGATGCATCTACTGGGTAGGCAATAATAGAGTCATAGTCTACTTGAGTTTTTGAGCCACTTATATGAGAGGGTTAGATAAGACATCAGTCCAATCCAAGCTATTCATAGGTCATGATCCAATAAATAGGGGTGGGAAATGATGGATTCAAGGATAACTTGATTTATTGAGCCACCCAAACATGGGTATTGAGTAATTCATTTAACTTATTCCAAGTTATTCATTGATTGATCACTAGTTACACACACATAGGATGTCACCAGGTTTATGCATTAGTTTTTGTACCTAGTGAGGTTTATTTATTCCTTTCCTCCCTCTTATCTCTTTAATAAATTTTATCTTTAATTTTTATATTTCTTAAATAAGGACTAATTTTATGCATGTTTCATTTATAGGACATGCAATGGATCATACTTCACATACTCAAATCTAGATTCATGGGCTTCACCTCTTAGGTAAGTCTAGGTATGTTTCCTTTCCTTTATCCTAGTCATTTAATTTGATAAATTTATAGAATAAATGGGGAAAAATGTAGTCATCTAAAATGTCGCTTGAGTTCTAAGAATTTTATTTGAGACCACCCATCCCTAGCTTAGCTCTATACCTATCTTACGTCTTATTTAGACATGTATACAAATTTTATGTGGGATTTACACATCCTTAGGCATCTCAAAATTAGTCTCAGACCCTTACTTATGAATTTATACCCATAGTACCTCAATTTTTACCACCTAGACATTAATACCATAATTGAACATTAGCACAACACTAGTGTTCTAGTTGGGAACTATTATCCTTTTCCCTCTTTTTAGCCCTAATAGATATCTTTTTGATCCCAAAGACACCGAGGGACATCATATACCTATTTAAAACCCAACACAAGCACTAGATCACCCTTTATTCACTAGATGGAAATCATATGCAAATACACAAAAACAAGCTCAAAATGAGTTATGAATAATTAAGGTTATTAATCCTTATTATTCCCTACTTCTAAATACAGTCATATATAACCCTCTTAATCTAGTCATATATTTATATTCTCAATCCTCACTCAAAGCACTCAAAATGGCATTCATACTGGCTTTAATTGAACTTGCACTGGCACTTAGGTGGGGAGAACATGGTCCCTCCTCAAAATATTGGTATGTAATCAAATATAATCATAGTGAGGTGTTGAGGATGTCTATCCTACCAAGTTAACATCACACATTTTCTAATTGTGCCAATACAATACCCTAATCATGTGTAAGTCTAGGGTTTGTATACAAAATTAGCCAAAATGGGTCATATATAGAGAATTAGGGTTTGTCCACACAGGAATAGGCTTAGCAGACTCAAACACAAGTTCTCTCAAAATTACAAATTAGTTCCTACATAGAGGATATTAGCACCAAAAGTGGAAACTAGTACCATAATACTACTATCTAAGGAAGGGAATTATTATCTAGGAGGGTTTTTGTCACTTGGATCCTATTTTCAATACTTATGCTAGCTCCTATACTAGTATTCAACTTATGGATCCTTCATCTTAGGTAGTTTCTAGCTAAGTATTCATTTATGCCATTCATTTCTATTATTAAAAATATTATATTAGATTAGTTATTTCACAAATTAGTGGTTGTATTTATTTCATATTTGATACCTTGATGTACTGTACTTATATCCTTTAACAACCTAGGTCTTAAACTCCACAACCTTAAAAAGTTAAATCAAACTCTTAGACATGCATCCAGATGATAGTCATAGCCAATTATTTGTTGAGTAATTAATATTTCCAACATATGATTTACCTAAATATAAAATTATCTATGATTTTTTTAGTCCTACTTCCCCTTGGTAGTAGGATATACACACATACCTTTATAATAATACAATTCCCCCAACTTATCCCATAATTATAAAAAATCCTTCATTCAATGAAATTCTCATTCTACCATCATTAGAAATACCTATAAGGGTTATGATGGAACTTTATTACGGTGTTTAAAATATGAAAAGGAGGTCTTTGTCATTAAGGAAGTTCATAATGATATTTGTGACACTCATACTAGTGGCATGTTCCTTTCAAATAAACTTTTATGTGTCAAATATTATTGGCCAATGATGGAATCTAATTCATGTCAATATGTCAATAAAGGTTTCCCTTACCAAAAACATGGTGACCTAATCCATAATCCATTGAAAGGCTTGAAACTTATTACCTCTTCCTATCCCTTCTCCACATGAGGGTTAAAATTCATTAGAAAATCAATCCCAACTTTTTTGATGGTCACAAGAATATAATCACCACCACTAAGTACTTTACTAAATGGGTTGAAGATATGTCATTAACCTACGTAACTAGAAACAAAATCTCTAAGTTATCCTAACCCATATTATTTTATGTTATGGTATACTTTCTACTATTATAGACAATAATGGTAAATCTTTTAAAAATAAAGATGTCAAGATTCTTTGCCAAGCATACCATATCAAGCACAAATAGTCTACACCATACTATCCCCAAGGCAACAATCAAGCAAAGAAATCAAACACAAATATTAATAAAATATTAAATCACATTATCAATGGTGTTGGCCATGATTGACATTTAAAACCTTATCTTATTTTTTGGGCTTACCATACTAGCATTTGCACACCCATGGGGATAACCTCATATTCCCTTGTTTATGGCACCAAGTCCACTGTACCTATTAAAATCAAGCTTACATAATTATGAATATCTCTAAAAAACATTATTTATTTAGAAACATATCACATCTCAATACTACATGAGCTTGATATCCTATATGAGAAATGTCTTAATGCCCTTAACCATTTACATGCTTATTAATACTGTCTCCATCATAAATATAATGAGAAAATTAGAGAAAAAGAGTTTAAAATCAAAGATATCATTATAAAATAAAACCCAATAGAAATACAACATTGATAATGAAAATAAATTCAAGTTTTAACTTAATTATTTAGGTCCATACATTGTCATTTCCAAATATGGATTGGATTCTTACAAACTAGCTACAAAATAAGGATAATATCTTTATGAACCAATGAAAATTAAGAACCTAAATAGATTCCATGCCTAAACTACTCTAGTGTTGATATATATGTTCAAAAAAAGAGAGATGAATATAGAAAAAGGTAAAAATAATAGAAAAATAATTTGTCCAAAAGTGAAAACCATTCTTATGGTGCTTTGGACAAATACCATCATGAAAACTAGTTTTTGGTGCCATGCATAAACCATTTTCTATATACACCCTAGTTACTTGGGGTCATCCCCCAATATTATCCATTTATATATATCCATATCCATTTTTATATACCATGTATTTTTATTTTCCTATGCCATTTTAGTTTAGGGTTTGATCTTCATTTTTACGTAGCTATGCCTTTGCTCATATTTTGGAAGAATATTATACATAACTCTTAGATAACACCACATAATAACACTTATCCATAATAAAACCATGTCATCTACCATCATTTCTTATGAGGTTATTATTTATATAATCATCATCATCTTACATAATATCTTCACTTTCCATCTCTTCCTTCATTGGGAGAATTGCGTTAGCCTAAGGTTCACACATACTATGTATGCATCGTTCATTTATATGGGATATCTAAGATTATCTTGGGAAATATCACTTAAAAATATAATATTATCCAAAAACATTAAAATTTTATAAAATAAAATATAAAAAACCATAAAACCATTCTAAAAATAAAAGTGTCTTTAGTCAATGTATCCTAGTTATCCTTTACATGGAATACCCATTGGATGGTTAACATTTTAAAATATCTAATCTCAAAGGATTTCACTCTAGTCAAGGACTTTTAAAAACACATTTTTTACTTGTTTGTATTGACCATTTACTTCCTTTCTTTTTTGTAAAACTATGTGTTTCACTTGTTTTAGACACTATTTTTGAATTATATATCACCTCAATTTTGTACACTTGTAAAATACATATCATGGATGTAACTTCACCTTATTGACCTTTTCCACTACCAAAAATCTCACATACACTATCTCTCCATGTCAAATTGATTATCTCTTAGGCTAAAAAATATTATTATAATGACTCAAACCTTTTATATTGCTTGTAATGGTGTAAACCTACTTATCTTCCATCTTTGCAACTTTTGGGCCTGTACCTACTTTTATGATTCTTGAACACTTACATCCCAATCAGACACTTATATCAATGTAAGTTTCTTAACTTGACATGGTGTCCAGTTTCTTAAAGTCATTCAATTTACAAATTAAACATATTCATCTAGTCATATTAAGTGATTTGATTTGATATACCCTCCAAAAGGATTGATATAAATTCATGATCAATCCTCATTCATTCCTCACCTAGAAAATACCTAGAAATTCCTTACCTAGTCATAAGGCAACTTACCAAAAGCATTAAATCAAGCACTCAAGTGAGAAAAGCTTCCCTATTTTCTCTTATTTCCATACCATTCATAAGGACAACAAATTTATAGGTATAAAGTACTAAAGGAGTATTCGCTGAGTCACATTCACCAAGTTACAATCTAGGTCACTATTATACTTGATTATCACACATTCCATGATACACACACAAGCCAACACATAAGGAAGAACTACATAAGTTTGAGGCATTATTCAGAGTATTGGATATGTAGGAAATTTTAATTGACAAAGGGGTATTTAGGGTAGCTCAAAATTTTGTGCCCACTAACCCATTTTTTCACAACCACTATGAAGATGAAGAATTAAGGTTTTACTATATGATAGGGAACAACAGTCCATGACCTAAATCTAAGTGTACCAGAGTAAAAGTGACAAAAAAACTAGAAACATCTAACTGAGAATGTATAGTTTCAATATGTAATATATATTTTAAACCTATGTATTAGTCAAATAGAAGAACTGATGCAACCATCCTAGGTTGATGCAAGTGTCCATAACTATAGAGGGAATTTTATTATAATCAGGTGATTGATACAAAATCTAGATCTAGCCTACTTTCTATTGATTCTAGATCCAAGTTTGAATTAACATCATAAACAACTAAGTATCTTGTTTTCATTATCATTGTAATATCTACCATAGTTGTACTTTCTATTTTTAACATACCTTAGCATAATAAATTTAGTATATGTTTGTTTGAGTTTTGAAAATTAATTGCCCTGATTTAGAGATAGTCTATAATGCTTATGCCCTAAGATATATCTATCCATTTAACCTTAAATTAACCAAAATATATTTTATGTTAAACATTTTGGTGAACCCGATCTATGTGAATGTAAAAAATCTAATCTAGGGTTTCCAACCTCCTAGGTTTTCAGATTGTCATTATTTATTTTTAGATCTAAAACTTTATGCTAGGGTTTTACTCTCTTTTTTTTGAAAAAATCATGTTTGGATGCTTACAAGTTGATTCTTCCTTGATTTAGACATTTAATATTCTAAAAAACACCATTTTAAAATTTATCAGAGGTATTTTAATACACAAGTTGATAAACTCAAAAACTTCTTTTTGTTCACCCAATTTGGTACGTAATTTTCAATATTTTCAATTTATTATATATATATATATATATTGTAATATAAGGATGATGGTGTAATATAATTATTTTATAGGTTTTGTCAAAAACATATTTTATTTAAAAACCTCTATTATATGTCTGAAATAAATTCATGTTTTATTACAATTTTTTATTCTTTATTGAGAATATTCTAGGGTTTTGCTTATAAAACATCCACATCATTTGGCCTATTTTTTATTCATAATATATCAATTTTCAAATTCATTATAAGTTTTTTATAATTATGTTGATATTAAAAAAACTCTTTTTTCATCAAAATATTATATGAATTTTGATAATTTAACAATTTATTATTTTTATTAAATTTAGACTACAGGTCATACATTGTAATTTTATTTCATTATTTTTATAGGTTCATCTCATTTCCTATTTTTCCATAAAAACCTATCTCAAATTTTCATAAAATTGATGCAATAGCCTGAAATTTATATATCATATTAGAATGCTAGCATTTGTATGTCTCTTCTTTTTTATTCTCATATCAATTTTTAGAAAATTTAAAATGGCTAAAAAGGAACTTATTATTCATTATAAACCTAAGGATGGTGATATCTACCATCTCTCTAACTATGTGTATTTCATCATTCCTTCAAGGGGTAAAGTATAAGGTGTATGTATGCATGTTCAATCTGAGGTACCTAGGATTTGTTCTTGTGAAGCCTTAAAATATCAATCCATACTTACGATAAAGTTAAAAATAGGTGGAAAAATAATTTTGATTCAAAGATCACATTTTTTTTAAATTAGAATACATACCTATGGAATCCAACACATGGTAGTGTTAAATCATGTGTTTGCATCTTCATCTAACAATGTTATACCCAATAAGGTTTCACATCCAAATGAAAAGCCACAATAAAATACATCTAAAAAAGTGGTTCAAAAAGTGACCAAATGGCTACTAAGAGTCCAAGTGAAATACTAAGATAAATAATTTGAGACAAAGGGGTTAAATTAACTCCTCCACATCCAATAAGGCAATTCAAATACTATTATTCACATCACAAAATGCATAGGAATCATACAAATTGTTGTTTTGCATTAAATAACAAAAGATAAAGTCAAAAAGGTAGTGGTGATCATATAATTGATACATCAACTGAGAAAACCACTCACATTATGAATACTTATCTTAAACCATAAGTACTAAAACAACAAATGTAGGCACTAGAGAAAATTTTAGAGCAAAAATAGTTATAAATATCAAAGTTAGATCAAGTCAATGTTTAAAAATAAAAATTATATAAAGAAAAAGATATAAATTTACCTCTCAATAATGATACATAATTTTACAAATAGTATGGTTTTGAAAGTAAATATTCACAAAACTCTGGTTATCATGGTCAAATATTGGGAAAACATTCCCAAGGCATCACTCATCCTATTTCCAAATTTGATCAGAATGACCATCAAGGCTTGTTATATATATTAGAAATACTAATGAAAATAATTCCAAGATATAATTTGTCAAAAAAAAAGAACCTAAAAATGAAAATAAGGTACACAAGGAACAATTCCATAATGAACAAGAAATGCATCCAAAGGATAATGTAAAATATGTGCCTTCATATGAAAATATTAGAAATCATTCCTCAAACTATAAAATCATTGAAACTTGCATATAAAGTTAAGCAAGGTCAAAAAATAATAGTTGACCCAACTTGTGAATTCAATACATGTACTTGGGAATTCTTTACAATTTTGGGATATAACATGGAACACACAAATAAAGATATTGCATCTGATTTGTGTGTTGGAGCTATCCAATGTAATGTCATACTTAGATTAGAATAATGCTCCATTGTCATACATATTATTCCATTTTTTGACCAAATATAATTCCAAACTTTGAAAAACATGGATATAATAAATAAATTAAAATATCTCTCACGTAAATACAAGTACAAACTCACTAAAAGAGCATGATACACTTTTTTATTATGATATGCACACATATGACACATTTAATTTAGGAAATTTTATTCATTTACACTCCTTAAATATTCTCATCCTTATCTTGAGATCACTTGGTAGCTTATACAATCTCCCAATATTACAAAAATACCAAAAAAAATAAAAAACTTAAAAATCCAAAAAATATTTTCAGCATTTACATGTTTTATTGGCTCTTTGGCACCTATGTTGTTAGTTTTATGTTAGTGAATAACATACCATTTATTTATACATAAACCTGTATATTCATGCATAATTTGAGTGTGATTCAAGCATACACAGATAAATGATCTATTCACTTTCAAATGTTGGGCCTTTTTCTCTAATCATGTCATATGGACATTTGAGGCATCCAATTATTTGTTCACGATACATCCAGGTTATATTATTCTATGATCACTCTACACTATCATGTTTTAACTTATGCACTTACACATGAATTTATCAATGATGATATATTTAATAGTTTACTTGATATGATATGTACTTAACATTTTTTTCTAACATGTATCTAGGGACTAGTATGATGTGTTTATGTCAGTTGCTTATATTTTTTATTTATACACTTCATTGACTTTATTGATTTTCTTGTTTGAGCATTTGAATATGCTCCATTTTTTGCAACACTGGTGAATTTTTTTACCTCTTTTACATTTTAATATGTCATAACTTTTTATATGTTTACATTTTAATATGTCATTATTGATTTTGTTGGAATTTTACTAAGTCATGTTCCTTTGATTATGCGACATTTGAACATGCCCCTTGTTTGAGGTCTCCTTAGACCATTGTCTTTTAATTTTATTTTGAGTGATTTTGTGTGTACTTGGTCTATTATCAAGCTTATATTATTATTATTATATATACATTTTCAAAATTCACATCATGCATCTTAGAACCCAATGTGATCATATTCTTCATGCTTCAATGACATATATACCTAGACATATTCATTTTATCTACTACTTGGTTCATGCATAGATTATACAGCTATCATATACTTTCGAGGTAAGGTGAATACTAGTTTTTTCTTCCCCTAAACTCAAAATGGGAGGAATATTAGTGGGGTAATTCCATAGAGACATGGATTATACATTATTCACAAATTCAAATTATAGTGGGGGCATGTTTTGGAAACATGTTCTCCACACTTAAACTAGTTTCAATTTTAGAATATAGTAGGGTATGTTTTGGAAACATGTTATAAACACTTATGCCACTTTTATTTTCATATTATATTGTAGAAAATTCAATGGGGACATGGTATCCATACTTGAAATTTTTAAAATTAGACAAATTACACAATTATACGATTTAGATACATATTTATGGTAGAATTTTATACGTTGGTACCATTGTTATACCTAGGTTTAAACATGAGACATATTTAAGGTGAATATAATATTAAATGTTAAATTAAAATTTTAATTAAATTAAATATTTCAAACACTTCTTTAGACTTTAGCTAACCAAGTTGGACAATTACAGACTATATTGAGCCAACATACCATGTAGTTAGTTTGATTTTTGTATGGTTAAGGTGGTTAAAACACTCAATATTTCAAAGATTATGGGTTATAATTGATTACATCATCTAATATCACTAATTTTATAGTGTGAATTAGCTTTGTTTACTCACACTCACTAGGTTATAAGTATGATTAGGTTACATGGTTGAGCTACTCTCAACTGCTACATGTCAACTAATCTTTTCTCCAAAGTTGGGGGCATGTATCCTCTAATATCTCTCTATGTATATAAATATATTCACTTCTCATATTTTATATTTTTTTCTAATATCACTTTCAATGATTCATAATGATACATCTTTCAAAATTAAATTTCTAAAAGGCAAGGTAGTTGCATTGATACACAAGATTACTCCTAAACCTTTCTCTTTCAATTTTATTCATTTTAGTGATTTAAAATGAATATTATATCCATTAATTATATAACATAACATGATCTTAGTTTCAATTCAATCACCAAAAAAACACTCAAGTTGCACTCAAACAAAGGAAAGGTGGGTTATACACACCCAAGTATGTGTTCTTTTTCTTTCAAACTAGTAATTTCATTATTAGATTAAAGTGGGGGAAATGTACACACTATTTATGAATTATATAGAAACTCAGTCTTGTACACTTAGAAAATACATGTTATGGATGTATCTTCAACTTATAGACCTTTCTCACTACTATAAGTCTCGCATACGGGTTGATGCAAGATAATGGGAGACAAAAGAGGGGGCTGAAAATGATAATTTTTTTTTGAAAATAATAATAGGTGAACTTGGAGAGAGTTTTAAAAATAATTATAAAATTAAATTGATAATTATGTAAGTATATGAATTGTGACATTACGAATGTATTTTTTTAATATGTAATTTTTTTTCAATACCTAGATGATAAAAGTGTGTGTAATTAATGCATTTATGACAATGTCTTGATATTTTTAGTGAAAAGATAAGGAAACTACACATGTACCAACACTCTTTTCTTGAGTAAATGAATGGTTTTTTATATGAAATTTTATATATGGATAGATGAAATATTGAATATTGATCAAGATATGTTTTATTATTTTTTAATAAATATATATATTTTAAATAATTTTACAACTCAAGACATCTAGAAAATTAGAATTGAATGTGTACAAACACAACTTTTTGACCTTAACTTCAAGAAAATCATTTTTTTGTTTTTTTAAATCATAGCCAATGATGCATAGATTGGTTAGATATAAGTTTTATAAAATTTTAATTAATAGTCAAAAATATATAAAATTATTTGTAATAATTTGTTTGTGCTTGTTTGAGTTACAAAATATTTAGTAAAATAAATGTAAAAGTTTACATTGAATTTAATTTATGTTTAATATTCTTAAACTTTAAATTTATTTTGATAAATATAACCAATTAAGGAAAATATGCATCTTCTAAAATTAATACCAAAGCTATAGGAGATACCATTTATAAGGTAGTTTTTCAAAATCCATTCTAGTCAATACTTAGTTTTCCAAAAATTAGGATTAGAAGATATATTGAGAAACAAAGTTTTAAATCATGTTTCATATGTAATAGATCTATAACATTGAGTCTACCCTACCAATTTTACCTATTCAAGTATTCCATATTGGATTGAATACCTAGCAATATCTTGATCTTTAGTATTCCCTACCTCCCTTATTTTACTTGAGTATTCCATACCTAGTTTACATAATTGATTATGACATATTTACCTATCTTTATTTCCTTACCTACTTGAGTATGTCCTATATTACTATCCTTCTTGCCCTGCCTACTTGACTATGCCCTACCTACTTGAGTTACCTACTTGAGTATTCCCTACCTAATTGAATACCTGAGACATATCTTGATTTTAAATACATGTATCTAATCTTAACTATATCTATATTACCCAAGCCATATATTAAAAGGAAGGGGCATTATCATGCTTGAAAATTAGTAGAGTTGGTACTATCAAAAGATGTTTTAAAATCAAGAGAAGGGGTATTATCACCTATATAGATAAAATAGAGGGGGTATTGACCAAACCATATCTTGAAAGGAGAAGGGGAATTATCACCTATATATATAAAGGAGTGACTAGGGACTATTATAAAAAAAATCTTAAAGGTGGATTTGGGTTGAATTCTTAAATAATTTCTAGTATTTTTTATCAATGGGTTTGTTGATATATATAAATTATTTTCATGTCTCATGTGACATATAACATGTCTAGTCATGATATAATCAATCATACTTGACATATACTGCATACCTAGTACTACATGGTATGAAGTCACTAATACATGACATCTACCTATCATTGCGATATGATCACTCATATCGAACATGAATGTATCTAATCACCCTAATATGCTTCATTCAAAATATAAAGAATTTAAACACCATTCAAGATTCATCTTAAAAATATATTATTCACTCCAAAAAAATCATTAGATAGATGGTTAAATCCATACATGCTTAAATTCCAACCTCACACATGCATGACTTGACCACTTTATTCTAGACTTGAATAAAATAGAATCATCTTATAGAATTCCAAACTCACATAGGATGCTACCACTACTATTTTGGGTGGAGGGGACTAATCTTGGATCTTATTTTCTCAATCTCATATTAAAATCACTCATATAATTATCTCCCTCTCCCCAAACCATATGGAGAGAGGGTATCAAGTGAATAAATCATTGTTTGTCATCATAACCACTCCCTCATTATTCATCATCATTCATCATCCTTATATGATCAAACTTTATCATCCCTCATCATCTCTAATGAAACTATCATCAGTCTTCATCATACCTAGTCACTCTCACATAATCCCTCATTATCATTCATCAACCCTAATCACTCCCTCATCAAACCTCATCATCTATAATCATCCCTAGTCATTCCATCCTCCCTCATCCTCCCTAATAATCCTAATCACTCCATTAATGGCCCTCATTATCCCTAATCACACCCTCATTAATCCTCATCATCCATCATCATTCCCTTATCCTCCCTCATTTTCCCTCATCATCCCTAATAACTCCCTTATCAACCCTCATCATCTCTAATGACTCCCTTAACATCCCTCATCATCCCTAATAACTCTGTAGACACTAGAAAACCATACACTATGAATCTAGATGTTGAATTACCCTTTAAACCACCCCTTTCTCACCCTTTAATTATATTAACCCTATAACACACCCTTTCACCCATTTACCGCTTTAGATATTGAAATTATTTAATTAAATTAATTAATCCTATCTCCACCTCACCTACCCAAACCCATGGCTAACCTATTGACACCTAGCCTAGAGACCATTTTTACCCTAGAATTTAATGCCCTAACCACCTATACTTATTCTTCATGCATTCTAATGCTATTTATTAACCTCAAACCATTTTATAGAGAATTAACCACTAGTCATTAGTGGAATTAGCTAAATTTAACCAATTTTGACTATCCCCTTGACCACTAGTAGTCAACCCTTGACCACTAATGGTTAACCTAAACCATCGATGATTACTTAAAACTCTACCTCAGGAGTGCATAATCTGAGTTAACTATAACTCACTCATTGATTACTAGATATTTAATTTTAGTTTTTTATTTGCATGAACAATGTATGTTAGACTACTTGCTAAATTGTTTGTTAAACTCTTTCATTTTAAACTCCTTTGCTCTATTTTAAAATAAGAAGAGGAGGTTGAATGGGAGGTGGGTGAAAGAGATTCTTACTCCCATGTGAATTTAGAAGCTTTCCAAAGCCAAGATAGAACTAAGTAGAGATCAAGGAGGCACTTACACATTCTCAATACCAAAGATTCAAGTACCATTACTCTATCCAATTTTATCTAGACTCCCAAATGACTCCTTTTTAGCTTTAGAATTCCTCTAGGCCATCAAGCACTAAAGATAAGTATTTTACATTAGCTTTCAATTAAGTTATATGGTTTCAATAGTTTATATCCTACACCTACTTCTAACCTCTCCCCATAACCTATTTGGTGTTGGAGTTTTGTAACTCTAAATACCATTCTCTCCACTAAGTGTCCTCTAACCACTTTCAACCCTTTTTAATATCAAATCCATAACCTTGAAACCTCTGAGACCTCACATATACTCTCATGACCATTAACCAACCCTCAAATGACCTATAAAACCCCTCTATAACTTACCCATACTCCCTTTCTCACCCAAAGCTGAAAATGTCAAACCCACAATAACTATCAATTATCACCTTTGATCACTAGCAATCATCTATCGATTGATGATAATCATACCCTAATTGTTAGTAGTTATCAGTGATCACTGCCAGCCACTATGTAAATAATTTTAACCAAAATAAACAAGCATTTATCAATAACTAACTCCAACCAAAACCCATATTTTCTTGACTTCTGTCACTACACAAAATCAACAACAACAGCCCAACCACACCTCAACTACACCTTGATAGTTTAGCATTTCTTTTAATGTTATTTTATTAAAATGCATTACTTCTTGAAAATTATTTATTTCATTTTGATTAAGTACTTTCATTATGTTATGAAATATTTCTTATCAAAAAATTTCTTAACATTAATTTGTCTAAAATATGGATTGATAGCCTCTAAGTAAGTCTTGTACTTCTTGGATCTAGCTCATGCTAGGAAGCCCACCCACCTACCTAACTAACCAACCATTTTATAGTGTATTTATTATCTATAGGTAATACTCTTTAGACAAAGAGGAGTATTGACAATCATCTAGACCATAGAGAAAAAATCACATCTAGGTTCTACTAACCTCACCCTTATTCCAAGTTTTACATCTTTCTAAACAAAAAATAAGAAATTTTTTAGTGAAACATTATGACACACCTAGTGGGAACCTTAAGTATTTTTTTGAGTTTTTAGTTTGTATTTAGGTGATTTTATTCCTTTTTTATGCTCATTTAAATGAAAACAATTTTTTTGGGTATAAAATTAACCTTTCATACATTGTTTGCTTGCATAATTACCTCACATAGCTTAATTAATCAGGTAAATTAACCATAGCCTCACTTCTTTTCACACACAATACCAAACCACTTACAACAAATCAAACATTAAACACTTTACATAAGGCCCAACTAGGGTTTCAAATCCTAGCGATAAATATTTTCCTTTGGCTATCCCACTTAGACTTCACTACCAAGGGGAGAAACGAAAACTCAATTCTATGATTGAGTATAATCTCTAGCGTTCAATATATCTTAGCTAAGCACCCAACACCCTTATCACCATGATGTGTGAAGTGAGGAGGTAGGCCCCAATATTAAGCCATATATAGATGCTAATATAGACAATTTTTAGCACTTAAACTACCTGAAACCATCCTTGGATTGCATATATAGTACCCTTTTCAAAACCAAAGTTGAGTCACATTTTTGAAAACTTAAGGCATAAGCCACAATCAAGACAAAAATAACTTTAGGATTTAACATGTTTTAGTGTGTGTTTTATCTTCTTTAATTTTTATTGTGTTCTCTTTGTTTGAGTTATGAGGAATCTAACTCCCCTTCAAAACCTTCTATCATCTTGCCTTCATCGACCTCATCTCCATTTTGCCTTGTTCAAATAAGGATCCCACCCATATTTTTAGTTGGAGATCTTAACTTTGTTAGACTTATAGATGATAACCCTCTTGACTTAGAGTTTTACCTTGAATCATGAGCCACTTGTGTTCCCAACATTACCTATAACCACCCCAACCTATCAAAAACCATTTGATTTCAATTACCACCAACCAATAACCTCCCAACACTTATTTGACCATTGTCATATCCCACCTCAACTACCCCTATCTCAACCTCACCAATATTTGGGCTACCCACCCTAAAAATCATATCAGCTACCTCAACATTATCAAACTTTTTATTACCCACCTTAACCATAATATCAGTTATCTAAACCCCCTTTGTGTCCACCATTTTCATCTCAAAACTAAGACATGGTCTATCTCTTTATTCATACAACCAACAACTATCAAACAAACCACTATCAGCCTAATTTATCAACCACATTAACTAATAAATATCAACCTACCCTATTAAACTGACCAAATTTTGTAAACCACACAACTATATCAAACCTACCCACTATATCAACCATGTCAAATATAGAAAATACCTCAACCTTACCCAACATCTCAAACAAACCTACCTCATTTACCTTATCAAACCAACCAACCTCATCCATTCAAACTAACAACCATCAACCAACCTTTTCAAACCCACAAAGCTTATCAAGTCAACCCAACATATTAAATCAACCAACCTTATCAAACCCACCAATCTTATCAAACCTACCCAATATATAAAATCAATCAAATTCATTTAACTAACCAACTTCATTAAACCAACTAATTAACTTGCAACCTCAAGATCCATTGGTGAACCCACTTCCTAGATAGTACACCCCATTGGGGGATTGATATGCCTTAATCTTTGACAAATTTTAAGGGCTTCTATCATTAGACTTCCTTAAATAAAATTGATCAATCATTCTCTTCCAAAACTAATTTGGTTTATAGAGAATGAGTTTTGTATGTTTTATCACATAAATGGACATGCGTAAATAGACGTAGGTATTTTAAAATGTTTGTCTACAACCTTATCAATCAAAAGGAGGTTCCAAAAGATATTCTCTATGTCCCCCCCAACCTATCCTTGAATGTCTTCAAGTAATCCATCCTTAAATATCTTCCTAAACCTATAGTTGTGGAAACCCATAATCAAAGCCCTCAATACAATGAGGTCCCTTCATTAGATTTGGTCCTTAGTAAACCTATAACTAAAGAAATTATAATCAAAACCCCAACTAATCTACTTATTGACCAAGTAAAACCTTCACAACTCCCTTTTGTCATCATCATTAAGTAATTATCAACCTTAACCCAACCACTTGTCAACTAAGTATAACCTTCTTAACTTTCCTTAGAAACCATAATTAAGGATCCCAATCTACCTCTTCCACTTCCCCTTTTAGTGGATCAACCTCAAACCAACCTAAATATTCAACTCCCCCTTTTAGTGGATCAACCTCCAACTAACCTACCTCTTCTACTTCCCCTTTATTTAGATCAACCTCCAACCAACCTACCTCTTCCATTTCCCCTTTTAGTGGATCAAACCTCAATCCAACCCAACCTAATTTTTCCACTTACCCTTTTAGTGGATCAACCTCCAACCAACCTACCTCTTCCATATCCCCTTTTAGTGAATCAAATCTCAACCCAACCCAACCTACCTCTTCCACCTACCCTTTTAGTGGAGCAAACCCCAACTCAAATTGCCTCAACAAAAGCCAACCCAACCTCACCTATAGCCAACCTAACCTCAACCACCATTGAATCAATCTAGTTTATCTATAACCTACTCATTTTCATATACTTAATGTCATTATGTTTGATTTGATTCCCTTTAAAATAAGATCAAATATTTTCCATCTTACCACACCAATCAAACCAAAAAATAAGCAAATTGAATTGATAAACCAAATCAACCATCTAGAATACCTCCCTCAACCAATAAAACCAACATCTAAACCAAATTAATCAACCAAAATAAACCCAACTCTTAACCTAACCCAAACCAACTTAGCTATCAAACTAAACCAGAATCAACCTTCCATTCAAGGTTTCTTAAATCTTGGCTACCCTTTTATCTAACCTACCCATACCTCACCTAAGCTCCCTCATTGGGATAATCTAGCACTCTTTTCCAACCCACCTTTATTTTAGGATGATGTTTCCAACATCCTTTCTATACCCCAAACCTACCAAAATCCAACCCAATAATGTTTCTCTCACCTTAGTGTTGTAAGGGAAATCCCACTTAAACTGCTACCTATAATGTGACTTCCTCAACCACTAACAACTAATAACTAACAACTAAAAACTAAAAACTAAAAACTAAAAACTAATAACTAACAACTAACAACTAATAACTAACAACTAACAACTAACAACTAACAACCCTTTGGAGGTGGATGAATTTATCTTCACCCCTCCTTAACCCTCCTTAATAACCATACACCTTCACCTTAGAATCATTTCCCACCTCAACCATCCATGGAAGGAGCAAAATGGGAGAGTTCTCCCTCTAAGATGCTTTGTCCATTTATCAACCCAAAACTTTACCTTAAGCAAATGACCAAACCACCCCTTGGTATTTTTTGCCTCAACTTAAACCTAACCTAACCTAGCCTAGCAATCAAGCCAACCTTGACCTTAACCCAACCTTTAACCTTAAACCTAAGCAAGCCTTCAACATCAACCACACCTTTTATGCCTTTTTTACTTAAAACTTTGACTGATGGTGGTCACTATAGAACCATCACCGATCCACCCTTAGATCTTTTTTACCTTCCAAATCTCATTAATTACCAATCTTTGATGAACCATTATTGATTTACTACTAACCACTAATGGTCACTGTCATAACTAGAACCTTACCTGAAACCTTACCTTTTGACTACTTAACCAATGCCTACCAAGCTATAACCAAACAACATTGCCACTAACCAAAGTCTACTCAACTATCACGTAACCAACCTTGCCTTATGTCTTTGTCAATCCAACATCCTTTTTGCATCTAATCAAGTGTTGAAAATTAATTTGGGGACAAATTCTCTCATAATTAGCTTAAACCATTTATGCAAGTATGGATTTGGGTAATATATAAGCTTGAACCCCTCAAATGCTTTGCACTCACATCTGTTCTTTTGTTAAAACAAGTTCCTAGTCATCTTGTGTCTAACTTAAGCTCATCCCTTGTTTTCAACCACCTTTATCTCCTTATTTTAAGGACAAATAATCAACATAGGATCATGTGATTATCCAATCATAACCTTCACCTAATCCTAAGCATGGGTACCCTATCTCTACACATGGCATGATTCTCATGGTACTTTCTACCCCTTTATAGGATGGATTTCCATGGTCATTATTGCTTAAACCTATTTTACCCATCATTAACCTTCTTGTGCTATGGTTTTGCATTGATAAAGGAAATTATTAGGAATAAATAGATTAATCCATGGCTAAACCAAAATAAAAGCACTTTAAGATACCATAATACCACTTGGGTCAAACATCTAAAGCATGGAGACTACTCCCTTGAAGGACAACTACCCAAAACCATTAAAATTGTTGAAAAGGTAGACTACTCACTTGAAGGATAGCTATCAAATATAAAAAAATCCAAACTTAGACTACTCCCTTTAAGGATGGCTAAGTCAACTTTGTCAAAAGTAATCACTTGAAGCTTCCTACATAGATCAGCTTCCCAAACCTATCAAAAAAAGTAGTAAATAGACCTTATATAAAAAGTCAAAATTCAAAAACAAGAAATCCTAAAGAAGGCTTCAATATATTTTCATACAGTATTTTGTAAACTTCTCACCTTGATCAATCTACACCAAATTTGAGCATGGACTTTTATATAATGGTTCTTAGGTCACTTACAATAAGGGAAATATGCCCTTATAATAAGGTTACACTATCTCTCCCTTCACCTTTTGCCTTTCATCCACCTCCCTTTTTAGCTTCCAAATCAAGGTATTTTGAGATTTACTTGACACTACGTGGTTAAGCTACCTTTTTTGGGTAATGAACTAAAAATAATATAAAGCATGATAGGGGTTTATGAATATAAACCCACCCATCCTACCATTTTTGTCTTTGTTAACGTGAGCATTTAGCCTCCTCCTTTTACTTTTTTGACTACTTGAGAAGGCATATGTCTTCCCCCTTTGAGTCATTGAACCCCAACCACAAAATTTACACCCTTTTACAAGAATATGGGTCCATTTTGACCCAACCAATTGGTAAATCAAATTGGGCAATTAATTTATGCACCATCCAACTAAAATTTTGAAAACCAACCACCTTACCTTAGATTTAACCCATTAAAGAGCACCTTATTCTCCACAAATCATACCACCTATTAGAGAGAACCTTATTCTTCACCAACCAACCAACCAACCAAAGTACCTTGACTTGGTCATTTTAGCCTACTTTTTGCACTTTTTGTGACGAACCTTACCTTGGTCATTTTGACCACACTGACTACCTTTCCATACTTAATAACCTTGAAACCTTACTCTAATTTTATGTACCAACCATTTAGGTGAATCAGAGCATGTCCCTTTCTAGTCCTGACACCTAAAACCATTTGTGTCTTCTTAGGATCACATCTTACTTTTAGATACCAGAGAACACATCAACTTTGCCTAAGATACTTGAATTTATAGATGTAACCCGTATCATCTATGCCTAACATTGTGGCCTAGTTACTCTATCACTTGTCCTTCTAATGTTGACCCTATTTTACCAACTACCACAACTATGAAAACTTAGCTTATGAATGATATATGCTATCACACTTATTCATATTCATAGTGCTTGTTTATTATTCAATACCCAACTAACCAACTAACCTTGTCACCTACCACCCATTTTGTCGCCCATTTATCCACTTGTCAAACCTATGATAAACTCTATTTTTATTGTATTGATTTATAGTTTGAGGGGGAACACCTCCTCCCATACTTGGGACATCCAATCTTCTACCAACCATCTATTTTTGTTTTGCAACTTGCTGATACAAACTACATAACAAAAAGGGGTAAAATATTGACACTACAAAAACATACACTATAGCTTTAGATTTCATATTACCATTTAAATCACCCTTTTACCTCCCTTTGATTATATTACACCTAAAACATAACCTTTCACCCATTTACCCCTTTAGTTAATTTAACTATTTACTTAAATTAGTTAATCCTATCTCCACATCACCTACCCAAACCCATGGTTAACCTATCAACACCTAGCCTAGAGACCATTTCTACCCTAGAATTTAATACCCTAACCACCTAGAATTGTTAGTCATATGTCCCAATTTTATAATTATTAAAATTGAACCACTTCATAGGGAATTAACTATTATTCATTAGTGGAATTGGCTAAATTTAGCTAATTTTGATTATGTCCCCTCGACCATTGATGGTCAACCCTCGACCATCAATGGTTACTTAAAAATACACCTCAAGAGTGCATGATTTAAGGACTTAATTACAACTCAATTGTTTATTAATATCTATTTTAATTTTAGTCTATTGTTTATATGATCAATACATGTTAGACTACTTATTAAACAATTTGTTAAAATATTTCATTTCAAAATCCTTTACTCTATATTAAGAGAGGAAGAGGAGGTTGAATGGGAGATGGGTGAAAGAGATTATTACTCCCAAAAAATATATAAACTTTCAAAAATTTATCCAAAACCAAATAGAGACCAAGGATGCACTTCCACATTCTCAATAGCAAGGATTCGAGTACCGTTATTCTGTCCAAGTTTCTCCAAACTCCTAAATGGCTCCTTTTCAACTTTAAGATTCCTCTAAGCCATTAAGCACCAAAGGAAATTATTATTCATTGGTTTTTAATTAAGTTATTTGGTTTTAATATGTTATATCCTACACCTATTTCTAACCTCTCCTCATAACCTCTCTAGTGTTGGAGTTCTACAACTCCAACACCATTCTCTCCACCAAGCACCCTCTGACCACTTTCAACCATTTTTAATATTAAATACCTCACCTTAAGACCTTTGAGACCTCACCTCTACTCTCAAAACCCTTAACCAACCCTTTAATGACCTAAAAACCCCCTATATAACTTACCCATAGTCCCTTTCTCACCTAAAGTTGATACTACCAAACCCATAGTGATCATCAGAGATCACTAGTGATCATCTGTCAACTGGTGATGGTCATACCTTAATTGTCATAAATTACCAATGACCATTGATGGTCACTATGTAAATAATTTTAACCAAAACAACAAACATTTATCAACCACTAACCCTAACCAAAACCCATATTTTCTTGACCTTTGTCACTACACAGAATCAACAACAATAACCTGACCACACCTTAATAGTTTAACATTTATTTTAATGTTATTTTTTCAAAATGCATTATTTCTTGAAAAGTATTTGTTTCATTTTGATTAATTACTTTCATTATGTTATCTAGTCTTTCTTATCAATAACTTTGTTAACATTAGCTTGTCTAAAAGGTGGATTGATAGCCTCCAAGGAAGTCTTGTACTTCTTGGATCTAGCTCATGCTAGGTAATCCACCCACCCACCTATCTAACCAATCATTATATATTGTCTTTCTTATATATAGGTAATCCTCCCTAAAAAAAATAAGTTTCAATAATTGTCTAGATCATAGAGTGAAAACCCTCATTATACCTCATTATCCTTAATCACTCCCTCATTGGCCCTCATCATCCCTAATCACTCCCTCATTAAAATTTTTCATACCCAATCATCTCTAGTCACTCCCTCATCATCCATAATTATCCCTAATCATTTCCTTATCATTAGAGTGATTAGGGATGATGAGGGATGATGGGGGATGATGAGGGATAATGAGTGAGTGATTAGGGATTATTAATGACAATGAGGGTTAATGAGAAGTGGATGAGGGATAATGATTAATGACTAGGAAATAATTGTGATGATAAATGATTATTTATGTGTTTGACCCCTCTCTACATATGGTTTTGGAAAAGGGAGATAGTGATATGATTGATTTTGATATGAGCCTAAGAAAATAGGGTTTAAAAGCATTCCCATCCACCATAAATAGTGTGGAAGTGGTTTTGTCCTATGTGATTTTGGAACACTATAATATTACTCTATGCTATGTGAGTTTGGATTAAAGTGGTTAGGTCATGCATGCATGAGATTAGAATTAAAGCATGCATGGATTAACCCATATATCTAAAATTTGTTTTAGAGTGAATGGTATATTTTTAGGATTAATCTTAAATGGTGTATCAATTACTTATATTCTAAATAGAGTATACTAGGGTGATTAACTACACTCATGTCTAATATAAATAATTACATAATGACTATAGGTAAATGTCATGTATGAGTGATTGCATACCTACATGTAGTATTAGGTATTCAATAGATATCATGTATGAATGAACATATAATAACTACAAGTATTCTATAAGTTAGTCATTTATGCATAATGATAGAGACATTGACCAAAAATCCCATAAATTATTTAATATTTTAGCCCAAATTCACCTTTAAGCCTTTTTCCCAATTTTCCTAGTCACTCCTTTCCATATATAGGTGAGAATTATCCTCTCCTTTTAAGATATGGCTTGGTAAATTCCCCAACTCATTTCTCTATACAAGTGATAATTCCACCTCTCTTTATTTTCAATCATCCCTTGATAATTCCCCCTCTCATTTATCCCTTGATTTGGTAATGCACCCTCTACTAATTTTCAATCATGATAATGCACAATATTAATTAAAGATATATCTTGGGTATTTAATCAAGTATTGAGTACTCACTTGGGTAAGATAGATATGGTTAGGATTATATACATGTATTAAATATCAAGATAAGGCTCAGGTATTCAATTAGGTAGGGCATACTCAAGTAGGTAGGGCATAATCAAGTATATAACTCAAGTAGGTATTACATGCTCAGTAGATAGTGAAAGAAAGATATGTAGGTAGGGCATACTCAAGTAGGTTTAAATTAGGTATGCCATATTCAATTTAAATAAATAGGTAGGCCATAGTCAAGATTGAGATATGCCTCATGTATTTAATCGAGTAGGGAATATTCAATTAAATAAATTAGGTAAGGCATACTCAAGCAGATAAAGTAGATAGGGTATACATAATGGTATATATCTATTACATACATAACATGATTCAAAAATTCATTTCTCATTCTATATATTAGGAAGTAGGCTTCCCTTGTCAGTTATAAAAGCTAAGTATGTATGCCATAGTTAAGTAAGTATGGAAAGAATGTATGAAAGATATAGATCAAGAAGCAAGATTCCCTTGATATCTAAGAATCTACTCTAGAAATGAATGTATGTAGGACATGAACAAAATTATATATTAAGAATCAAGATTCCCTTACCATATTGGGTATGGCATCACTAAGTAGGTAGGGAAAGGAAAAAGCTATCTATCTAGAATCAAGATTCCTTTGATATTTATTCCTTAATATAGAAGAAAAGTAAAGATATATATCAAGAAGGCAAGCTTCCCTTGAAATCTATGCATTAATCATTTTATATCTATTAGGAAGGAAAGATTCCTTTGATATGATATTGGGTGAATCAAAGCTAGATATTAGGCATGAAAGCTTCCCTTGCTTTACTCCTTAGCATAGATTAAGTAGGTAGGATAATCTTCAAATTAATTATCAGGTAAATTAGGCTTAAGATCAGGATAGGTGTTTTAGAATGGTGGCCCCCATATATATGATATCATTTTAAAAATATATGGAGAATGGGAAGTAAATAAGATGGGTAATCTTTAGAAAGAAACCTACCAGCCAAGGGGAAAATGAAAGGAGGGAAAATAGGGTGCCATCAAGGTGAAAACATGGTATCTACCCTACCTAGAAAACATAATCTTAGAATAAAGGGTGAATTATATATATCATCCCATGAATGATATCATGAATAAAAAATAAAATGGATCATACTTCCCCATAGCTTGTTCCCTTATCCTCATGACCCATTACAAATATGTCATACATCATAGTCATACAAACCAACTATTTTACTATGCATCAACATTGTTACATCATCAATCAATGAATTTATCATGGTTAATCAATCAATCAATATATATATATATATATATATATATATATATATATATATATTTGAGATAACTAAACTACAACCAAATATATATATATATATATATATATATATATATATATATATATTAGACTTGAATTCCATAACCTAATCAAATATATAGAAAGGATTTAAGGATAGAATCAAGTGCTAGGTCAAGTACTAGTCTACATTCATTTATGTCCCAATCCCATAGTCTAGTTATCTTCTCCATATATCAAAATAAGATTCAATCCCTTATTTCAGGATACTCTTACTCTCCAGATACTAAAAGGAAATCCCTATATATAGTTGTCCCACTTCAAAGGGAATGTATTGTTCCCCCCCCCATATATATATATATATAGGCCATTAAAGTCTTGAATCCCATACCCTAATAAAATGTATTAGTATCCCAAAGAGATTAGTAGCTCAAATACTATATATAATTATGTGTTTTACCATGATTAATGCCTCGATCAATGACATAAACCCATTAATTTCATATGACTATGACATTATTTTTTGGTCAAATTGAGACTTCATTATACATGAATACATTCCTCAGTCACATAGTTTCAATCACACTTGGAAAAAATCCAATTGGATGTCTTGGATGGGTTATGTACATCAACCTAACCCTAGAGAGACACCTTAGGTGGAAAAACCCTATATCACCCAAAAAATTTTGAATTTAAAAATAATTCCTCATCTAGTTGATCATGATAGATATTTTGGCTAATGATAGTGATAGTGGTGATTATGATCATGATAGAGATTATGGAAAAGAGTCAAGATCATGATAGAGATTATGGAAGAGTTAGGATCATGATAGATATTCTAGCTAGTGATAGTAATAATCACAAACATATCAATTTATAATATATAATGATAAAATTGTGAAGAAATTTTGGAATTAGAATAGAATCCAATTAAGTACAAGTAGGAAGTCATTGCATCCACCATAAAGGTATTGAAGGGAGTGATTAGGGATGAGGAGGTATGAGGATGGAGTGATTAGGGATTATGAGGGTCAATGATCAATTGATTGGGATGAGGAGGAATGGGTAAGGAGAGATTAAGGATGGTGAGGGATGATGAGGGAGTTATTATTAATGATGAGGGCTAATGAATGAATGACTAGGGATGAGAAGGCACAAGGATGTAGTTATTAGGGATGATGATGAATGATGAAAAAGTGACTATATATAATTATGGATGATGAGGAATAATTAGGAACAATTAGGGAGTGATAAGGGATGATGAAAGATAATTAAGGATGATGGAGTGATTATATATGATGAGAAATAATGAGGTTTGATAAGGGAGTGATTAGGGATGATGATTAAAAATGGGGGAGTGATTAGAGATAAGGAGGGATGAGGAGGGAGTGATCAAGTATGATGATGGATGATGATAGAGTGACTAGGGATGATGATAATGATGAGGGATTGATTATAGATGATGAGGGCCAATGAGGTAGTGATAATGGAAAATGAGGGACAATGAGGGATAATGAGGGATTGAATATGGACAATGGTAAATTATGAGGGTTAATTAGGGAGTGATTAGGGGATATGAGGGATAATGAGGGAGTGATTAGGTATAAGGAGGGATGAGGAAGGAGTGATTAGGGATGATGAGGGATGATAACATAGTGACTAGGGATGATGAGGTATAATAAGGTCAATGATGGAGTGATGAGGGATGATGAGTGATAATGAGGTATGATGGAGGAGTGACTAAGGATGATGATAAAAATTGAGGGTTGATGAAGGAGTGATTAGGGATAATAATGGAGTGACTATGGATGATGAAGGCTAATAAAGGAGTGATAATGGATGATGAGGGATAATGAAGTATGATGAAAGAGTAATTAATGATGATGGTTAATGAGGGATTGATTAGGGATGATGATGGAAAATGAGGGAGTGATTAGGTACAAGGATGGATGAGATGGGAGTGATTAGGGATGATGAAGGATAATGATAAAGTGACTAGAGATAATGAGGGATAATGAGAGATTTATTAGGTTTGATGAGGGGTGATGAGGGGTGATGAGGGATGATGAGGGATGATGAAGGATAATGAGGGGGTGATAAAGGATAATGAGGGGAAATTAGAGATGATGGAGTGACTAGGGATGATGAGAAATAGTGAGATTTTATGAGAGAGTTATTAGATATAATGAATGACAATGAGGGGGTGATTAGGGATAAGGAGGGATGGGGAAGGAGTTATTATGGATAATGATAGAGTGATTAGGAATAATGAGGTACTAATTAAAGATGATGAAGGATGATTAGGGGTAATGTGAGAGATATTATGGATGATGAGGGATAAAAAGGTCTAATAAGGGTGTGAATAGATATGATTAGGGATCATAAGGGCTGATGATGATCTTATCAAGGATGATGAGGGTTTATAAGGGACAATGAGTGATGATGGAGTGATTAAATATGATGATAAATGGTAAGGGTTGATGAGGGAGTGAATAAGGATGATGATTAAAAATAAATGACTGATTAGGGATAAGGAGGAATGAGGATGGAGTGAATAGGGTGATGATGGATGATGAAAAAGTGACTTGGGATGATGAAGGATTTATTAAGTTCAATGAGAGTTGATGAGGAAGTGATTATGATGATAAGGGATGATGAGGTCTGATGAGGGAGTGATTAGGGATGATGAGGGTTGATAAGGGAGTGATTAGGGATGATGAGGGAGTATTTCAAGATGATTATATATAATGAGGGTCAATGAGGGTGTGATTAGGGATAATGAGGGCCATTGATGGAGTTATTAGGGATGATGAGGGATGATGATGGAGTGACTAGGTATGAATTAGGGATGATGAGGTCAATGATGGAGTGATTAGGGATGTTGAGGGAGTGATTATGAATTTAGCCTGAATCTACCTTCAAGCCTTTTTACTAATAATCCTTGGTCACTCATTTCTCTATATGGGTTAGAATTCCCCTTCTCCTTACAAGATATAACTCAGTTAATGGCCCCCTCTTTTATCTATATAGATGGCAATCCCCCCTCTTATAATTTTCAAGCATCTATTGATAATGCCCCCTTTATCCATTAATTTGATAATTCCCCCTCTATCAATTTTTAAGCATGATAATTCCCCCTCTTCTTTCAAGATATGGGTCAAATATTCAATCATGTATTTAGTATTTAGTATATGGATTAAGTAAGATATATACCATCATGATTAAATATGGGTATTGAAGATTAAGATATGGCTTGTGTATTAAATCAGGTTGGGCATTCTTAAATAGGTATGGCAAGAAAGATAGGTAAGAAGGCCATACTAAAGTAGGTTTAAATTAGGTAGGGCATACTTAAGTATATGAAGGTATGTATGGCATACTCAAGATCAATATATGGTATGGGTATTCAATTAGGTAGGGAATACTCAAGTAGGTAAAGTAACTAGGGAATACTCAAGTAGGTAAATATGTAGGTCTTAATTAATGGTATAGATATATTACATATGTAACATGATTCTAAAGTTTTTTTCTCATTATATATAATTAGAAGCAATATTTCCTTGACAATAATAGGAGATAATTAGGTAGAGAATAATTAATTAGGTAGGTAAATAATATATGTAAGATGTAGATTGGGAAGCAAGTTTCCCTTGATAGATAAGAATATATTATATAAAGGTCAAGTAGTTAGGACAAGAAAAAGTCTATATATCATGAAAAAATCTTCCCTTATCTTGTGAGGTAAGGCATAACTAAGTAGGTAGGGAAAGAACAAAGTTATATATCAATAATAAATATTCCCTTGATATATTTAACTTAATTCAAAAGAAAATAAAACCTATATATCAAGAAGTAAATATTTTGTTGGTAGATATTCCTTACTCCCTTTTTACCTATTGGAAATTCAAGCTTCCCTTGATATGTTATTGTGTGAAGCAAAACTAGATATTAGGAATGTAATCTTCCCTTGCCTTACTCCTTGGAATAGATAAATTAGGTAAGGAAATATTCCATTTTTTAGTTAGGTAGGTTAAGCTTGATATCAAGATAGGGATTTAAAATGGTTCCCCCCATATATATTATATGGTGGGGGCCCATTACTATGCTATCCCCTGATTTACTATATTAGGAAATAGGGCATATTTAGAATATGGTAGTGTCCCAATTTAGGAATATCATTACCTATAATTGTGTTAAAATTGTAACATAGACCATTAATATGATATGGGAATATCATTCTAGATTTTTTTGAGGGTTAGACATATCAGTCGAGAAGATAGGTCAACACATCTGTGCATGCTCCATCCCATCATAGTATGCAGATGCTACATCCATGCTATCATAGGCCTTATCTCTAACTTTACGAATCCATACATGATCCCTTATCTACAACTTTACCAATCCATACATGAGCCATTATCTAGATATTGATATTTATCTCTATCTAGACTAATGACATCGATACTTGATCTTAGATCTTAATAACTCCAACATTTTAGTCATCTTCCAATCCTAAAATTCTAAAAAATAACTTCTAAATAGTAACTCCTACATCTTTGGAATTGATTTTAGAAGATGTAGAGTGGCCATAATTTGTTATATTTAGTAAACTAAATTTAAAATATAAGTATAAATTTAATTTATAAGAATATAATTTTTAATATAAATTAAATGTAAACTTATACATATATTTATTTTACTAAATATTTTTGAACTCAAACAAGCACAAATAATCACAAAAATATTTTGTACCTCAAAAGGTGTACGTCATTTGTACTACATAGGGATTATGCCCTTAAGTATATGGAATACACCCTTCCATTAAAAAATTTCAAACTTCCCTCTATAAAATATATTTAAAAGGGTGTAGACCTTTTAGGGTTAAGACCAACCTAGATCAAAGTTATTGTGGTTTTTTTAAAGGGTGTAATCTCTTTACAAAAGAAGTGTGTTTTTCATTATGTTATATTTTTTGTCCCCCAACTTTGTGTATCCACCCATATAATATATATATATATATATATATATATATATATATGCCAATTACTTATCTCTTATTCTAACTAATTTTATTTTGATAACTCATACCTTTTATCTTTTTTATAATGTTGTAAACCTAATTATCATCAATCTCTACAATTTCTAAGCTTATACCTACTTTTATGCTTCTTGGACACTTGTATCCTAGTTAGATACCTATGTCAACATAAATGTCCTGACCTGATGTAAGTGTCTAGTTACTTAAAGTCATTCAACTTGAAAATGGAATGTATTAATATAGTCAACCTAAGTTCTTTTATGTGAGATATTATCCAAAGGGATTGGTATAAATACATGATCAATCCTCATTCTTTCCTCACCTATAAAATAACTAAGAAATTCTTACCTACTCATAGGGAAACTTATTAAAAACATTAAATCAAGCATTCAAGTGAGCACATCTTACCTATTTTCTCATATTTCCATATTAACCATAGGGATATTTATAAAGTACTAAAGGAAAATTCCATGGGCCACATTTTTTAAGTTACATATTAGGTCATTGTTGTACTTACTTATCACACATTTCATGATATATACACAAGCTAACATACAGGGGATAACTACATAAGTTTGAGGCCATCTTTGGAATATTGGATATGTAGGTAATACTCATTGATAGAGGGTTATTTGGGTAATTCGACACCATGTGTCCACCAACCCATTTTTCCCATAACCACTATAGAGATAAATAATTAGGTTTTTATTATTTGAAAAAGAGAGATAGTCCATGACCTAGATTTGAGTGCACCAAAGTGAAGGAAATACAAAACCCAAAAACATTCAAGTGGTTACATCTAATTTTAGTAGGTTTTACATATTGGACACATGTGTTTGAGTTAGATAGAAGTGTCGATGTAATTGTCTTAGGTAAACATAAGTGTCCATAGCTATAGAGGGCATTTTTCTATAATCAGGGGACTGATATAGAATCTAAATCCAATATACTTTTTGCCTATTCTAGATTTATATTTTAAGCATATATTTGCATAAAAAATTTGATATACATTTATATGAGTTTTTTAAATTAATTAGCCTACTATAGATATAGTCTATCATCCGTTTGACCTAGGCTATCTCTACTCCTTTAACCCTAGATTCCCCAATCTATATTTTAGGGTTAAATACTTGATTTTAAAGTTGCTTTATTATTATAAAATATTTTTTTATGTTGTTTTCATTATTTCTTTTCTTTTGAGTCTAGGTTACTATGTGCATTAAAAATGGTGTTATTATGATCTTCCATATCATAATGCACTCATTCGTGCACTTGTGACTCCATTAGTCCTTATGAATATAACATAATAGACATCATGGTTTTTATATACCATTGGTGAATATTGTATTATGCAATGTAAAAATAAATATGTCTCAATTCATTTTAGAAAATAATGTTGGAACTCCATGTAAAGACTATAAAAAATCTCTTCACCCAATCTATATCATTACTCCATCTCCAAACATACATCAAATCCATAACCCTCTTTAATTCATTCAAATAATAATAATCTAACTTAACATTTGTGCCAGTCACCTATAACCAACTCCCTAAATAGCTCAGTGTGATTCATCAATTTTCCATATAGAATGTTAAACTATAGATCCCATAATCAACTCTATCTACCAACAATAAATCAAATCCATAATACTCAATCATTATTAATATATGTAGTTGATTAATTTATGTGGTTATGCTTACACATGAATCAAATAAATAAAAACATAAACTAGATAATTTTATTAATCTTTTCATTTAATATCCCACACCTATTAGTTGAGAACCATCAAATCATGACATTCATATTATCTCCCATCAAATTTAGTCCATCATCAAAACTAATCAAAATGTGCAAGCATTAACCTAAGAAGGTTAATTTCACCCATGGGTTGATCTCATTAAAACATCCTCCTCCTCCTATCCATTTAATAATTTTAACCTATTTTAAAAAATCTCTCATTGTATTATCACAACACTCGTCATACAACTAAATCATTAGATTACTCAACCTCTTTATTTTAGCTTACAAATTAATTTAATAAAATTTTATCAATTTTCCTTGGAAATTTTATTTTTCTTTTATGGAATGTAACTTACCAATAGGATATATTGTTCCCACATCTACCCATTCATGTATATCATTTATTGGGGCACTATTTAAGTGTGTAGCTCAAAAAATGAGAAATCTCATTTTTCTAATCAGTATCTTATCACCTTTTTGCTCAGGGAAAAACATTTTTACATGTACCTATCATCATGCAAGAATTTTATTAAGACTCACACTTGTGTTAAATTTTGGTATTTTTATCATATCTCCTTCATTTCAATCATTCATTCTCCTCCATTTTCTCATACAAACACTCGAGGGGGAATCATTTAGTCATTCAAATCCACATGGGGCATCATCTTTCTATATCAATTTTCAATCTAATTTTTATTTATTATTTAAAAAGGCATTATGTATTCTAGTTTCAATACCATTTCAAAGAGGGGAAAATGTAGACACCTAAGTTCTACCACATTTAGTGCCACAATTTACTTTGATTAAAATAAACACACTAACTCAATGACCAACCCAAATTCTAATTTCTCACTAACATCATTTACCTCTCTTTTTCAAATAATTTATTAATAAATATTAAATAATTTACCATGCACACATAATTATACAAAAATAATTAAAATATGGAATTTACACCTCATACAAACACATTCCACACTTCTCTCAACCAAATGTTGAGTCATCCAACAAACTCCTTAATTTCCTAAACCAATTATTGAGTTAGAATTGAACATTTAAACTCCTTGGTGGGTCATATAATTAATTTAACTAATTTTTATGACATTTTAAAATACCAAAATTCCCCTTATATCTCACACACATAGGAATTAATCATCATCCATTGAGATGAGGACTCAAACACAATTGTTAATAATCAACGTTATCCAATAAATACATTTTTATCCCAACCATTCATTTTCTCACTTGTAAGCCTACAAATTGGTGTCATCCTCCATTTTTATCATCCACCTTCAAGTTATCAAATTTATATCAAATTCATCCTATGAATCCATTAATAATCCAATTTATTTACACCCACTTGTTGTCAAATTCACTTTTATTTGAAAATTTTGGATTTCTATTTGTGATAGCCCTTACTAAACCATTTCCTCCCACTGTTAGCAAGGAAAACTAAATCAACACTAGTGGAATCATTAATTCCAAGAATTTAAACCTACTTCTGATACCACATGTCACAACCCAAGTAATTTTAACATAATAATTAACCATAATTTTTTAACAACACATAAATAAAATTACCATATTACTATTCATTAGTTATAATATTATATAATAATAAACCTTATATAAATCATTATTCTAATACAACTTTTAATGATTCCATATTTGATCTATAAATGAAACAATAAACACCAAATGTACCATACAAAATGATTATACCTTCTCAAGTGTAAGATATACAACCATTTTTGAGAACTCAACTAGCATAATAGCATAAATAATATTCAATAGTCATGACATCCTTAGATAAAACATGCACCATGATATAATATTAATTCAAAAAAAAATCAACAACCATAATTGTAATGTACAAGGAAATAAATTAAATGTAAAATATTATTGATAACCTTAGCTAAAAGTTATAACAAGATATAATATTAAATAAATAATAGTACTATCAATAAATATAATGAAATTCTAAAATAACCATGAGTAATCATATAAGATAAGTTTTGATAAGTTATAAGGATGGATATCATCATCTAGGAACCTTTTCTTCAACCAAAAAGTGGCAGTCACATGTACAGCTCCCCACTAGGAGTGGCACTTCCCTTTTTAAAGGGGCAAATAATGATGATGTTGAAAAGAATGATGACTAGATCATTCCAAGCCATGAAATCTCAAGTGTTGAAAACAAATAATTTCACAAAAATAAATATATGTAAAATAAAGGGTTAAAAATTGATATAAAGAAAAAAATAGCAAATATCATAGATTACATCCAAACTTCTTTTATATGTTTTTAAAAATGAGAAGCCTTGCATATATAGCCAAGATAAACAAGGAACAAAGCATCCTAACTAATGTGGGATAAATCTACAATAGGAAAAAGACAAAAAAACACATAATAAATATGAGTAACCTACTCTAACACCCCCTCAAGTAAAGTTAGGGGATAAATATAGAGAAAAACAAAGTGGCATATCCATATTATGAGTCCTGGTAATAAGGCTTGATTAGGTACTCATGTATAATATATATCCATAAAGTGGAGAAAGAGAGAAACCCCATAGGAAACAACCCCTGCCCTAAAATAAAATGATTTAAAATAAATAATGAAGGACTTCATATGGAACCCCCCAAGGACAATTATTATTGATACTAAATCTATCAATACTCCAAGTTGAGCTCACAAGATGACCAGTGTCTATGTCAAGTTCTTTGGCTAGAAGACTATAGAAGCTCCATTCACATTGAATAATGTTTGTTCCTTTTGACAAAGGAATAAAATGAATGATGTACTATAAATATAACCATTCTAAAATTGAATATGAAAAAGAAAATAGTACAAATATCTCTGAATCATGTCAAAATATGAAGTATGGCATAAGTCTATTAAGATTGTGCACAAGAACTAGATATAACGACATGGAAGTGAACTAATTAGAATAAATATAAGGAACATTAATTGAAATAATGTCCATAAGAAGTGGAGTGTAATTCTCAACAATTGTACTCTCACTAAAACCAATAGAGTCCTCCAAAGTGATAATATATTGTGGCTCAACATCTTACATAGGAACAAAGGAAGGTTTTAAAAATAGACATCCCAAGTCTGATAGAAACCTATTTCATAGAGGTGGATCAATAAAAAGAAGAGAAATGTCCATCAATAATGTGTCATCATAAGAAACTATAATCACAAAAGAGAGTAAATCATCAGAAGAGAAAACCTCACTGATAAGAGGAGAAGGAAATGGATAAGAATCATCCATATCACTATCAAAATATAAATCCTCACTAATAGGGGGAGAAGGAAGTGAAACAAGTGGTGGAGTAAGAGAGGGTTTAGAAAACCCAAATGGCTCAATCTCCTCCTTAAAGAAGGCTAAAATAACATCCCAAGATTCTTTTGGTGTTTTGGCATCCATAATATGAATGTGTAGGTTATCTAAAACTTTGAGGTGAAGCAAGCAAAGATCCTTATCTTTCATAGATATAATATAGGTAATATCTTCCTCATCTATGAAGTTGGGAAGGTCACCAAGTACCATTCTATAAAAACCTTTCAATTGAAGGTGTATCTTTATTTTTATTTTCAAAATAATATAATTTTAGGTGTTGAGGGGATCTATTATTGAGATACAAGGAATAATTTTGGAAGAATAAATAATTATCTCCCCCCCCCCCAAAAAAAAAACAAAACAAATAACTCCTAATTCAAAGAATGACAAGGAACAAATAAACCCCCAAAAATATGTAAGCCCCCCCTAGAATTTGGAATTTTATAATTGAGTTAATTTTATAATGTAAATGACCTTAATGTGTGGAGAAAAAAAAAACATACACTTAAAAAAAAATAGAACTTGATTTTGAATCACAGTTCAAACATTATGGCTTTTACAAGTTTTTAGTCATTATAATAGGTCAAATAAGTAAACATTGTGAAAAACTTAAATGCACAAGTACCCAAAAAAATTGAAAAATTCGTGAATCTATTAAAAATATTCAAAAAAAATATTTCCATCAATTTCTTTGGTAGAAACTAGGTATAGGTTATAAAAAATGGGTGAAAGCTAGCTTCAGGAAAACTCTTTGCAAGATCCATAAAAATTAGTTGAATGAGCCTTGTTATGACATCCCAAAAGGCTATATAACTTAATACACAATGAAAATTCTTATTATAAGATGAAATCAGATTAAAAATTCTATCTTCTCCAAGAATCATATATCAATTTTTAGATTGTATGGCCTTAAACTAGCAAAAAAGCATACAACTATCTAGATGATAAAGAGAGACTTCTACAGTAATTTTCAAGTTGAAAAAAAAAATATGACCTGATCCAAGATGCTTCTAACTTATATGAGAGGAAATCTAAGAATATTATTTAACCTTACCAACTTTTAGATCTCAAAAATTAGAACCATACCACCTATGGTGAGAGAAAATCATATAGGTGGTAAGTATACACAAGCAAACCAACGAGTAGGTTTTCCAATAGAAGATTTGTATGACATGATCTTGGGTGATTCTAAAAAATTATATTGGACATAAAACTCAAATTTATATGACTCTATAATTTCAAATTTTGATTTTGATGAATGTACACCTAAAATAGTAAAAAAACATGTATAAATTACCTTAAAAGCTTCCAAAACAAAATTAAACATGGGTCTATAAAAATAAGTACATAATGGTACAATCTAGGATTCATATGGCCTAGTCAATAGTTAAAAAAATAGAGATCAAATATACATACAAAACACCTCCAATCCACCAATAAAAAAATTTGATATATGAAAAAAACCTTACAGTAGTAAACTCACAAATGGATGGTTGCAACACCTATTGATTTGATACCATGAAAGGAATGATGACTAGCTCATTCTAAGATGCATAATATTAGGTGTTAACAACAAATAAAATCACAAAAGATAGATATGTAAAACAAATGGTTGTAAATTGATATGTAGAATAAAATAATAAATATCATATATTACATCCAAATTTCTTCTATATATTATTACAAATAAGAATCCTTGCATATATAATCAAGGACAAACAAGGAGAAAAGCATCCTAACCAACATGGGATAAATACAAAATAAGAAAAAGATAAAAGAAACACCTAGTAAACTTAAGTAATATATTCTAAAAAAAACACCCATAACCATCGAATAATAGTGTATAAGTACAATCCTTATCACAAACAATCAATCATATATACCATGAATATACATTTATCTATTATGACCTCAAGTAAAAATGTAGGCTATAAAGTATACTGGACAAATAATGTATACAATTATAACATTACTTTGGCCAAAACATTTATAGTTTTCAAACTTTGAAGAGTCTAGGTCCTTGTCTTCATATGCATGAATGTCTACTATAATGTACTCGTAATAACTTATTACCTAAATGAGGATGAGAGATTGACATTTAGACCTAAAACCTCCATCTCTCACCATCCTTTAGGTGGTAAAATCACTCCAATAAATATTTATTTGACTTAGAAATAAAAATACCATTATCAAACATATAATAGTTTCCTTATCCACTGTAATAAATATTGGACATTTTTAACTATTCAACATTACCATAATATATCATTATATACACCTCTCTTGTGTAATATCTCAAAAAATAGACAAGGTGTAGTCTCTTTATTAAAACTAACACCCAAAAAATCCTTATACATAGTTACCTATTTGAAATAATTTTATATAAATTTATAATTTACATAGAATATTATATGTTTTAGTTTTCCACTCAATAAATAATAACTAAAAACATCATTACATTCTATATTATCATAGTTGTGTAAGGACCATAAACACACTTAGTAAATTAGTGTTAGTTTGCATTATATAATTTCTTGAAACTAGATATTTATAATAAAAATTTATATTTTAGATTTAATAGACCATAAATCAATTATAAATATAATTAAACCATTAAATTATATAGTCAACAAAAATGTAACACTCTTGATCACTTTAGGTATTTAACTGTTAATTTCTTGTCTTATTCTGGTAATAGGTTTGTAGGTAGTGATACCCACTACTTTCAAGTCTATGACCATTTGATTAATAAGGTATCTTATCCAATTTCAATAAATCATCAAAACTATTTTACATTAATTTCTATAATACCCAACATTTATGAGCTAAGCACTAGATGAACCACTCAAAATGGTAATAGTTTTAATGTAGTAAATTTTATCAATTAAAATAGCTTCATAATATTTATCTATACTTCCAAATAGGCTTAGTGTAGATTATATGATTAAAATAAGTATAGATAAATAATGAAAAATGTCTTATATCCCCAACCAAGTCAAGTCCACCTTAAGTATTATTGGTGTAGGATCTAATATACATTTATTGATTGAGTTATATTAACCTTGAGAACATTTGTATCTTTTTAAAAAAAAATTATTTTAGTTTTACGAAAGGGAAGGATATGTGTCTATGTCAGTCACATTTATAGGTCTATGGTTGAGATCGATTTCTTAGCCCAGGTCTTAAAAAGTGCAAGACACTTTCCTAGAACTCATAAAAATTAAGGATGAGAGGAAAAGATCATTTTATTTCCATTAAACCAACTAAATCCTAGAATAACAAGCATTATACACATACATACATCCATGTATGTATGTATGTATACATAGACACACACACATATGAATATGTGTGTGTGCTCATGCATGTGTGCACAAAAATAGAGATCTCATTTGGATGCATAGATCTTCATGGACAACCTATATGCTCCAAAAAGAACATATAAAGACTTCATTATAACAAATATTAACAACATATAAAATTAGGTTAACAAATATGAGTTAAGATAGGGAATAAAGACATGCATTTTAATAAATGATGCTAATATATAGGTTTATATTTTGCATTTGCATAACAAGTAAAATGGTGATGCCATAAACCCAAACATAAAGCTCTAAAAATAGGGTTTATATCATTAATGTTTTTACTAGGAAATCATTTACCCAAAATTTTTACCAAAATCTAGGGGTCTAACTCTTGCTTAATCTACTTACATATTTATCATAAAATCTACTAGCTTGTTTTTCAATAAGATATCAATAAATCCATTCATTATCAAAGATTTGAGGTTTCATTACTTGCCTGTTATTTTATAAAAAAATGAAGATGTTTTTGGCTGCAAATGGTCTTGTTTCCTCAAACTTTCCTTCTAAATCCTACCATGCTACTGTCCCCTATTATCATGCCCATATCCTACCTCTCTTTCCCCTTTTAATGATTTATTATCTATTTTGATATCAACATAGATCTTAAAATTATTCCACCTACTCATTGTCATCTACACATGCATTATCTTCTAGTCTTGCTCCTCATTGATTAAGTCATACAAACTAATAGTTAGGGTTTTCACTCTCAATACAACCAACCAAAGACAAATTTATAACCCAATTTTTTAATATTAACTTTGCACTAGAATTTTATCATTGCTTAATCAAATTTAGAAATAATAATATTTAAACTTTTTGACTAGCCCCCAATTTGTCACATATTTCCAAAATGACTATGTTATTCTAGAAAGGTTATATATAATCAACAATGACCACATTATGCACAAGTGGTTCCAATTAACACAAAAAATTACCACATTATTTAAATCACTCATGATGGTTATAATATGTCATAAAAAATTAAGAGTTATCAATCCAAGAAACCACTACTAAAGTAGTAATTTGTTATAGTATGTGTATATATATACACATACATGTTTGTGCATGCACACGCACACACACACGAACACGCATGCACGTGCGCATGCACACACACACACACGCACACACACACACACACACACACACACACACACACACACACACACACACACACACACACACACACACACACACACACACACACACGTGTGTGTGTGTGTGTGTGTGGGTGTGTGTGTGCATGAACATGCACAAATATGTATGTGTGTTCATATATTATGAATTTTATCAAGTATTGCTGGAAAATAAATTATGTATACAACATGGTTTATCACTTCTAGAACTTTGAAAGTTTTTACATATATAAATGTCAATATGGATGATTTACAATATTTAATTAAATTTTTTTGGGGTTTAACTCATAGAAAAAATTTATCCATAGTTGAAAATTTCCTTATTATCCTTTTTAAATTAGCATAACTTTTATGTTTGTCATTGGCTTCAACCATTCTTTTCTGAATCAACTTTACCTATTCTTCCATTTAAACAAGAATTTCTATCCCAAAAAATATTTTATCTTCTAACCTATACCAACTGATAGGTGTTTTAAATTTTATGATATATAATATTTATAATCAAACTCAAATAATGGAAGATATTATTCTCACATGTGTTTCTAGTCCATGCAATACATTCTTAATAAATCCTATAATACTTGGTTTACGCTTTCTATTTTCCCCTTTGTCTCTAGATGATAAATTGTACTAAATTTAGGTTGTGTTCCCAAGGTTTCATTAAGAGTTTTTCAAAATATAGAGGTCATTCAAAAATACCTTTTAAAAGTTATTTTCTTTGAAACTCCATGCAATTTAAAAAATCTTGAACAAACCTTTTTTCTAACACTAGTGCATCATTTATCAAATTACCTGATATAGAATGTACCACCTTTTTCAATTCATCAACTACTACCAAAATTAAGTTATTCATGTTTCTATAAATTATCAATCCTTGGATAAATTCCATGCAATAACCTACCACTTTTAATCCAGAATGTCATAGGGGTAAATAAATTATTTAGGATGAGCATGTTCTAGTTTTAATCATTGACATTAAAAACACTTTGATACAAAGCTCATTGCATCTTTATTAATTAATTTTGAAAAATATAATAAAATTAATTTGGTCACCCATGAATGATAATAATATGGTATATTGTGCAGCTATCTGAGTAGTGTGCGACTCAAAAATTATTGATTTGGGGCATACACCCTTCCCTTGAACCTTAAGAGTCTATTTTTTCCAAAATGGAACCCTTCACATCTATGATATTTTGTAATGAAATTAATTATATGATTTGTAAAAATGGAATTATTTATCACAAATTAAAAATATCATATGTAGATCCACAACAATAATTGGTGAAAGAGAAGAATAATAAAATATTATGACTGAGTCACTTTGAGGGGAAAACGCCCATAATAATGTAATAAAAACATAATTCACAATATGATGATAAAAATTTAACCACTACCTCTTATACATACTCTACTTAGCCATGGTTCCATAGGTCAACCATACTAAGAACATTGATAAATGCAATAAGATAATATGAAGGTATGTAAGCCACAAGTCAGCCACACATATCCCTAGATGCACTATAGGTTAAAGGAATATCATGCCCTTACCATTTATAACAATGTTGTCTTCAACATTGAATAAAACTAGGATGTTTTTGTAGGAATGTTTCATCTTCCCATGTTGCATCTTCAAAATGCAGGTTCTTCCATTTGATCAAATGCTCCTTAATCACTCTAGTTCATAGTTGTTTAGTGCACGTGTGAAGGACCTTTTCAAGATATAGAATGACTTGCCCTTCTTAATCAATTTTTTTTAATTCAATATGAGTGGAAAATTTGTGTCCAATTACCTTCTTTAGGAAAGATACATGGAAAATTATATGTATGCGAGTGGATGGGGAAATTCCATTTTGTAAGCCACACTACCAATTTTATACAAGATCTAATAAGGGCCATAATATTTAGATGATATCTTTTTATTCTTTATTTTTATTGATTCAAAAAAATATACTTATATGGATACAAATTTGCAAAGACCCAATCACTTATGTCAAAATGTTCCTCACTGTGATGTTGATCTACTTGTTTCTTCATTCTATTTTGTGCCATTTCAAAAATTTATCACAAACTAACTAGTGCCTCGTATTGATGGTAAATATGTTCCTCAATATCTCTAACTTTAGAATGAAATATCAAGGAGGAAGTTATGGATGGGGGGTTATACCATACAATGCCACAAAGGGAGACATTTTTGAAGAAGTGTGAAAAGAAGTGTTATACCACCATTAGGCAAATGGTAACCAATGAATCCATTTATATTGTTTATCAAAAACAAAACAATGAAGGTACCATTCTAGACATTTATTGACTACCTATATTTGTCCATCAGATTAAGGATGATAGGATGAGATATGAGCCAACTAGGTGCCCAAACATGCAAATAATAGAGTCTAAAAATTACTATTAAAAATGGGATTTTGGAAACTTATAATGATAATTGGAGTACCATGCAATTTCTAAACTATATTGAGAAAAACAAAAGCTATTTTACTAGAAACAAATGATTGTGAGAAAGAACAAAAATGAGTATACTTGGTGAGTGGATCCAAAACTACCATGATAACATTTTTACCCTTAGACTATGGTAACCCAATAATTAAATCCATATATACCTCCTCGCAATGGTAGCTAAGGATGGATAAAGATTGTAAAAGACCTAGGGTCTTAATGGTTTCCCCTTTGTTTTATTGACATATCATGCATCCAGCTACATATTTTTGGACATCCCCCTTAAGTCCTTCCCAAAAAATCTTGCTTGATTCTATGATATGTTTTCAAAAATTCTAATTGACCTCCCAGTGGAGATGCATGACGTTCCTAAAGGATTTTATGTTTTAGAAGAGAATGATTACAAAAGTATAATTTTTATTTATACCTTAATGCATTCCACTTCCATGTATAGTTTTCAACTCCCCCAAAAACATGATGAATATTTTGAACCAAATCATGGGTATCACTATCATTCTCTCATTATGATCTTACTTCCTCTAGTCAATATTCCTTCCAAGTAGTCATTACACATAATAATGCCTCAACTAATTCATCCATATGGGATAGTGCATCTTCTACCACATTATATTTTCATTTCTTATAGAATATTTAAAAATCATATCCTAACATTTTATTAACCCATTTTTATTGTTATTTAGATGATAATCATTATTTCAAAAACTTTTTGAGGCTATCATGATCACTCTCTACCTTAAAGTGATGACCCATGAGATAAGGTCTCCATTGCTTGAATGCATGCATAATATCTATCATATCTTTGTCATAGATTGGTTTAAGACTATTTTTTCCCTTCAGTTGGAAACTTTCAAATGTTAATGGTATGCCTTATTACATAAGCAAAATTACCATGTCATATCTTGATGTGTCACACTCCACAACAAAAGTTTTTTAAAAAATATGGAGTAGCCAAAATTAGAGTTATTTACATAGCCATTTTCAACTATTCAAATATCTTGGTAGTTAAATCAGTCCACTAAGAGTCTTTCTTAAACAAATAGGTGAGTGGTACAATAATTCTACCATAAATTTTGATAAACCAATGATAGTAACCAGTTACCCCAAAAATCCTTAGAGGTTCTTAAGGGTCTTATGAACCTGCCACTTCATCATCACTTGGATTTTTTTAGGATCAAATTTCACTCCTTCATGGGAAATAATATGACCCAAGTAATCCACCTCTTGGACTCCAAAAACACATTTTGAAGGTTTGACATAAATTTTATGTTATTTTAGAACTAAAAGAACCTATTTCATATGCTTCAAATGGTCTTCCCAATTTTTGTTGTAGATGAGGCTATAATTAGAAAACACCAACATAAACTTTCCACAAAATGGCCTAAAAATAGTATTCATCAAACCTTGAAATATAGATGGTGCATTTGTGAGGCCAAAAGGCATAAGCATTAATTCATAATGGCATTCATGAGTTTTGAAAGTTGTTTTAGGTATGTCGTCATTATGGATTTGAATTTGATGATACCCAAAGTGAAGCTCTAACTTGGTGAAATAAAAAGCACATGAAATTCATCTAGAAATTCAATAATTACTAGAATATAAAGCTTATCTTTGATGTTGTACTTTTTGATTTCTCTGTAGTTTGGGAACATGCTCTAAGTGTCATCATTATTTTGTATCATGAAAATAAGGGAGGAATAATCTCTTTGATTATGTCAAATTATTTTTGCCTCCAACATCTCCTATATCATATTTTTAATTTCATTCTTTTGGGCATAGGGATACCTATAGGGTTTGATATTGGGTGGTGTAATTTCCAAAATGAGCATGATGGCATGATTATGTGTGTGGCTTACAAGAAGTCCTTTTATCATGTCACCAAATATAAAATAATGGTCATATATCACCCTTTAAAAATTAGGAGATAATTCTTGCAGTTCAAAGGTCCTACCTTCTGAATGGAACTTCATAAATAGTTCCTAGAAATTCATCTTGATAGGGCCAAAAGTAGTGAGCTAATACACTCCCAAAACAATGTCATCTCCTCCCATAGGAATAAAAAACATAGGGGAATCTAACAAGTAGTCTCCCATATTAAGCTTAATGTTATGGAATTTTATAGAATAGTTGATATCACTACCATCTACAATCATGAACTAAAATTCTAGAGCTGGGTAAATAAAATAGTTCAAATGAGTAACCAACTTACTATTGATGAAGTTATAAGTAATCCCAAAGTCAATTAACATAATCACCTTTTGTTTCTTCAAGAAACACACCACCTTAAGAGTTTGAGGAATACTAATGCCTAAAATTACATGACAAGAAATAGTAGGTTGAGAATCTTCAAATTCACCCTTAGGTTCTTCCAAACATGCCCTTGAATCCTCATCATATTATTCCTCATCTTTGACACCTTTAATATAAAACAAATTATTTTCATCACAACTATGTCCTTTTCTCCATTTGATATCATAGTTAAAACACAAACCATTTGCATACTTTTCTTCAATTTGCTAAAGTCAATCTAGTAGGCTATAGAAATAATGGTGCTAGAAAGGTGCATTCATGAAAATTAGTTAAAGGTATTCATTTGATCAAATATTTTTCTCAGCCAGACATGCCTTGGTATGCCTTTAAATACATTACTAGGATGAAACATGCAAACTTACAATTAGATGTTATCTTTGAGGCCACCCAAAAAATAGGTTAGTCAGATTTTCCTTAGTGATGTTTACCACACATAAGGAAAGATTATGAAATTAATGAATGTCATCCTTTACAATGATAGATTGGCATAACATGGCTAGTTGGATGAAGTAGTTTTTAGTGACATTTTTGTGATAGTGGAGTTATAACTCATCATAAAATACCAACCATAAAACTAAGAAACCCTTCTTTTTATTTTGAGCAAACAACTAGTGATACCAAATGAAATGATCAATTTCTAGATACAAAGAAGCCATGACCACCTTTTTCGAATATGGATTATAATGTAGATCAAATAATTTTTCAATTTGAGTAATCCATATGAGTGAATCATTACCATTAAACTTGCATAGGTCCACTCTTGGAAATAACAACTTCATACTAGGGTTGGCATTGTGATTGTTTAGAGGGGGAGAACCAAACTAGAGTGGTGGAGGGTTATTTTAATTATTACTAAGTTGAAAATTTATTCAATTACTTAGTGATTTATTAAAATTGATCCCTCAAGCCATGCAAGTCCCCTCTCAATGCATAAGGTACCATTTAACTAAATCAAGATCATCTTTCTGAACCATGCCTTGTAACCCTAACTTAAGTTATTGAGCTACCTTTGAAATACTTGGACCAAAAGTTTCTAAATCCATGTCATATTTTTAAGGTTTTTTAGGCATTTCTTGCCCTTTCCTGCATCCATGAGTGGTAGGCCTAGCCATGCACAAACCCTAAAAGGGTTGTGACCCAAAAAAATGTATCAATAAATGACAGCAATCACCTCCCCAAGATGAATCCAATGACTACTAATGTGCATGACATTGAAAAAATTTGGCCTAAAAAAGTGTACTAGTATAATATATGATTATGATCATCTCATAGAATGAATCCAATGACTACTAATTTTATCAAGGTGAAAACATTCCATCCTTTTTTTACTAGTATTTTTTTGTAAAAAACTCACAAAAAAAGTTATGGTGATGAAAAATTAATTTGTCCCATATCACAAGTTATGTTTTTTTTTTGAACTTCTAGTGCTTAGGATGCTAGATCTAAAAAAATACACCATAAAAACTTGATCAAATTAAATATTTGATACCACTTGTAATGAAATTACTTAGATTATTTGTAAAAATATAATTATTTATCATAAATTAAGAATATAATAAGTATATCCATAACAATAATTGGTGAAAGAGTAGAATACTTGAGTATTATGACTAAGATACTTCAAGGAGGAAACCTAAAAAATAATTAAATAATAATATAATTCACAATATGATGATAAAACATTAACCACTACCTCCTATATATACTCTACTTAGCAATGGTTATTCCTTAGGCTAACCATACTAGGAACATTAAGAAATGAAATAAGATAATATGAAGGTATGCAAGCCAAAAATTGGCCACACATATTCTTAGATGCACTATAAGTTAAGGTTATACCATATTTTGTATTTTACGCAAGGGATTTCTTAACTTGTTCATAAAATTCATCACTTGGAGAGAATTTCAAATCTTAATCTTTGATGGTTGATCAAATAGTAGTCATTGAAATTATGTACCTATTTGATAAAAGGTATATATTACTTTTCTCTTTATATAGCTTACATAAAATTCATAATATAACATAAACTCCAACAATAATCTTTGTCAAGCATTCAAATTAGGTTATGTGAAGATATACTTATGTCCTAGGTTTTTTGTCTTGAGATCAAAGGGTTTTCTTAATAGCTAATAACTTAAAACTTATATTACATACATTATGGTACCAAATTATAAATCATGTGGGGCATAATTTAATTTATAAGGCTTAATTTTTCATGATTCATAAGTTACAACTTGACCTTATTACAAAAATACTCCTCCCAAACCATCCCTAGAAGCATCTGCTACCATAACAAAATGGGCATTTATATCAAGAACACTTAGTAGTGGTGAAGATGTAAGAATTTTATTCAATATTTGAAATTATTATTCCCACTTATTTATATAGAGGAATTATTTTTTTCTATTGTAAATAGGCAATGTGGCTAGCTATACTTGAAAATTTATGTATAAAATCCCTATAATACCGTACTAGACTTGTGAAGCTACAAACCTTGTGGACATTTTTAGGTGTTGACCATTCCATGATGACTTTTATCTTTATTGGATCAATATATATCCCTTTAAATGAAATATTATACCCCAAATATTATACTTTATTATGAAATAAAACACACTTTGGAAATTTCCCATAGAGTTTATGCTTTTGTAAGCATTGCACTACCAATTGCAAGTCTTACGAGTGTTGTTTTTCATCCTTAATATATATTAAAATATCATCTAAGAAGGAAATAAAAAACTGATATAGGTAATATTTAAACACACTTTTTATGAGATTCATGAAGGCTATAGGTACATTAGTTAACACAAAAGGTAGAACTATAAATTAATAGTGTCTCTACATTGTCCTAAAAGTAGTCTTAGGGATATTTTCCTCCTTGATTATTAATTAATGGTAACTTGATCTGAGTTAAATTTTATAAAATATTATTGCCCCATGCATTTGATTTAGAATATCATTAATATAGGGTAAAGGGTATGTGTTATTAATAGTTTCCTTATTCAACATTTGTAGTCTATGCACAAATGAAGAGTGTAAGGCCCCATTTTGCATAATATTTATCTTTGGAAAATATGACTATGGAACCATGACTTTTATACCCTGGTTATTGACTTGTTTTTAAGTCACATCTAGCTGAGACATGAAATGAACTATTAAGACTCTCATGTGTTGGGAACCATGAGAAAGAGCTATTATCAATCATGTTTGGATTGATACTTATGAAAGTGTGATGTTTATGTTTCCTTCATATAAATATTTCCCTATCAAGTTTAATTATGCCTAAGAACTACATTGACTTAAATCATGTTGGAATTATTGATTCTAAGTTGATAAATTAGAAATTTATTATATATCGAATTAAATGAAATTGTTTACATGGATGTTGATATCCCATGCATGCTTGATTATGAATAATTGAATGAATGCCTTGTTTGATTTAATTATATAGCTTCATCTATTAGTTTAGAGGAATTTGATGTGTGCATCAAGTGTGAAAGAATAGGAAAAAAGGTTAATGAAGGAATTTAATTTCATGCTAAGTTGTTAGTTGCCTAAACATCCTTTTGTCACCTTTGTTGACTTAGTAGTTGTGTTAGATGGCTAGCCTTTAATATTGGTGGGTTAAAATCCTTGTCTCTTGGTCGTAAGATCATGTAGCCAACATGTAATTTTTTTAGTGGATGACTAAGATATCTTCAATTGAATGCCTTAAGCTAAAATCAATAAGGAATAGAGGGGAGTGAACCTTAGAAGCAACCACAAGGTTTACAAGAGCCAACATGTGCCTTAATTTAACATTGGAAACAAAATCCCCTTAATGAGGCATGGGCTAGTGAGTGGATGGTGGTTGGATTTCCTAAGACATTTTATATATAAGTTGGGTTTCCTTAGTTTAGGACTTTTTTAAAATTTTACCATTTTTTACTAGAGGTTAGATAAATAAAATTGAAAGAAGAATAAAAATATAGTAAGAGAGATTTAAGAAAGGTGAACCTAGATGTTTGGAGGATAGTTCTCAAGTGATTTTAGATTTGATAGGTGGATGATCTAATTGACTTATGTTTTTAGTTACTTATTTTTAGTGTAATGATTATATGTTTCGCTTGATGATTGATTTAAAAATAATAAGACCACTTGGTTTATTTTATGTGTTTTATTATTTTCCATGGTTGTGCATTGGTTGCCATGTTGTGCTCATTCTCTATAAGACTATGGAGAGATTTCTCCTCCTTTGTATGAAATGATTTTTATGGTTTATGTTGTGATTATATGTTATTGTGAAACTGTGTGGTAGTGGTTTTTGAGTAGCATCTTCATAGTGGAAGAATGGCAAGCATCCCATGCTGAGCATGGTGGAAGAATTCTTGACCCTCTTATGGATATCATGGTGGAAGAAGTTAAGCCCTCTAGTGATAAGACAAGATGGTAGATCTCTTAAACATCTCATGAATTTTAATGGAAGTAATAGAGTGATGGTATCCTCTTGTTATTCCATAGTATTTTATCATACAATATTATTCTATAAGAACTTATCCACTTATATAATAAATTTGAATTCTTTGCTTCATTTGAATACTTATTGATTTATTAAGATTAGAATATTCAGGGTAATAATTGAGATTATGACTATATGAGGTGAATGGTATTTCCTTGTGTCAATTACCTTTGTCTAGTTAACCCATCCCTAACTTGGCTAAGTGATATAAACATGCTTGGAGATGGGAGTCTTGAGCTTAGGGGTGTCTAGAGTAGTAGCTCAATGATGACAAAAGGTTAGGTAGTGAGCCTTCCTTCTTATGGCCAGCAGTTTCATGGAGCATATGTGGAACATTATTGAAGTGTGCTTGGATTATCAGTCATTCTCTCAAGCTTAGAGATGTGCCTCTTTTATGTTGAAAATAATGTATTATGGATGATGAAATACTCATGCTTTAGAATTAATCTATTTTTAATATTCATGAAACAAGATAGAGCTTGGAAAGTTTCCATCATCATATTAAATAATCTATTTATATTGATTAAATGTCTCTGTGTTAATTTTTAGATGTGTTGTTTAAACATTATTGATAGTAGGATCTTGGGAAGTCCTAGTTGTATCAGATGTATTTATCCCTTGAGTATCTTTTAAATAAATGACACATTGATTTATTTACTTACTATCTTATTATGAATGACTTGTCTTTTATCATTATACACCTTTGTCTATTGGGATATAAAGAGTTGTTAAAGATAATTTATCTAAGAAAGAAATGAACTTAAATAAAAGGGCTAAGAGATTGATATTGAAAATAAAAATATAGTTTCTAGAAATAAATTAAATTTAAATACTTTTAGGATAATGAAGCTAGTCCTGATTTGGGACTATGTTGTCTTGTATTGGACTTCATGTTTAAAGTCACAACTAGTTATGACTGTTGTGGAGGAAATATCCCCTTAGGCCTTACAACTTCTCTTAAATGATAAGAGGATGGATTGATCCAACCTTGGTGAAAGTATATTCCTCATTTGACTTTGTCTCTCCTTGTAATAATTTTGGATAAACTTAATTGGATTAAACTTGAATAAGGAATGAATTGTTAATTTTTGGGATTATTACCTGGGTTAACAATAAGAATTAATTATAAAATCATATTCCAATAATGAGAATTAGATAAATGATAGTGGAAGAATATTTTAAGACTTATCAATTACATAGTTTCCTACTTTATACCTCAACATCTAATAGATTGCTTAATAAAACTAATGAAGTTTATTAAGCATAGATCTATGTGTTGTTCTTTTCTAGTCACAACCATATGTAGTAGAAGGATTTATCATTATTTTATTTTAGCATCAACCTCTCAACCTAAGTTAATTATCTATAGATTTGCATTTGAGATTGGGGAAGGGTTAAGTCTATATAAAAGACTTATCATGAAATTTCAAATCTTTTACCATTCATACCCTTCAACTAAGGATAGTCACAAGTTGATTGGTCCACATAGTTCCATGCTATGTAATGAGTTGAGTTAGATGAAAGAGCCAAGTCTTTCATAAAATACTTGACATATCTTTTTACCTTTTTGTCTTAACTATTTTAGCACCTTGACCATTTGATTTTTCTTTAGCCATTTAAAAATTTCCTTAGTCAATTTCTTGACTTGGATGAGCATATCAAAGGAAGCCATGCATATCTTTCCTATGAACCTAGGAGTGAAACCATCATGGTTAGTATTACATTTAGTGTTGGGATGTCAGGATCATGATATGATGCCATGTGGCATCATCTCAATGACCCATGGTCTCAGAGATGAAGATACATATAGTTTTCCTCTAAGCTAAAAAAATCATAAGATGTTGCCTCATGGCATCATCTTAGTAACCTATGGTATCGAAGATGAATGTGCATACAATTTACCTTTAGGTCAATGGGCTCACAAGATGTTTCTAGGTGACATCATTTTGATTACCCATAATCCTGAGAAGTCTGTAGCAAGAGTTTGCCTTTGGACTAGTGAAGGATCAGGATATTGCCACATGGAATCATACCTATATCCCATGATCTAGAGATGTTCATGCCTCACCAGGATTAAAGATCTACATATTTCTCATGATCCATGTGTCTTAGATTTTGAATTCAATTTTTCCTTAGCCAATTTTTATGTTTTACTCAAGTGAAATAGATGATGCTATATGGAATCATCCCAGCATCTAGGTAGCTTAGAAGACTTGTTTTGGGGAAAGACTTAGGCCAGTGTCACCAAGGGCTCATGATACCATGAGACCACCATGTGGCATCATATTGGAGTTTATAATTTTAAAATTTATGAGAGGAGAGATGGGTCTTGAGGGTCTATTATTACAACACATTACATTTTTGTAGCCTTGTTTCCTTAGCCCATTGTAGTCCCAAGGCTACCACATGGCACCTACCTCTATTAGCAATTGCATAAGTTAATTTTAACATCTATCTCAATATTAGCCATGTAAGAATTAGTTGGGTGAGTGTTGAAAATAAATTCTTTGAGAAGGGTCAAATGATTTTTAATGTATTTCTTCTACATAATACTACATGATAGTTATAGGACATAGCTTATGTTGAGTTCAGATGTCAATTATAATGTGTTTCTTGGGTGTGTCATGATTGTCTTTTTTAAAAAAATTGGCATGAAATTTTGGTATTAGATCATAGTTACAACATTGAGAGCTATGGGTAATTATATTACTTTTGGTTTTCCAGTTTTTGCATGTATTATGATGTTTTACCTATTGATGCACATAATGAGAAGAGGAACTTGAGCACATCATGATGAGGATCTCCTAAGTGATCATGAGCCTCCCAATAAGCAGGCACTAAATGAAATACAAATGGGGACATGAGTGCCAATTTATGGACTTAATCAGGTATGTTAAGGGATATACAAATGAGGCTATACAAGTCAACAAGATTATCAAAGGCCTAAATTTGGAGTTGGCTAGTATAGTGTGCATTCTAGTCCCCACAACCCTAGTAATGGTAGTAGAAAAGGCCTATTTGGATGAGGAGTCTCATCAAATGACTCAAGATGATTGAGATAAGTATTGTGATAAATTAAAATTTTAACATGACTCAAGGTCATAAGGTGCACAACTTGTATTTAGGGGAGGTTGGAATATAGTATAATCTAACTCTAGACCTTCCTAACATCTATAGAAAGAAGGTAAATAGTCTGGGCATATTTAGAGTAAGAATCAGATAAATGAATACCACTAGAGGAAAAGAGATGTGAGATATTAGAGCTAATATCAGTTTGGAATCGTAAAGGATCCTCAATTTGGGTAGGCAAGACCTTCAAGGTCAACTACTTCTTTTAGACCTAGAATAATTGGAGCCCCCTTAGGGTGAGACCAACAAAAGGGTTCTTGATTCACATGTGGATATTTTAATCATTTTGCATGAGATTACCCTCATATAACATTAATTACCAGTAGATAGAAGGCCCCAATGTTAGAGCAGATAATAGGTGATGTAGGTTGAGGGCATATAATCTATGCAGTGTTGGATAACCACAAAGTTGAGCACCAAGCCACCATCATAGAGATGATAAGTAAGATAAAAGGAATTTTGATTTTAATTTTTTTTTTCAATAGCTTCAAACTCATTTATTTCACCTTCCATTATGGACCATTATGGGTTTGAGGCTATCAAATAGTTAGAGAGTTGGGTAGTAAAGTTGGCCTTGGGGGAAAATATGTTTTTTAGCTCCATAGTGAGTAGTTTTATTTTAGACCTAGGTGTTTTTTCCACTACAATGGACTTACACATAATTCCCTTGGGAACTATGACATTGTCTTGGGAATGGATTGGCTTTAAGCTTATAAGGACAAATTGGATTTTCATGACAAGGTTATTAAATGTGAGAACAACCTTGGGACTCCTATGGTGGTATCAGGGTTCAAAAGACATGTTTCCCTTTGCATGATTTTGGTAATGTAACTTAAGATAATTCTAAGTAAAGGTTACCAATTGTTTATTATCCTAGTGAATAATAGATTAGATGAGTTAGAGAAGACTTCTCTAGATGACAATCCTATTCTATGGGAATTTTCTAATGTGTTTCCATATGTATTTCTAGGTATGCCACCTCTATAGGAGATTGATTTTTGGATTAACTTAGTGCCTTAGGTTGAGACCATATCAAAGGCACTTTATTAGATGACCACACCAAATATTTGTGAACTAAAAATGTAGATTATGAAAATCTTTGAAAAATTATTGATTCATCTTAGTGTGTCTCTTTGGTGAGCACCAGTCATATTTGTAAAGAAGGATAGATCCCTTTGGTTGTGAATGAATTACTACCAATTGAATAGGGTGGATATTAATAATTGTTAAAACTTAACCAAAATATATAACTTTTTTGATCATAAGTAGGGATCCAAGGTATTCTCCAAATTTGATTTGAAATATGGATACCATCAATTACATATCATAGAGCTTGATGTTTTCCATATGGCATTTTAGACATGTTATAGGCATTATGAATTCATATTTTCACTTTTTGGGTTAAAAAATACTCCAATATTTTTCATGAGTCTTATGAATGATGTGTATTTTACATTTATAGGTCATTTTGTGTTATTATTTCTTAATGACATTCTGATTTATTCACAGAATGAAGAAGAGCATGAGGACCATTTGAGCCAAGTCCTACAAGTTTTAAGAGAAAACCAATTATTTGGAAACTTAGAGAAGTGTGATTTCATGTAGTCTAAGGTAAAATACCTTAGACATATTATTTATGGATAAGGAATATATATGTAACCCTCTAATATTTGAGCCATTTTGGAATGGCCACCACCCACAAATGTTGCATAGGTCTGCATTATCATGGGACTAGCAGGTTACTATAAACACTTTGTTGAGAAATTATTTTACATTGTGGATACCATCACTTCAATTCAGAATAAATGGAATAAGTTCACTTTAATGGTAAAGTGTGAAGAATTTTTTAATTTATTGAAATAGCTACTCACTAGTGCACCCATTTTGGTTGTGCCTAATCCTACGATAGAATTCCTTATTTACAACGATGCATTAAAGGAAGGATTATGAGTTATACTCATATAGGAAAGAAAATTGATATCATATGAGTCTCAAAATCTCAAATCTTATGAGCTAGGCTATCCTATGCATGATCTATTTTCAGCTATCATTCATGCTTGTTTAAGGTGGTGACACTTCTTATTTGGTCATCATTTGGTTTTAAAGATAGATCACTTAAATACACATCATATATTCAATCAACCTAAACTCAACACATGTCAAAGGTGTTGGATGAACTATTATGTGAATATGATTGTGAGATCTTGTATATAAAAAGAAAAGAGAACATAGTTATTGATGCTTTGAGTATAAGGTGCTATGAGTTGGCAGTAATAAGTTTGTGAACTAATTTATAGAGTTAGATTTTAAAGATGCTTCTATAGGATCACCTCTATAAAGAATTAAGACAACTGATGTATTTTGGTATGAATCTAAAAGGTAAGTTCAATGGCTATTCTCATGAGCTAGATGGCCTATTACACCATATAGGGCATATCTATGTTCCTTCTATTGGTGGTTTACGTGAGCTTACTTTTTATAAATCACATAAAGATCCTTACTAAGAACACCCTTTCATTTAGAAAATGCATGTTGAGCTAGGGAAATTATACCATTGGGGATAGTTTAAGGTGTGACACCATTGAATTTACATCTCATTATCTAGAGATTCATAAAATGCCCTAAAGTTTAGAAAATGCATCATCTAATAGGATTGTTATATAATCATGAGATTTTGGTGATGGAAATGGGACACCATCTCCATGTATTTTATTATAGGTTTGCCTAATTCATTGTATCATTGTGATGTGATCATGTTTAAATTAGACAAGCTAACTAATGTAGCTCAATTTTATCCCATGAAGACCACTTACAATTCTAATTCAATGGCAAAGGTCTTTCTAGATGACGTTGTTAGATTTCACAGGATTCCCTATAATATTATTTTGGATCAAGGTCTAGATTTTACTTATCACTTTTGGACTTCCTTGAAGAAGGCACTGGGCACTCAACTCAATTTTGGTACTTCCTATCACCCTGAGACTGATGGTAAGACTAAGAGAGTCAATCAAGTCTTGGAAGACATGTTGTGCATGTATGTTATGGATCATTAATCCCCTTGGGAAGACTACTTGTATCTTGTTAAATTTTTGTATAATAATAGCTATCATAGTTCAATAAAGATGGAACATTACTAGGCCTTATATGTTCAAGCCTAAAGAACCCCACTATGATGGGACCAACTTGAGGACATAGTCATGAATGGTCCTACCATGTTGGAAGACATGGAGTGAAAAATGAATAAGATTTTACAACACCTTGAGACTATCAAGGATAAGCATAAGAAATATGTGGATGCAAAGAGAATTGATAGAGACTTTCATGTTGGTGAAAAAGTTTTTTGAGAGTGAGAACTAATAAGAACCCCATTCATTATGGAAAAGGGTTGAAGTTGGCACCTTATTTTTTTGGACCATTTGAGATCTTGGAGATAGTTGTCTCAATAGCTTATAAAATAGCCTTGCCACCTAGCCTATATTATGTCCATGATGTATTTCATGTTTCTATTTTGCATCAATATGTTGTTAACATTGCTCATGTATTATATTGGACCACCTTATATGTTAAGACCAATGGGGCTATAAATTTGTATCCCAACATGATTTTAACATGAAATTTGATGACACTTTGTGATAGAGACATGGAATAGCTCAAGTTTTAATGGGATAAATATGATGAATCTACAACAAATTGGGAAGATGTTGTACCATTGAAGATTAGATATCCTCACCTATTTTAGTGACTTCCAAGTAGAAGTCTATTTAAGGGGAGGAGGATGTAAGGGCACATTTTACTTAATTTTAATATTTGGAAAATATTAATATTGAACAATGAATTTTATGTCATGATTATTGTATATGTTGTTAAGTCACATCTAGTTGAGATGTGCAAGGATGTATTAAGATTCGCATGTGTTGGGAACTATGAAAAAGACATATTATCAATCTATTTTATTATTTTTTCAAAAACTAGTGTTTAGTTCCTAAAAAATAAAGGGTCTGGAGTAAGGGGTAAAATCCAATAAAATATACTAAAATACATGCTTTTGTCAATTGAATCAAATTAACTACATATGAAAAGAAATAAACTTATCTAGAAAAATAGGTTGAAATGAATGATTTAGGGGTTGAAAACTGCTACACAATATTAGGAAGATGTAAAGAATATAGATTTGTCTTTAATTAAATGAAAGGACATGAGTAATAAAAATAAGACACCTTAGGGTCTGATGTTATCATCTAGGTCCTACCGCCATTGTCCAAACTAGTCACAAAGGTCTAATTTTTCTAGGTTTTACTCATTATCCTTGTATTAGTCTACCTGTGAAATTTTATATCTTGAATATTGATGGAGATACTTATAGAGTTGATTAAATATCCAACCTTAGGTCTATCTACACACATGAAGTAATACATACATCAAAAGTAAAAGGGGAAAAAATGGGTTACAAAAAGAATGATCACATGATCTAAAACCCCTGCTATCCTGATCACTGCTTATCTTAACCCTCAATATAAGGTCTTAGATCAAATATAGTTCTCCCTTAGTGAACATGGATAATCAATGCACATGGTATATGTAATAATGAATTTAACCTAGGCCCTTCCTTAACTGAGCTTACAAATCTATGAATAATGCAAAATGTTGAGCTATATTATTTGACTAATTTTTAATTATGCAATGTGCTAAAATAGTAAGTGCTAGATATAAAAATGATTTTTAAAGTACTTTATATAAGAGACTCCTTATTTTGAATTTGGGAACTTCATTCACATTTAGCTGACATTAGAAAGATAAACAAAACTTAAGGATGAAGCTAAGAAGGGATTGGGACTCATTAAGTGAGGGAAACTGACTATCAGGATTCAAAATTCCATTGGATAGGAGTGCTAGAAATGGATACCCTAAGGTCCAACGCTATAGTCCAATTTTGAAACTCCCATCCTATAGGCTTGGGACTTGGGGGGATGGAATTAACATGGGGAATAGAGTCTAGCTGAGCTAGAATGATCATCTAAAAGGCTAAAAATGACTAAAAATAAGTAAAAAGGTGACTAGAGCAAGAGATAAGACTAAGATGAGTGAAAAAAAAATACATGGCTAATATGAACAAGTCTCATATTCTCCAATCAAAGTCTCCTATGAAAGGACTATGAAAAGACATGATATGTGTGGTTTCTTGACCAATTTAGGGTGTATACATTTGCCCCTATTATTATAGTGATGTAATAAAATGAAGTACTAGAGTAAAAGAAAGAAAAAATTAATGAATACCTAAAACTACCTACATAGAGATGAATATGTTGTAAAGGGTCCAATTCACTTCTTGTCTAGGGAAGTAGATGCAGAGCTAAATAGTGCTTTGAGAAAGAATGAATCCCTAAAATGGACGCCCTTATATTGAATCTGAAAGTGGAATCCATGTAACATGGAAAAGGAGAGCAATGCTTGTCCCCTATGCTGAATCTAACTGAAAACGAAGAATGCTCAAAGGCCCAAAACCAATGTCTTCCCTCTATCCCACATCAATTCATGTAATCTAGAATGTGTGTATAGAATGTGTATGCTATGAAGAGCAAAATTATCATGCCCCCACTCTGAATATCTAAATTGGAATTGATAAATGCTCAAAGGCCTAAAACTAATGTCTATCCTCTATCTTGCATAAACTCATGTAGTTTAGGTTTGGGTAATATAATGGACCAACTACTATAAATGGTTGTGTGGTCTAACCTAGTGACAACTTGGGTACAATTGAGTGTAATCAAAAACTTTGGTAAATGTGTAAGAAAAGAATAACATGTCTTACCATTCCATCTGTATAATCTTGGATGATCAAGAACATGAACATCTATGCCATGCCTCCAAATCTGGTATGTGAGTGATGCATCTATATAATTTATTAATCTATGTAACCACATGTGATATGACCTATCATATTATGCCCCATGTGTAAAATTGGAGATCAAAACACTGTGATTTACACTATGCCTATAATATGCTATTTGGTCTTATTACTATGTCATGTTGTATGAATTTATATATGTGAGACATGTAGTAATGTACATGCCTCCAAATCTAGTATTTAAGTCTAAATCTATATCGAAGTCACTATGAATCCATATAATCTAAACCACTATATCTAAATAGTCTATGTACTTGTAAACTAAAATCACTATGTATCCATATGACCTAAACCACTATATCTAAATAGTTTATGTATCTATAAAATTAAGATATATCCCCTTGAATGTCTTGAGTAATGTTGAGTGACCCATGTAATCTAAATCATTGTATATTTTTATTGATCTGAGATGAATCTGATAATCTAACTACTAGAGGTGTAAGATCTATGGTGTATCCACTTATAAGAGTGGATTGGTATGTTGTGTAAGTGTAGGAATAGTAGGAATGATGCCCCTTTTAGGGAGATGAAATTTATGATATAGGAGGTTGAGCTAAAAGTGATCAATAGAGGCGTAATGATAGAAATAAGATTGGCTTATTGTGAATAGCTTAATAGGTTGTTTTATTGATTAGACTAAGTTGTTGAAAGTGGAACACGTTTTGATTGGTGAATATCAAGGTGTATGTCTGGGTGTAAGAGTAATATAAAGATGTGCATACCATAGTAGGCAAATGAAATAATAAGAAATCAAACCTTACATGATATCAAAAGTATCATTGTCATGATTCCATGGAATAAAATGGTTTAAAAAATAGAGTTACAAGGTTTAACTTGTGGTTAAAATGGTATTTTGATTTGATTGAGAAAGCTAGGTAATGTATGAAGTTGGATTGATTTTCGATTCATTTATGTATTGACTAGGTTGAGATTTGGAGCTCTAGAGTAGGAGATATGTCAAGAAGATGAGAACCTACCTTAACCTAGTCTAAGCAGTTGGAAACCTAGGTTTAGGGTAGTGTTGATGTTATTTTTGTAGGCTAGAATTACATTCTTGTGGGAGAGTTTTTTAGGCTCTCTCACTTCTAACTACAATATTGGAACAACCTTAGGCTGTGGGTATCTTGTAATGAGGTTGAAACTCTAGGATTTTTAATGAGGATAGCTCCTCAGATTCTTCACTTCAACTTGTTTTCCACACTAAAATATACTGCTAACTAAGGAAAAGGGAGAGAAAAATAACATGAAATGGGAAATCTAAGTTAAGGATGGTGATGCACCAAAGATGAAATGATCCACTTTCAGCCTAGAAACCTTAACAACTACTACTAAACCTAACCAAGATATAGAATACTGTGATCCTATCTCAAGACCACAAGCATAATTATTTTATGTGGAAGTCAAAGGGAAACCTTGTAATTTGAAGGATGGAAAGAAATAGGTCTATATGAGACACTATGAACTTGTGACACTTCAAGAAAAGGCACCAATGTTTAATACTTCACACAACCTACAAGGAACTAAAATAACTAAAGCAAGATATGTAGAGAATCTATAGATAATGAAAAGGGACATGCATCTACAAGTTAAACTCTAATAATGTATACTTGAATTCAAACTAAAATCAAATTTTTTTATCTTATTGCTTCAAGAGATTATTTACAAGGTGATTTTGATAGATTAACTCTGTCACTAGATGAGGGATCCTTTTTTAGACTCAAAAGCTTGCATATATAGTAGAAAGGGATGAGAGAAAAGAGGGAGAGAGAAAAGAAGAGAGGAGCCTATTTGAGACATGACAACTAAGCTACTACATTTTTATAATGAATATTCCACCATCTTTTTAGCCAATTAGGGAATTATTTTGCTTTGTATAAATGAAACTTTTTTTTAATGACCTCAAGCTTCCTCATTGATCAAAAAACATGCTAGAAGACAAGAACCTCTCTAAGAACATATTTAATTCTCAAGCTATCTTTTTTAATCTCATGATATTTCATCTTTCACCCCAATGCCATCTTTCACTTATCCTACATGTATAAGAACAAAATCCTCATAACTTTGAATCTGAACTAAGCCATGTTTCTTCTATGTTGAGTAGTTTTTTTTTGGAGATGATAGCTATGTCAAAGGATAAAATCCTCTCCATTAATTATATACACCAGCTCCTTTTAATGCATCTAGTCTAACTCAAGTTTGTTAACATTTAAGTCCCTTTTTTGAAATTGACAAAAGCATGTTGAAGGGTAGCTGCATGTTCCCACCTAGTGTAAATGATTTTATCTTTTACATTTAAAACTTAACATGTTCCTTCACTTTACATGTCCACTTCTCCACCTAGATGCATATATTCTTAGTTTGACCACTTTACATGTTCTAAATTTGAGCTCCAGACCATGTCATTGGAGTCTGAAAAGAGGAGTCATTAATATCTTTTGCTAATTGGTTGATCTAAGTTCCACTAGGATCCTTTAAAAACTTGACCTTTTCTCATCCATTGATCTCATTGAACTTGGACATTGGTGAGTGGTTGATCTCCTTTCCAGTTAGATGCCCTTGAGCCACTTGTCCTTGATGATTATCCCCTCATATTTACTAACCATTTAACCTTAATGTTCTATGACCACTTTCTTTTGAGTACTATATTTAGGATTTTCCATGGAATTTTGTCTTGTGCCTATTTATCCCAAAGAAATTCCTTCAGACCCTTTTCTTTGGATAATTTTCTCGAATCAATTTCCTTCACCTTTTCTTTGGGATTTTCTTTTTCAAAGGAAAAGTCTTTTCAACCACTTTTTTTGAAGGAATTCCTTCATAATTTTTTCTTTCTACCTTTTTTCCTCAGGCACTTTTTTGAAAAAGGTACCTTTGGACTTCTTGCTAAGTGTCCTCAAAAAAAATGTAAGTGGTCCTTTGGCTTTTAAAAGTGCCCTTCAGCTTGCTAAGAAAGACCATTTCTTTAGAAAATATATCTTTCAAATTTTTTGAAAAGTGTCCTATTTGAAAGAAAAGTAACCTTCGAGAAAAGTGTTTAGGACACTTTGCTTTACAATAATTCCTTTAGGAATTATAAAAAGGACCATTTTAGTGAAGATTTACCCTTCAAGAAAATTTTCCTAAATAATTTTCTTGAAAGAAAAGGTCTTTGTCTTTTGCTTCAAACATTTTTTTGAAAGAATTATCCCTTAAAAAACTATCTCAGATAACTTGTCCAAAAGAATTCAACACTTAGCTAAAAAGGGTCCCAAAAGAAAAGAAATACTTAGTCCCTACAAAGTCTAAAATAATGAACAAGTAAAGACTAAGATAAATAAAAGTTTTTACACTTATCTTTTAGATTGTAGGCTTATTCTTGAACACTATTATTGGATCCTTAGAAAACCTTACTTAGATCCTCTCTATTTACAAATATTAGATCTATTTCTAAACCTTTGATTCACTTCTTCATCAATCCATGCAAGAGATTTATATGTGGGCTAAAAATGGCCAACATATTTTGTGGATCACAGGGGTTACATGTATGTTGATGCAAGAGAACCTATACCATATCACCTTATCTAGTCCATTAGGCATGGATTTATTAGCCTCTATAACTAATCTAATCTAAAATTGGATACAAGGCTGACCCTTTCTAGAACTTCCTGTTGAAGCAATAAGGACAACAAGAACAATAAAACACTATGCCCTAGGCACTTGGTGGAGGGAAACACACAAATGAAAAGATGTGCACAAGGCACTTAGGAGAAAATATGAAAAACTATACAAAATGTACAATATATATAATGTCTATAAACTCTTCTAATAGTAAGGCTTTTGATGAATCCCATTAACTGTGATGGGTAGTACCTCTCTATTCAGTTGGGCCAGTTGATAAGCATTTGTTATTTGCATCCATGGATCAAATAAGGACCACTCCACAAGCTATCAAATTTTGTATGGTTGCCTGTATTGGCCTTATTTGAATCCCACTTGTGGACTAGATACCCTTCTTTGAAGTCCCTTACTATGGCTCTCTTATCAAAGGATTTCTTGACTTGAGCTTGATGTGACTCTATTGTTTTCATTATAAGGTCTCTTATTTCTTCAATCTCCATGTAATCTGCTAGTTTCACATTCATGGGCTCATCTTCCATAAACTCCAATTGATGGGCTAGTTCTAATGTAGGCAACTCAAGAGAAATGGGTAACTTGGCCTCCTTTCCATAAACTAAGACATATGGAGAATTTTTAATGGCAACTTTAGGAGTCACCCTATCAGCCCACAAGGTTATCTTTAGTTTAGTGTGCCAAGTCCTCTGATTCTCTTCCATATTTCTCTTGATGATTCTTATCAAAATTTTATTTGTAGACTCATCCAGTCTATTTCCTTGAGGATAATAGTTGGAAGAAGTGCTAAGGTAGATACCCATCTTGAGATCCCATTCACTCATTTTTAGACTAAGGAATGCTAATGCATTATTAGAAATGATAGTGGATGAAATACCAAACATGGTGACAATGTTGTCATAGAAGTTTAGGATTACACCTTTATTATCTTCTTTCAACACAATGTCTTCCACCACCTGGTGAATTAGTCAGTTGTAGTAAGCACCCATCTATGTCCTACACTTGATGGAGGGTTAATCATTCCTATGAAACCTAGCCCCCATTGCATGAAGGGTTGCTCTACTTGAATTGGATTGAGAGGAAAGGCTACCAATATTCACTTACCCACAAAGAAATCACACTTTTGACACTTCTTAACCCATGTATGAGTATCTTTGAAGAGGTTGAGCCAATAATAACCAAATTTCATTATCTTTTCTACTATGGTTTTAGGTACAAAATGACCTCCTGTAGGTCCATCATGGAATTGCTCCAAGAGCCTTGTCACTTGGTCATCATCTATGCACCTTAGGAGCACTCCATTGAGGTCCTTTATGAATAAAACCCCATAAACCAATTCATAAGGTATGGATTGAAGTCTAAAATACATTCTTTTTTCCCTCTCCATACCTTGTGGGCACTCACCTATTATCAAGAAATGTGTCATATCATGGAGCCAACTATTGTGAGGTGGAGGTACATCTATTTATGGGTTATCTTGTGTTACAAAGATAACCTCTTTGTCTTCATAAAAGTCATCAACCATATGCTCATAAAATCCTTTACCTCTTACTATCTTAGTGACCTTCATCTCCACATCATACTCCATGACCTTGGTAATCCAACCAGCCCTCTTTTCAATCAAGTCTTTGTTAATAAGGAAGTCTCTCACTCCAAGATGAGACACCATAAGATAGATTTTGATATTGGAGAGCATTGGCCTAAATTTTTTAAGGCTTCTTATTATTTCAAGTACTTACTTCTCTATGAAAGTATACCTCACCTAATACCCCTCAAGCCCCTGACTAAAAAATGCTATTGGATACTCAAGTTCTTCACCATTATTTTGAATCAACATAGATGATATATTTTCAATATTGGTAAAGGCATACAATATGAAATTTATTGAGAAAATAAGATTCATGAGTGTGGGTGATTAGGTAATGGCTTGCTTGATATCCTTAAGAGTTGATTTACCTTCATTTAACTAAGTGAACACTTAGTTCTTCTTAAGCATGGCAGTGATGGGTTTGACCAAGTTTACAAAACTAGGTATAAACCTTCTCACAAATTTTATTTTCTTGAGGAAACTTTGGAGTCCCTTCTTATGCTTGGGTAAGGATAAGGCCAAGATGGAACTTATTATATAAAGATTAATAGCTAATCCTTACTTTGAGATAATATGACCCAAAAATTTATCTTTATCCATGGAAAACACACACTTCTTCGGATTCAAAAAGATTTCATACTCTCTGTATCTCTCAAATATCAACCTTAGGTGGTCTTTGTGTTCATTGGCATATTTGGAGAAAACTATGATGTCATCCAAGTAAACAAACACCATCTAATTTAGTAGCCCTTGGGAATTGATATCCATGGCTCTTTAGAAAGTTTGCCCAGAATTTGATAAGTCAAAAGGCATCTTGTGATATGCATACATGCTCCATGTAGTGGTAAAGGTAGTCTTGCATTGATCTTCTTTCTTTGCTAATACTTGGTTGTAACCTAAATATCCATCCAAAAGAGAAAAATGTTCTAAACCTATAACTATTTGAAGAAGCTACTCCATGGATGGTAGAGGGTAATGGTCCCTTAAGGAGACCTTATTCAGATATCTAAAGTCAACACAACTTAATTTCCCCATTCTTTTTCCTTACAGGCACTAAATTGGCTACCCATGATGAGTGCTTGATGGGAAAGATGATCTTGGATTCAATTAACTTGGTCAATTCTTTGCTCATAAGCTCTTTTATTTTGGGGTTAATGGGCCTTTTTAGCCTCACAAGCTTGGCATTGGCCTCTAGTTCTATAATATGCTGGGCTGACTTTGGATCGAAACCTTTTAGGTTACTATATTCTCAAGTGAAGATGTCTAAAAATTCCTTATAAAGTTTAATAAAAGAATGCCTTTCTACCTCATTATTTACCTTCCTAAACTTGAGGACCTTGTCCTTGAAAATAAGGACTCTTTCATAGTTCTCCTCATTAGTTGATATCACTGCCTTGTCTTTACTCATATAGTCTCACTCATGGAAAAGAATTTAAAGGGTGACCAACCCTTTAGGAATTTTATTAGACTTTATTTGGATAATTTGTTCCCCATACTGATGTTGAAATTTACCTTGGTTCATCAAATAAAACTTTGCTTCCTACTACAATAAACAAGCAATTTGTTTGTCATTTTTAAAGACCTGCTAGTGGGCTTCATTATCTGGTACTAATGGCCTCACCACCACCTTGACATGTGGCTAAAACTTGGCCTCTTTTAGCTTACTTGGAATATCAAACTGGGCTCTCATAGCTACCAACCTTTCAACATTCTAATTTTGGTTCCTTGACATAGCTTGAATGTTGAAGGCTTCAAAATCTTCAATTAGGTCCCATACTCTATTTTTGTTGGACCTCATCAAAGGATAATTCATAATGTTTAGGCCCCTAACTTAGTTCACTATAATCTTACTATCTCCATATGTTTGCAACTACTTGATTCCCATCTTACTTTCCCATTTGAGGCCATGGATTAGGCATTCATATTTTGCTACATTGGAAGAGAAACTAAAATGGAACCTATAAGAAGATAAATACTTATAATCTAAAGGGGAAATTAGTATTTCCCCTACACCTACTCCATTTTTTCTCCTTGAACCATCAAAGAATAACTTCCACATACCATTGAGGTATTGTTTCTCCTTGAAGGCATGAGTTGATTTTATTCATGTAAAAAATAAACACCCATGTCTCTTTCTTCAACACCTTCCAAAGGGTTGATAAATTACTTATCCCCACATATCTCATCTAAAAACAAGTCTAGAATATCCTCAAGATAAGTATTTAGTTCTTGATCAATTATAAATTCATCCTCATCAAGGATAGTACACTTGATATTTATGTTATCTAGCTGATAAGGTTTAATATGAAATTGTGCCATGGGATTAGCCTTGATTGATACCTTAGTACCATACCTTGTCTTGAAATCCATGTAGGACCAATCTGTTTCTAGATAACCTCTAATTTTGCTTGTGAATTCTCTAGAAAGGCATAATGTAAAGTGAGGAGTTACATCAAGGATCAACACATCCTGAACCACTGAAACACTAGGATAAGCATGTATGGTCAGCTGAAATCCTTGATGATACTAGATGGATTTGTGGAAGAACCATAAAACTATATAGCTCCCTTAGTATGTGGCTCATATTTGAGATTCAACTGATTAGCTATAGACTTTGGCATCATTGAAGTGTTAACTCCAGTATTTACTAAGTAATTATGCACCAAGGAATCACCAATGATTAATTAAATGTAGAATGGAGGAGGTTTGACCACCTTACTTGATCCTTCTCCCATAAGACTTTAGGTTGCATTGGTGAGGACCTTAGTTTCTTTATTTGGTTGTTTACCTATAATCATTGTAATACCTATCTTAAACAAACCCTCTTGAAGGATATCCATTTGACCAGGCATGAAAAACATGTCCCACATCAGTACACTCACACTATATTTCTTCCTTTGATTAACAATGTTGATTGGTGGACCAACAACCTTTTCCTGAGCTTTGGGAGCCACTATTATGATTTATTGAATTTGCAAGTTTTATGGATCAGAACCTTTCTCTCAATTTTGATTTTTGGGAAGTGCCAAGACCTTTGGAGTAATAGCAAGATCATTAGGCTTAGACAATGAAGGAATAATGATAAGAGGTTATTTGATTGCCTCTTGATTACCACCAATATTCCTTCTTTTGAACCTTGTATTAGCTACCACTAGAATGTATGCTTGGCTAGAACTACCCTATTGATTGAGTACATAACACTCTTCTTGCTCAATAATGACCATTATAACATTTATTTGGTTTGGTTCTTCTTTAGGTCTTTGGTCTTGTGAAGACTATCCTAGTTTTGTCATCATGGGGATCTCTATGTTTTGAGCCATTAAGGCTTGACTGTATCCATAAGCAACAACTTGTTTCCATTGGTCATTGAATGCCTAGTTAAAACCATTAGTTGGGACAATGGATTGCCCAAAATATTGATCCCAAGGTATGGTCCATTTATCTTTTTGACCCATATTATTCTGAATAGGAACCAAGGATTTAGAAGAGCCTATGACATTTGGATTGTAGCTACTTTGTCTAGCATAGTTAGGTTTCCCCTATCCTTGACCTTATTCTTGGAAATTTCCCTTGAAGGGTGGCCTATTCCCTTGATAAGATTGTTATTGAGGTTAATATGGAGCCTAATAAGGTTTATTAAACTAAGCTTGCTATCTTTTAACATTTTCCACATCATTTCCCAAGGATTGGAGCATGATCTTAAGTTATAGGTAGTTTTTCTCCTCTTGGGAATCCCCTGATGTACTAGCAGAGGCCTTTGTCTACTTGGGTGAAGGTATAGTAGCAATTGTTGGAATTAGAAGAAAAACATAAAGTGGGGGAATAACCGTAGGGGGTGGTATGATTTCAAGGAAAAGAGGCATTAGGGGTCTAAGAGTAAGCTTGCCAGCTTAAACTAGGCAATTTTTTGCTAAAATAGCCACCTCATAAGAATTTGACAATATGTCCTCTCCCATGGATTAGATAATTACAACTATATCACTATTTAGAGGCTTCAAGTAGTAAAAGAATACAAAGTTAGGGGACTATCTAATAGAGGCTAGAGTTATGTCCCATGATTTTTGGAATCTTATGTTGAAGTCTTGCATGAATTCATGGGGGGCTCTTTTGATTGTGGTAAGCTATTTCTCTAGTGATAAATGGTCACTCTTGTCTGAAAATATTTTACACAAGGCCTCTCCTAGCTGATTCTATGATTGAATAGAATTAAGAGATAAGCCTCTATACCAATCTAAAGTTTTTCCCTTAAGGGATACAACTAACAATATAATATCTATATTTTTTGCAATGAAATTATGGATATTGCAAAAATTGGCTATGTAATTAATGTGTTCAACAGGGTTTGTGGCTTGGTCTCCTATAGAAGATGGGATGATTTTTAGAGAATCATGGTAACAAAAAGGGATAACAAAGGTCTTCTTGTGTAGGTATACCTCACAACTAGTTCAGGAAAATGGTTTCTTATGTATGGGTGAACCTTAACCTTCTTGCTAAGTTTAAAGGTAATTCAACAAATTCAAAATGAATACCTCTAGAAGCTGATCTTGTAGTCACCTTTGGCATGAAAGATAATTACTATTCTACCATGAGATTTCTGAGTGTTCTTTAGAGTCACTAGATACTAAAAGATGAAAGCTATAACCCTTGAAAATTAATCAAACCATCATCAAACTTGACCAATCTTCTTTGAAATTGGTCCCACTAGGCATGCCAATTTTTTTTGTAGGCTAGAATTACACCCTTTTGGGAAAGTTTTTTAGGCTCTCTCACTTCTAGCTATAATATTGGAAAAACCTTAGGCTGTGGGTATCCTATAATGAGGTTGAAACTCTAGGATTTTTAATGAGGCTAGCTCCTCAGATGCTTCAATTTAACTTGTTTCCCATACTAAAATCTAGTGTTGACTAAGGAAAAAGGACATAAAAATAACATGAAAGGGGAAATCTAAGCTAAGGATGGTGATGCACCAAAGTTGAAATGGTCCACTTTTAGTTTGGAAACCTTAACAACTATTAATGAACCTAACCAAGACATAGACTAATCTAATCCTATCACAAGACCACAAGCATAAGTATTTTGTGTGGAGGTAAAAAAAAAACCCTGTAATTTGAAGGATAGAAATAAATAGGTTTGTATGAGACACTATGAACTTATGACAATTTAAGAAAAGGCACCAATGTCTAACACTTCACACAACCTACAAGGAACCAAAAGAATTAAAGAAAGATACGTAGAGAATCTATAGATGATGAAAAGGGGCATACATCTACAAGTTAAAATCCAATAATGTATACTTGACTTCAAATTAGAATAAAAAAAGTTTATCTTATTACTTCAATAGAGTGTTTACAAGGTGATTTTGATAGAATAACTCTATCACCAGTTGAGGGATCCTTTTTTAGACAAAATTTGTATATATATTAGAAAGAGATGAGAGAAAAGAGGGAGAGAGAAAGGAAGAGATGAGCCTATTCAAGACATGATAACTAAGCTACTACCTTTCTATAATGAATGCTCCACCATCTTTTTGGCCAATTAGGGCACTATTTTGCTTTGTACAAATGAAAATTTATTTTTTCTAGTGACCTCGAGCTTCCTCATTAATCAACAAACATGATAGAAGACAATAACCTCTCTAAGAATGTATTTAATGCTTGAGCTACCTTTTATAATCACCTGATCTTTCATCTTTCACCCCCGTGCCATCTTTCACTTGTCTTACATGTATAAGGACAAAATCCCCATAACTTTGAATCTAGATTGAGCCATGTTGATTCTAGGTTGAGTGCATATTTTTTGGAGATGATATCCATGTCGAAGGATGAGAGCCTCTCTATTAATTTCATACACCAACTCCTTTTAATGCATCTAGTCTAACTTGGGTCTGCTTAGCATTCAAGTCCCTTTTTTAAAACTAAAAAAAAACATGTTGAAGGGTAGCTGCATGTTCCCACCAAGTGTAAATGATTTGATATTTTAAATTTAAAAATTGGCATGTTCATTCACTTTTAATGTTTGTTGCTCCACTTGGATGCATCTATTCTTAGTTTGACGACTTTACATGTTTTGAATGTGAGTTATAGACCATGTCATTAGAGTTTGAAAAGAGGAGTCATTATTGTCTTTTGTTGATTGGCTGATCTAAGTCCCATTAGGATCCTTTGAAAACTTGACCTTTTATCATCCCTTGATCTCCTTGAACTTGGACCTCTATGAATTGTTGATCTCCTTGCTAGTTGGATGCCCTTGAGCCACTTGTCCTTGATTGATTAGCCCCTTAGATTTACTGACCATTTGACCTTAATGTTCCTTAACCACTTTATTTTAGGTAATTTGTGAAAGATTTTCCATGTAATTTTTCCTTGTGCCTATTTATCTTGAAGGAATTCCTTTAAACCCTTTTCTTCAGACAATTTTCCTGAGCAATTTTCTTCACCTTTTCTTCAAGCTTTTCTTTTTTAATGGAAAAGTCTTTTCAGCCACTTTTTTGAAGGAATTCCTTTAGAATTTTTTCTTTGGCCTTTTTTCCTTTGGCACTTATTTGAAAAAGGTACCTTTGGACTTCTTGCTAAGTTCCCTTTAGAAAAATTTAAGTGGTCCTTTGGCTTTTGAAAGTACCCTTCGACTTACTAAAAAAGACCATTTCTTTGGAAAACATATCTTTCAATTTTTTTGGAAAGTGCCCTATCTGAAAGAAAAGTACACTTAGAGAAAAGTGTTTAGGACACTTTGTTATAGAATAATTCCTTTAGTAATTCTAAAAAGGACCATTTTATTGAAGAGTTACCCTTCAAGAAAGTTGTCTCAGATAATTTTCTCAAAATAAGAGGTCTTTATCTTTTGCTTCAGACATTTTGTCTGAAAGAATTATCCCTTCAAAAACTTTATCTCAGATAACTTATCTAAAATAATTTAACACTTAACCAAAAAGGGTCTTTCAAGAAAAGAAACACTTAGTCAAAAAGGGGTCCTAAAAGAAAAGAAACACTTAGTCCCCATAAAGTCTAAAAGAATGAACAAGTAAAGACTAAGCTAAATAAAAGGTTTTGCACTTAGATTTTGGCTTGTAGGCTTATTCTTGAACACTACATCTAGATACTTAGAAAACCTTACTTGGATCCTCTCTATTTACAAATTTTGGTTCCATTTCTAAACCTTTGATCCACTACTTCATCAAACCATGTAAGAGCTTTATATGTGGGCCAAAATTGGCCAATAGTTACCCTGATAAGTAGTTGAAATGCATGATTTTTATCTATTTAGAAGCCTATTTTTGACATTTTTGAGTTATTTTAGGTATCTTAGGAAAAATTTGACTAGTTTCAGTGCTCCTATCCTATATCCATCATTATTATCTAGGTTCCAACACTGTTGTCTAGGTTGCAACACTCTTATCAAACACTACTATCCTATACCCAACACTGTTGTCCTAGAGGATTGATTTTCTAAGTTGTTACTTTGTTAGTTACTATTGTTTTTGCTTGTCTAGTGATTTGGCATTATTTATTGATATATATGTTCTTTCTAGTGTTTTTAGGGTGAGGTGCAGATGAGAGGGTTCTATAGGGGCTAGGTGATGGAGACATTGAGGTTGTTACCATTATTTGTTGATGAAAGATTTGTCATGGATAGGGTAGGATTGGGCCATGTGTGTGACCTAAGCATAGTGTAATGGGATAGATATCTGATTACTACCTTATGTGAGAGGTAGAATGTAGATATGTGTACTTTCTAGCTTCTTATAAAAGAAATTACTATGACACTAGAGGATGTGTATCACATTTTACATTTGATGGTTAGTGGATGGTGGGTGACATTGTAAGATGACATGGGTGATAATGTTATTGATCATGCATCCTTATATTTTGTTTGTGTACCTTTAGGTATACATCAAAGAGGTAGTGATAGTGACGTGTTGCTATTAATTATAGTACAGTCTAATGTTTCATGCCTACAGAGGTGGTTGGCCATGTTGTTGTCCTCATTTATTGTTATGGATGGGAGTGGAGTGTTGATTACATATAGGATGCATAGGATCATGCACAGTCTAGATGTATATGGCATTGTGCTCTCATGGGGTAGGACTATGCTTGCCCACCTATATAGGGATCTTTACAAGTTCACATAAGAGGCCTTTAGTGGTGGTGTGAGTGTAGCTACCTTATTGCATTGTTGGGATTATGAGAACATAGTATTTGTATAATTGATTGGATTACCTAGGCTAGAGTGGTCACCTCCATGACCATTTGGGGAGTGATGGATGAGTACATTGGCTATCCAGTCTCCTAAGATAGATAATTATGCATGAGTTTTAGATAGATTGGTGGATTATGATATCATATGGAGGCCTTATAGATGATTTTATAGGTGGGTTGAGGATGAAGTATAGTTACAGTATATGAGGGTTAGTTATTAGATACATGACCACTAGGTTGGAGTGTATGAGCACTTTTAGTATGAGCATATAAATAGATAGTTTAGGTTACCATAAGATGTACCCCTATAACATGGGTATGGGTGAGGAGTGCACAGGCACTAGTGAGGGTAGGAGCTCATGCATGGCCTACTAAGGTTGAGTTAGCACCATTACCTTTGATGCATGGGACATGGCTATAGATATTCTTGATGTAGATGATGTTAGATGTATAGAGGCATACACCACATGGTAGGCTAGTCATTAGTGGGTTTCATTGTATCTTATTGATGGAAGGGATGCTTTGAGTATGAAGATCTTGCATCAATCTAGATGATGGGAGGTAAGCAATAATTATATTTGAATTATGTATAAGTTTGTAATTGTGAGTTTGAATTCAAAGTATATAACTAACTTAGTGTCATACTTTATGTGTAGGTGGAGTGGGAGGTGCTCAGGATGAGGCACAAGCTAGGGAAGGAAGTGGAGATGATGAGTACTATTAGACCATCATTGAGTTGACACTTTGAGATCTTACACAACATGTAACTAATGACATGGTGGAGGGGGGTTTGGTAGAGTGAATGATAGTTATTTATGATGTTCATACTCATTTGTTTGATAGATCAATGATAGTGACAGTTGCATATGTTAGAGAAAATGGAGAGAGAGAGATGAGTTGAGGGTTGACATAGATAGGCATAAGATGCCTCCACCTAATTTTGGATTAGTGAGTAGTATTTTCAATCAAACTTACACCCTTGTGAAGGTAGTTTCAGGCCTTCACAATCTACTAAAATATGAAAACAATCTTAAGTTTGGGTGGCCTAATCAACAGATTGAGTCTCTAGATTATAAGGGCTAGCTCCCTTTGGTGTATCAAATAGGATCTCTACTCTATGCTATAAATTATTGGGGAAGGGGAAGAAATAAAACTAAAGGAAATATCCTATCTAATGATGGTGATACACTTGTATTTTGGTTCATCCACTCAATTTGAGCTTTTAAAAACATTAATTATATAGGAAAAGACTGAATCTTGAACTCCAAATGACTCCTATGCATAAGTACTTCATGAAAAATATTTATCTAGTGATTAAAGCTTAAGGGAAATGATGGAATAGGCCTAATTCAAGGCACTAACTAGCCACTTATATCCACTATAACTTCAGCCAAAAGAGATTAAACATATAACATGACCTACATAATCTTATCAATTAGTAAGTAGGTAAGAATCAAGAATTGACAAGGAAGAATTTTTTTATCACATGCAAATTAATAACATAAAGACACTATACCAGCATTCTAAAATCTAAAAACAACAATCCTTTTATTTATTTGAAAAGGTTACAAAACCTAATATTTAGTAAAATTTGGTCTTACAAAAAGAGGGAGTTTTAATTCAAGGCTGAAAATCCAACTTATATATAAAAATCATACACAAACAAGAGATTGGCATTAAAAATAGAAGAGGAGATCAACTCCCACATCCCCCAAGTCCAAATCCAACTATGCCAAGATAACCAAGCCTTCAAATAATATCTTTTTGTCTTATGCCTTGCATGAAAAGATCTTTGGTGTTGAAAATGATGGAGATCCCTTTTCATAATCCTTAATTAGAATAAAGATTAAATATATCAAATGTGCATGGATCTTTGGTAATTCAATTCTCTTCATGCATGATGCTATGCCAATCTTCAAAGAGAAAACTCCACTTAAAACTAAATTGGAAGTGTTTGAAAAGGCTTTGATTAACAAGATAAACAAGAGTGCATGCATGAAATTCTATGTTAATCTCTCCTTGAATAACCATCCAATGTTAAACTCTTTAAGCCCTTCATGCATTCGACTCTCCATTTTAGAACTAAAAGAGTCATGTCTGAAGGGAGCTGTATGTCTTTGTTTTTTTTACATTTATTATTTATTATGTTTTTTACTACAGTCTTAAACTATAGATCTTCTTATAGATGGAAAAAAATATATTATTAGTTTTTCACATGTTCTTTCTCATCCTAGACTCATCTAATCTTGTTTGGGCCAATTTGCATGCTTTGCATGTATTCCTTCAGCATTTGTTCCCATTCATTTTATTTAGGCCTTTTAATTTAAATTATTTATTTTGAACTTTCCTCTGGCTTATTTCTTTGGATAAATTGTCTGAAGCTATTTGTTTCAGCCTTTCCTCCTTGTGCCTTTCCTTCATCCTTTCCACTTTGAATAATTCCTTAAGATAAAATGTCTGAAGGAAATAAGTCTTCAATTTTTTTCCTCTATCCCTTTCCCATGGGATATTGTTCATTTATTTAATTTCCTTTAGACAATTTGTCTAAAGTAAATCTTGTCTTTGGACTTTATGAAAAGGTCTTTGGACTTTTATTCTTATAGAGTTATTTCTTGCAGCTTTTTATTTGGACAATTCCTTCAGACATAGTCCCTACAAATTTCCCTTCCTTTAGATTTATACATTTTAAAAAAGTTGTAAATGGACTTTTTCAGAGGAAAAGAGCCCTTAAATTTTTTTGAAGATGACTCTTGCTTAATGAAAATGTCCTTCGGCATTTTGACAATTAACCCTTTGGACTTCAGAAAAGTCCTTCAAATTTCTAAAATGTTCCCTTCAGACTTTTTATAAAGTCCTTCAAGATTGTTAAAGTGAACCTTTCTAAAGAAAAATGACCCTTTAGCTTTTTGATAAGTGTCCCATCTGAAAAATTGGAGAGCCCTTCAGCTTTTTTGAAAAAGTCCTTTAGGAAATCTAGAAATGAACCTTTTGGAGAAATTGTTTGGTCCACTATATTTGAAAATGCCTTTTTCTGAAGGGAAAGGTACCCTTAAGCTTTTTAAAATGCACCATTTTGAAAAATTGTCATGGGCCCTTTTGCCTTTGGAGAGACCCTTCAGATTTTTTGAAATTGTCCTCTGGGAGAATTTCTTCAAAATTTTCTCTGGATGAAAAATACCCTTTGGGAAAGTGTCAAGTGACCATTCAAAAAAGTTGTAAGGGTATATGGAAAATTTAAAATACCCTTCAAAATTATTGAAAAAAACCCTGCAACTTCTTGAAAGTACCCTTTGTATTTTGACAATGGCCCTTCGGATTTTGGAAAAGGTCTTCTTGAAAGAATTGAACCCCTTGACCCTTCAAAAAAATTGTCATGGGCTTCAAGAAAGTTGTCAAGGTCCTCAAAACTTTGAAAAAGACCCTCCAAAAAAAAAGAAAGGTGCCCTTGCTTTTGAATATGCCCTTCAGGCTTTATGAAAAATGCCCTTTAGAATTTTTTCTTGGATAATCCTCTCAAAAGAAAATGACTATTTGGACTTGTTGAAAAGGGATTTTGGAACTATTTGAAAAGAACTTAAAACCAAAATAACTATTCAAAACTTATGAAATAAGACCATTTCTCAAGAAAAGAACCTTTCAGGTAAATTATTTTTGAGTTCCTCCTTCCATGAAATCCCAAAGTATCTTTTGCTTGTCTTATTTTAAACTACTCAGAGCACCATAAATACCTTCCTGTAAAGAACAAGATGAGTGAAAGAACGTCCCAAAATCACCTAAACAACCTCATGACCTATTAACCATGGATTCTTTAAAGACTTTTCAGGACCAGTTATTGACTCACAAGACAAAATGATATGGTATGTAAAGTTTCAAATGATAAGAGTGGCAGTTTGACCTTTGGGGTCAAAATTGTCAATAAGTATGAGGATTATGGATGAGTACAAAAACCTTCAGAGGTGGTATTATAACTTGCATGAGGAGCATGGTTGGCTATTAGAGTGAGAGAGTCATCACAAGAGGCATATGGTAGCTCAATGAGGTGTGGGGTCATCTAGTGCTAGGTTAGATTATGGGACTAGGACTAGAGGAGAGAGTGAGACTAAGAGTGAGGGATTGATGCCCATTCATCATTGATTGTATTTGATGTGATGTATATGTTTTAAAAACTTTTATATATATGGATACTAGTTTTGATTTTGACTCTTGCATATTATGTTATGGGATTTGAAATATATTGTTATATTTGTTGCAAATGGTTAATTATAAATAGTTGATTTGGTATTGATTTTGAGGTTACGTATGTTTGATAAGATATCACTTTGGGATGTGATTTGATTGTTCATGATATGTCTAAGTGTGATGTTAGGTTTGATTTGTAATCATATGTGAGTAAAAATTTTGTTGGTTTTGTAATTAGTAAATTGTTTTGATAAAGTGAATTGGTTTAAGATTGGAAAAATAAGATATTGGTAAGGTTAAGATTTGGATAATTTAGTTTGGCTAGGGATGGATATATGGAACTAAGAATTTTAGTTGTTAGTATAAGGGGGGAGTAAGAGAGAATTCTATGCTCAATTACTGAAGAGTGGCTCAAGAATACAAAGGATATCCCTTTGGATCCATCATTCCCCTGCTAAGCAAAGATATGAACTGATACTGGTATGAATGTGTGTCGTATCACTATCTAAACCCTGATATCCAACTGAACAAGTACCCATACTTCTCATTCTATATAATAACATACATTTTATCTAATACTTATTGTTGTGCAATAATTGTAGCTATGCATAGAGACTCTACCAATTGTAACCTTATTGGATATGTAACTGAAGCTATATACTATGAAGAAGGCTCATCTATGTACAATCATAGTGGATTGTTGCATAAAATAACATCGTATGGCCTCTATTTTTATGCATATGATTGAGTAATAGATCAAGATGGAACTATAACCTATGATAGGGGATCATCTAATCTTAATTATAGTAGGTTGCTATGTGAGATAGGATAGAGAAAGCTTGGTCATAGTGAATATCTCTTTGGAGAAATACTCTATGGTATGGGTTCATCTAATCTTAACCATAGTGGGTTTTCTATGTGAGATAGGACTCAAAAGACTTGAATGTAGTGAATATCTCTCTAGAGCAATACTCTACTATAGTATTTGTGACTATACTAGATATGTATGTGGAACTGCACTATGTATTCCTCAGATTACATTGCTATATGTAGGTTATTCTCATTTTACTAGTTTTTAAACCTTCTAAACAAGTGGAATAGGATATCTCATATGAGGCTTTATCCTAGAAGTTGTATTACTCTCATGATGAGTAACCAATGATTCCAGTGAAGAAATGTCCTGGGATGACTTAGTCGTGGAGGAATGGGGTTTAAGAATCCATGATGGAGGATATCTTGGTACCCCTTGTGTAAATTATATGATGCCATTATCAACACATTTATTAATGCAATACCTAAGTCCATAACAATAATTATCTCTGCGTCCATAGATATGATGATAGTTACAAAAGGGTCAATGTGGATACCTATGTAAGAGATGTGGATCTCTTTGATGAGTAGAATTTAATGTGATTAACCTCCTATCTAGTAGTGTTGATAATATGACACATGAGCTATCCTAATATGAATCAAACTATGATGGTGCCTTGTTACTATTATTTGTAGTGCATACTATAGGTTACACTCTAGAAACTAGCTCTCTATTTTTAACTAGTTACTTTTTTGGTTGAGGTCTCCTATCTTGTTAAGGATATGGTGGATGTTATGTGCTAGGATCTATAGATGGAGGTATTACTATGAAATCTAGATTAATTTGATCCATTGAATCTACCTCAATCAATCCTAATTTCTTTTCCAAAGCTAAAACTACATAGCACAAGTGCCTGAAAGAGGACTCTATTTGATATAAGAGATGCTTGAGGAGAGGTTGGTGAAGCCCTTTGATAAAGATATGTTGAATCTATAAATCTATTAGTTTATAGATAAATCTTAACTTGTGCATCTTGAATCATAAGATATAATCACTAACTGGCTCTGAAGTATTATGATGCAATATGGTAAGTTTCTCAAATGTAACATGAGTGCCCATGTTTGCTATGCAATATCTAAGAAATGCCTCCTCTAAGTCATCATATGTGTACAAGGAACCCAAGGGGACTAGATGAAATAATTAATTATGTGCCTCCCCCACTAATGTCTATTGAAATAATTTGAGTAGAATCAAAGGACTCGCATGAGATGGCAAAGCCTTCTGAAAGGCTTGAAGGTGTATGAATGGATCCCCAGTTCTATCAAAGTGAGACAATGATGGTATTTGGAAATGCTTAGGAAATGAATATTTTACAAATTTCTTTGATAGAGGGTTACCATGTAAATCATTGGCATCCATCCAAGACTTATAAGCCTTATTTTCCAAGGTAAGGAGATGTACTTGGTGTTGTAATTTAATAACTACATGCATCAAAGAAATAATCTCCTGGGATGGTATATTATCATCTTGAAGTGGTTCATTTAATCATTGAATTTGATCATTAATTTTATCCATGGGAATGCTACATTTAACAATTAGATCATAGAGAGGGGGTGTGCTCACTTGAACCTTAGGAGGAATGGTAACTTGAACCTTAGTATAGGGATATGGGCTACCATTATATTTAGGTGAAGAGTGAGAAACATGTGCTACTATAGCAGGGGGTGGCTTGAGAGATTCATTGGTATCTTTTTATTTTTAGTGAATCACATTCTAATTGAGTAGAGGATGTGATGTTATCATTAATATGTGCATTATTTAGAATAGAATCATTCATAAAAGTAGAAAACAATATTTGGTAGTGCATTATGTTTGAGAGGAAGAGTGAGAGAAGAGTTAGAAACATGAGATGCATTTTATTCTTCACTATGTACATAATAATAATCATCATTATTCCATGCATTATCATAAGTGAAATATTGTTCATAGTCACTCTCATTTTCATATTCATTTACATGTTCACTATCATATTCATTATCACTTCCATTGTCACTAGGGATAGGTGTAAGAGAAGAATTTAATTCTTTTCTAATATGCAATAAATTATCATGTGAAATTGGGATAAAGTAGAGTTAAGAGCATGAGATGTATTACTTGAGATATTTATCAAGAATTTGATTTTATTGCATTTATATTTTTGTATTTTGAACAGAGAGAGAAGAGAGAGAGAGAGAGAGAGAGAGAGAGAGAGAGAGAGAGAGAGAGAGAGAGAGAGAGAGAGAGAGAGAGAGAGAGAGAGAGAGAGAGAGAGAGAGAGAGAGAGAGAGAGAGAGAGAGAGAGAGAGAGAGAGAGAGAGAGAGAGAGAGAGAGAGAGAGAGAGAGAGAGAGATTTTCTCTAAAATAAGGAAAATATTTTTATAAAAATTACAAGGAAGGCTTAGGGTTTTAGGACCTAGTTTGAAAATGTAGGGTTTTGGATTAAGATTTTAGAATTTTAAAAAATTATGACAATAGTTTAAATTCTAAAGTAAATTTAAATGAGATAAATGCACAAAAATTTATACAAAAATCAAAATTTTGAATTTAAATTTTTACAATAATAACTACTAATATTGATATTTTGAAAATATTTTTGACACTCCAAATAATTTACAAAAATGCCAGAATATTTTTCTAAAAATTGCAAGGAAGGCTTGGGGTTTGAGGACCTAGTTTGGAAATATAAGGTTTTAGGTTAGGGTTTTATATTTTTTGAAAATTATTAAAATAATTTAAATTCTAAAACAATATTTGAATGAAATTAATGCACAAAAATTTATACCAAAATCAAACTTTTAAAGTTGAATTTTTGCACAAAATATGAAGGAAAAACCCTTAGGGTACCTAGGGTTTTAGATTTGTTTGAAGTAAGTCAAGTTCATCAAATATTTTATTATTTTTTGGGAGACTAGTGCTTAGTTCCTAAATAATAAAAGGCCTAGAGTAAGGGGGAAAATATGATAAAATATAGGCTTTTTGCAATTTAATCAAATTAATTGCATATGGAAAGAAATAAACTTATTTATAAAATAGGCTAAAATGAATGATTTAGGGGTTGAAAACTACTACATCGGACTAGGAAGATGTTAGGAATCTAAATTTATCTTTCATTTGGTGAAAGGACTAGAGTGCCAAAAATATGACACCTTAGGGTCTAGTACTATAGTCTAGGTCATGTCACTATTATACATATTGGTCACAGAGGTTTGATTTTTCTAAGTTTTGCTCATTGTCCTTGTATTAGTCTGATTATGAAATTTTAGATCTTGACTATTGATGGATCTCCTTGTAGAGTTGATTCAATCTCTAACCCTAGGTCTATCTACCCACATGAAGCAACAAATAAATCAAAATCAAAAGTGGGAAAATTTGGGTTAGGGGAAGAATGATCACATGATCTATAACCCCTACCACCCTGATCACTAACTACATTAAGCCTCAAGCTAGCGTATTAGATCAAATGAAGTTCTCCCTTAGGGATTATGCATAATCAACATGCACATTAAATGAAAGAATGACTTTCACTTAGGCCCTTCCTTGATCAAGCAAGTAAATCTATGTGTGATACAGAATGTTGAGCTATACTATTTGACTAATTTTTAATTATGTACTATACAAAAATAGTAAGTGATAGATATAAAATGCCTTGTGAATTCATTTATATAGGATATTATTTATTTTAAATTTGTGAATTTTATTCATATTTCACTGACATTAAAAATATAAACAAAACTTAAGAATGAAGCTAAGAAAGGATTGAGACTCATTAAATGAGGGAAACTAATCATTGGGACTCAAAATGCCATTGGATATGAGTGATAGAAATAGACACCCTAGGTTCCAATACTATAGTCTAATTTTTATGCTCCTATCCTATAGGCTTGGGACTTGGGGGGATGGAATTAGCATGAGGAATAGAGTTTGGCTAAGCTAAAATGATCATCTACAAGGTTATGGATGATTAGAAATAAGCAAAAGGGTGACCAGAGTAAGAGATAAGACCAAGATGAGTAAAAAATAGACATGGCTAATGTGAACAAGGCTCATATTCTCCAGTCTCTTATGAAAGCACTATGAAAAGACATGATATGTGTGGTTGCTTGACCAATTTAGGGTGTATACATAATCATGTTTGTATTTATACTTATGAAAGTTTGGTTATTATGTTTAATTCATATAAATATTTCCATATGAAGTTTGATTATGCCTATGAACTACATTGACTTAAAAATCATGTTGTAATTATTGATTCTAAGTTGATAAATTGGTAATTAATTATATATTAAACCAAATGAAATTGTTTATGTGGATGTTGATATTTCATGCATGTTTGATTATGAATAATTAAATGAATGTATTTTTTTGATCTAATTTCATATATTCAAATATTAGGTTAGAGGAATTTGATGTATGCATCAAGTGTACAAGAATAAGAAAATGGCCATTGAAGGAAAGAGACTATGAAAAACATGGTTTTATCACTAATTAGTTACCTTAACCTTTCTTAAAACCTTGCTAAGTTTTTGGTTTCCTAAAAATCCATCTGCCACTTTGTTAACTTAGTGGTTATGTTAGAAAACTAGCCTTTAAGCCTAGTGGGTGAAATTTATTGTTTTCTAGCCATAAGATCTTGCATCCAACATCTAATTTGTCTAGTGTCTAATTGAGAGATCTTCCATTAAATGCCTTAGGCTGAAATTAAGTGAGATTAGAGGGGAGTGAACCCTTGAAGAAACCATAGGGTCTGCAAGAGTCACCATACACCTTAATTAAACATTGGAAATAATGTCCCCTTAATGAGGCATGGGATGGAAATCAGATGTGGTTGGATTTCCTATGACATTTATATATAAGTTGAGTTTCATTACTTTGGGATTTTTTTTAACTTTTACCATTTTTTTACCAGAAGTTAGATATAACAAATTAATAAGAATAATTTAAAGATAAGAAGATTAAGTTAAGAAAGCTGAACTTAGATGTTTGGAGGATAGTGCCCAGGTGATCTTGGAGTTAATATATGGGTGATCTAATTAATTTGTGTTTAGTTTCTTCCTTGTAATGTAATGATTCTATGTTTTGCTTGATGATTGCTTTTAGGAGAATAAGACCACTTGATTTATTCTATCTATTTTGTTGTTTTCCATGGTTATGCATTGGTTTCCATGTTGTGCTCATCCTCTATAGATTTGGAAAGGTTATTCCTCCTTTTCATAAAATTAATTTTATGGTTTATGTCATGATTATATGTTGTTGTGACACTTTT